>CANSZD010003287.1:1787500-2294512 GCA_947648045.1 Beta corolliflora | reverse complement strand
TTTTAATAAAATGATTCGTAGTATAATCATGCTTGTCTTTATTAATTTGACAAGTTTTCATTAATTATCTTAAGTTAGTCTTTCGGAAAATGAAAAACGAGTCGCGATTAGGCGTCGGGATTTTAGTCGTATCCCAAAACTCGGCATAAATCAGTTCTCTTGATGGTCAAGTCATTTTTCATTGAGATAAAGAATAAGAATATATTCTTTATGCACCAAACACATCATTTATCCATTAGTTAGAAAAAATAAGAATCATGAAAAGATGTGAGAATAAGAATCAAATCCCATGTAAGGAGGGGGAAATCAGTTCTTTCCGAAGAATCAAGTGTTGCTAAGCACACAATCACGCGCTAGACGCATGATTGTGCGCTAGCACAAGCCACTCTGCGCGCAGGACGCAGAGCCTCTGCGCCTAGCGCAAGGTGTTGTGCCTAAGCGCAGCCTGCGCTAGGCGCAAAGATTCCGGGTCGGCTTCGTTTGCGCGATTTTCAATGCAATTTTTGCACATATTGGATGTTTTAGGAATAATATTTTCCCGAAAATCTGATCTTGCCCCTCATTAATGAGCAAATCTAAAAGAATAAGAATATTTGTGTTTCCAAAGAGATTTGATGATGTAATTAGGGTGAGGTCATTAGAGTGATGTCATTAAGGTGATTAAGGATGAAGAAAATCAGATTTTTGGATGAAAAATATGATTTTCTCCCTTTGAAACCCTTAGTTCACATTCCTCATTTCTCTATAAATACCCACCCCTTTTCACTTCAAAACCAAGTTGAAAAAAACACAATTCAACTTCACCTCATCTTCTCTACTACTCTTCTCCTCCTTAATCTTTTCATCTAAGCAAAAGTCTTAATAAGTAAGTAAAAGAAGTTCATCAAAAGGAAAAAAAACACAAAAAGAGTTTAAGTTAGCAATTAAGAAGATTTAGAAACTCACTTAGAAATAAAGAAAAAATCACAAAAAAAAAAAAAAAAGGTAGAAAAATTTACAAAAATAAAGTGCATCATTGAGCTAGCAAGGTAAAGTTGAAATTTTGTTCATTTTGATTATCTTCTTAATCATCTACTAACTTTTTTCCTTGTTTTCTTCTTATCTTTTTTAATCTTTGGAGTGATTTGGGTATGTGGAAGTCCTACTAGGTTCCCAACCTTAAATCACCCCCACCTAGAATAGTCACCTCTAATGGGGTGACTCTAGAAACAATGTGATTATGTGATTTTCCTTAATCAAGTTGTTATTAATCACTAAAAATGATTTCATGAAAAAATTCAAGAAAAATTGTGTAAAAATATCTCCATAAAACAAAAAATGTGATGCTATACTTATAATCAGTTTTAATTTCGTATTTTATTCCATTTTTCGTCTGTTTTATCAGAATAGTTTGTAGGATTTAATATTTTTCCTATGAAGTGCAAGATGTTTCCAGCAATTGCGCTTTGGAATTTCTACAAAACGAATTTTGTGTAATTAATTAAAAATCATACAACTTTGTTATGCAAAACTGATTTTGTCCAGTACTACCTAGGATTGTTCTATCAATAAAGTTTAAAATAAAATTATTTAGATAAAACTAAAAACATCAAGTTTGAAGAAAACGTCAGTAGTTTTGCAAAAATATAAAAATCTTGTTTATATGAATTTTATACAATTTCACATCATTTTTACAAAATCATTCATGTAAATCACTAAATTTCAGAATACTAATTTTCTTTTCGGTTAAGAAAATAAATAAAAGTGGTTTTACAAATGTCCAATTCCAGCAAAAATATCCATTCTAGTCTTTCAAAATGTCTAGAATGTTCATACTAAATTTCACTTTAAAATAAGTTTAATAAGTTGGATCTCAAAGTACAAATTAAATAAAGGTCCTGTTTTGCCCAGTTTTGACATAAAATTCACCATAATTCAAGTAGTCACTAAACACTTGTGAAATTTTGATACAACATAAATAACTCACTGATCTATCCATATATGTATTATATGCTCATTTTAACACTTTGTACAGAAAGTTATGATTTTTGAAAGTCAGTAAAAGAACAAAAAGGCAATCTGAAAAATGAAATAAAGTACTTAACTCAACTTTCGTAAAAAAAATGTTTTCTTCATACGAAAATGTGAATAAAAAAATTATGAAATTTTAAGTTTCTCTTAAAATGGTTTATTTTATCATGTAAATAAAAATCAATACAAATTAATATTTAACTTTCACAAATCCACAAATTCACAAATAAACATGAATTCCAAAGCCCAATCAAGGAAATGAAGATCAAGGAGCATCATGGTGAAGACCAAGATTGAAGATTTTGTATAAATCATAGAGTTTGTACATTTTGTTGTAATAGTGATTTTTTGTAAATAGTTATTGCATCACTCAATTAATAAAAAAAACATGGAGATGTTTATGCATAATTTTCATAAATAATTCCACAACTCTTTTTAATAAAATGAGCAACCAATGCTACAAATATTGTATGTTGGGCCAATATATCATAGTATATGAATCAAATGACCCAATCTCAATTAAGAGGAAAAATTGCAAATCTAACTAAGTGAAATTGTATGATGATCCATCTTACATTTTAAAAATGTGTTCTCCATATTTAAATGGATTAATCATATAATTTGACATAATTATATTGGTAATTATGATCTCCGAATTGATTTTAGGCCGTTTCACGTGTCCGCTTTAAACGGCCAAATTCCAATTAGCCAAACACAAATCTCCAAATTCGATCTCAAATTGATCATTTTCTCCAAATGACTTTATAATCTTCAATAAAGATTATTTCTCGAAAGCATTCATTTAGGAAGCAAACCTTCTAAGACCTCTCGAAAATCTTAAACGTGATCACTATTAAGGTGGTTATTTCAATCCTCGATTAATCGCTAATTAGAGCGGTTAACTCAAACTTCTTTTAATCACTAATTAGGGTGATTATCTCCAATCATTATTTAATCACTAATTAGAGTGATTATCTTAAACCCTAATAATCATTAATTAGGACGATTATTCTTCTCATTTAATCAATAATTAGAGTGATTATCTTAAACCCTAATAATCGTTAATTAGGACGATTGTTCTTCTCATTTAATCACTAATTAGAGTGATTATCTTAAACCCTAATAATCGTTAATTAGGACGATTATTCTTCTCATTTAATCACTAATTAGAGTGATTATCTCAAACCTTAATGATCGTTAATTAAGACGATTATTTTTCTCATTTAATCACTAATTATAGTGATTATCTTGAACCTTAATCATCATCAATTAGGGTGATTATTTCCTAACCTTCATTATTAATCACTAATCAAGGTGATTATCTTTCCATTTTAATCACTAATTAGGGTGATTACTTATTTTCTTCCTTATTTATTCACTAATTAAGGTGGTTATCTTAATCTCATTTCAATAACTAATTGGAGTGATTACCTCATTTTAAATAGATTTGTTTAATTCTAAAGGAGCGTTATTCATAATCTATTCCCTCCCTCTTCTTTCCCCGTTTAATTGGCCATTTGGGGTGAGACATATGCTCGAACTACGACGGTTTTGATCCATGAGTGGATTCCAATCCCGCAATGATTGGTACGTAGTGCAACTTCAGTGCTCAAACCTACCATGTACAAATGATATATTGGTCCTAAATAAAAAATGGTTAATGTGTATATGTGCAAACTATGTGATTTTATTTCTTTTTAATAGCCATGATTACTTTAAAATGGAAAATAACGCATTTAGTAAGAGCCCGTTCTGTAGAACGGAAGAGGAGACGAGTTCCAGACGTTCGCACCTCTTAACCTAAACCACGAACCCTATCTCATGGCGTGAAAGACCAATTTTCAAAAAGCCTTATCCATATGAAGTCATCATCGTTTTAAATGATTTTTCATGAAATTGATTTTAAAACGATTTATTAAATAAATCTGTCCCTATTCAGATATTAATAGGGTGGCGACTTCCAAGTTTTCTAAAACTCAAAGTCCAATGAGAGACTTTCGTGGGATTCAATCAAGTAATTAAGACATCAAAAAATCTGGATACCACGTAAATGAGGAACCCAACCATCCAACTCATAAATCATTAAATACTAGTTTGAGCCCAATCACCTTTTCCTAAGCCCAAAAGGGGAAACTACATAAATCCCCCAAAACCCCAAAATTCCCACACACTTATTTTCTCTCTCCTCCTTCTCCCAAATTTTCGGCCCTCCTCTTATTTTCTCTCTCTCTTTTCTTTTTCTCTCTCTTCTCCTCTTCGGCCTTCGCTCCTCCTTCGTGCAACGACCGCCGCCGCCAGCCGACCAACGGCCCTGGCGTCCCTTCGGTTTACGCGGGTCCCCCCTCCTCTCTCTTGTTTGGTTATTTTCTTCCTCCTCAAGTTATTTTAATGCAAAGTTTATATTTTTAAGGTTTGTTTTAATAAGTTTATGTTTAAAAGTTATAATTTGATGATTTGATTATGAATCTAAGGTTATGTAAATTGTTTAATGAAGTTGGAAAATTTCAGATTTACTTGTTATGTTAAAATAGGGTTTTAAAATATCAAAGCATGGATTTTTAGGGTTTTATAAGTTGGAAAATCATAGTAGTATGTTGTAGTTTGTGAAATTGAGTATCCTTATGGTTTTAAGTATGTTTAAAAATATTTAAAAAGGGTTTTTATTATAGTATATGTTGCTGGAAATTTAAAAAGGATGTTGGTAATGGAGTTTTTATGATTAAACCATGTGTTTTAAGGGTTTTTAAGCAACTAGGGTAGTAGTACTATACTAGGAGGTTTCACTAATTAAGTTTTAATGATGGGAAAGGTTTTTAAACACTTTTAAGAAGAGTTTAAAGTATTTTATTGTTGCTGTAAATTTATAAGGGATTGATTGTGGATTTGTATTGGTTATTTTAGGCGGAAAATTCTCTTTAGGCGACTTTTAAGGTTGTGAAAGTGGCCTCTCGATTTATCTACACAAGGTACATACATACGTGTGTGTTGATTGGATTAGTATCATGTACTAAGGATGAGAATTATGTAGTATCATGTATAGGGAACTATTTGTAGTTCATATGTGATTTCTATTAAGTTGGATTTGCATGTTCTATGCCGTTGTGTGAAACATGTTAGTTGTGATTTTATATTATGTTTGTATGGAAGATTGATGCAAGTATATGGGATTTGGGAACTTTATTTTATTAATTCACATGAGGGCTTAATAATTATGTTGGTTTGGATCATGATTGAATCGTGTTGTTCCCTTTGAATTATTTAATTACTTTATGAGGACTCAGGGCCATATTTGGTAAGTTGATTATTATACCTATGAAATGTTGGTTGGTTGTTGACTTGGTTCAACAAATAAAGGAAGGTTATAAAGTTGGAATTAATCTTGGGTTGTTAAATTATTGTTGATCACCTTATCTAATCCTAAGATAAAAAATGGAAGTTTATGATTGTTTGATGATTATATTATTTGTTCTATTTGTGAGTCATAACAAGTGAATAAATTATAAATCATGTAAAGTGAAACGTGGATAGCAATAGATTTAGACTTGTGCATGTCTGAAGTGTTGGACAAGTATGAGTTGGAGTACATGGTGCCAACCTTAAATTTTTAGGCGCCTAGCTAGCTAGTTACTTAAAATGAATTTCTTAGAAATTGAGCTCCTACTTATTCGTTTGGTAAATTAGTTTTCGAAAATTTTAGGCACAAGATTTAAAATATGTATTTTCTATAAAGGTCCGAATATTTATTTATTTATTTATTGGGTCCGAAATTTTTTTTCAAAATTCGAACTTCTTTTTTTCGTTTCTTTTTCGTTTTTTTTATATTCGAAATTTATATATTAATTATTTATTTTAATACTCTAGTTTATTTTAATTACTATATTATTTTGTGAGAGATGGGTAGTATAGGAAGGGCATATAGGATAGAAATATTATATGTCTGCATTAAATAGTTAGTTCAGTATAATTATATTTTCTTCCCTGCTAATTGTTTATGTTTTTCCTATGCTTTATATTGTTGTTATTCTTACTTATTGGTTATTGTTGGGAACATACGCTAAGTGAGAGTACCAATTGCTTATAGAAGTTATATTTATATGTTATAGGATCTCTAGTCATGTCTGATAGAGAAGCTACAAGAGTAGGGAGCTACTATATATATGACCCGATTGTGTTGAGTGATGATGAGAGTGATGGATCTGGGTCTGAGTCTGATGAGGATATCTACCTTAGAGAGTTGGAAATGCATCGTATTCTGAAGGTTAGCAATCCATATAGTGATGATGAGGTCATTCGGGAGTTTGATCGTGCTGGGAGTCAAACTCGGAAGGATATCTACTATGTTGTGATGAGGAGCGTCTTTGGTGAGCCGAGGTATGCCGCAGCAGATGAGGATGATGAGGATGTTGAAGATTTTGAAGATGAGGTTTCACTCCAGAAAAGTACAAGGAATCTAAGCATAAGAATGATGATGTATCACCCTAGTTTATGTATTTATGCTTTGAGAATAAATGTTGGATAATTAGTCAAGCAATGGTTCAAATTTATTTCTTTAGTACCTTTGTTTTGTTTAGGAAAAAGTATAGCTATTATAGTTTGGAAAAGTGTTACTAACATCTTTTGAGGAATAAAAAGTGAAAATTTAGTTATCCAAGTAAGCAAGAATTCATTTTGGGCACGTGAATGGGAATATTTTATTCATTTATTATGATTGAATTTTTATTTGATTCCTCACACGCGTTTATTCTTGATGAGAATAATATTCATGAATGATTATGTGATTGATGATGACATATTCTATGGTATTACTATAACTTCATGAGAAATTGTATGTTGATGCGATCTTTATGGTCAAATGAAATGCCGCCTTCGTAGAAAATGGCATGTAAGTTATGTATTGAAACCTAAAGTAGAGTTACGTTAATTTCAGGTCGCGCAGTAGAATGGCTAACAACGGTAACGATTTAGTTTATGCTATTCGCCTATTGGTGGAAACCGACCCAGGAAAGAGGCGAGCGTCCCGATTCTCGCTTGGGGACATGTTTGAAAGAATAGCCAAAGTTAAGCTACCATACTTTAAGAGGCAACCGACCCTACCTTCTTAGAGAGTTGGATTAGAGAATTTGAAAAGATTTTCGGGCGTGGAACTGTCCCGAGGGTATGAAAGTAGGTCAAGCCAGACTTGTATTTGAAAGATGAGGCTAATTTGTGGTGGAGAGAAAATGGGGCTAGGCGAGTGATGTTGAGGGATTTAATTGGGATTCCTTTGTTACTTGCTTTAAGAGGGAAGTTTTACCCCGCATTCATGAGGAAACAGAAGGCCCAGGAATTTATAAACCTTAGGACGGGGACCATGACCATCTCTAAGTACTATAGTAAGTTCATAGCACTATCGAGGTTTGCACCTGAGGTAGTAGCCACTGAGGAGTTAAAGGCTCAAAGATTTGAGCAAGGTTTGACTGAGAAAATCCAACTAGGGTTAGGTGGTGAGACTTTTGCATCCCTTTGATGTAGTGTATGGAAGAGCCGCCCATATTTATGGCATCCTTTGATGGAGTGTAGGGAAGAGCCGCCCATATTTATGGTCTACAAGCGAGGCGTGATAAAAAATAATGTCTGTAGTGGTGAGAAGAGAAAGGAATTCAATGCTGGAGGAAATCAGGGCAACTTTAAGAAGAACATAAATGGGAATGGGAATTTCCAAGGGAGAAATGGTCAGGGCTATAGAAATAAGGGCCAATTTGAGAGGGTTTGCCATTGTAAGAAGTGCAGTAAGAACCACCCTAGTAGAGACTGTAAGGGGGACCTAGTAACCTGTAACTACTGCCAGAAGAAGGGCCATAGGGAGTATAAGTGCTTCACCAAGCAAAAGAAAGAGCAAAATGGTAATAGGAGTGAGTAACCATGTGAGGTCCGGGGTCCAACCAGTCGAGTCAAGGTTCGAAGCTTGTAGGGTCACCGAACAACCAAGGAAGCTATGATAAGCCTCGCTAGTGAGAACAACAATCGAACTAAGGCTCCTGGAAACCTGTTCGTGATGAGTCGCAATGAAGCTGAACGATCTGCCGACGTAGTTTCTGGTACTCGGTTCTCGTTAAAGTGTTGTTTGATTTTGGGGCGACTTATTCGTTTGTTTCGTCGTCTGTCATTAAGAGTCTGGGGTTGGTTGAATTTGAAGTAATTGATTTACCTATTAGTATACCTACTGGAGAAGTCATAAGGTGTACCAAGTTGTTTAAAGATTTGCCTCTGAAGATAGGAGATTGTGTATTTCTGATTTGATAGAATTCAATTTGGAAGACCTAGATATTATTCTTAGGATAAAATTAGTTAGGTTTCTACAAGGCCAAAATCGATTGTGAAGCTCATATAGTAGTGTTGAGAAGCCCTTTAGGGAAGTTGACTTCGTATCGACGTTTTGGGGGAAGCCTAAGAACTTTGGGGTTATTTCGCATTGCAAGTGAAGAAGTTGATGAAGAAGGGGTGTGAGCTACTTTTTATGTAGTGTGCAAAATGTGAGTAAAGAGGTTGGATTAAAAATCGAGGATGTTCCAATTGTGAATGAGTTTGTGGATGTGTTTTCGAGTGAGATTTCGGGTATGCCGCTTTGCAAGAGTTGTTGAGTTCACCATAGATTTAGTTCCCGGAACAAAGACTCATATCTAAGGCACCTTATAGAATGACACCTCCCGAGATGAGTGAGTTGAAGACGCATTTGCAAGAGTTGTTCGATAAGGGGTTATATTAGGCCTAGTGCGTCACCTTGGGAAGCTCCCGTGTTGTTTGTGAAGAAGAAAGATGGGAGTATGAGATTCCGCATTGACTATAGAGAGTTAAACAATGTAACCATCAAGAAACAAGTATCCTTTGCCTAGGATAGATGACCTGTTTGACCAGTTGAATGGAGCGAGCATATTCTGGAAGATTGATTTGCGTTCGGGGTATCACCAGTTGAGGGTAGCAGATTAGGATATACCTAAGACAGCGTTTAGGACGCGTTATGGTCATTATGAGTTTATTATGATGTCATTTGGATTGGCCAATGCTCCACCATATTTATGGATCCGATGAATAGGATATTCCATGAGTTCTTAGATAAGTACGTTGTGGTATTCGTTGATGATATTCTCGATTTATTCAAAGAGTGATGAAGAGCATGATGAGCACTTGAGGATCATATTGAGAGACTCTTAGGAAGAATCAATTGTATGCCAAATTCTCCAAGTGTGAGTTTCGTTTGGAGAAAGTAGCGTTTTGGGTCATTATGTGTCAAAAGAAGGAGTCTCTGTAGATCCCCTAAGATTCATGCTATTAGTGAGTGGCCTACTCCAAAGAATGTGTCAGATATCAGGAGTTTTCTGGGTTTAGCTGGCTATTATAGGAGATTTGTGAGAGATTTCTCAAAGATAGCGAGGCCAATAACTAGTCTAATGATGAAATAATCAAAATTTCTCCGAGATTTTGAAGGAGCATTTAACCTCTGCACCCGTTTTAACCATGCCCGATGGAAATGATGGATTTGAGGTGTATAGCGATGCTTGCCAAGAATGGTTTGGGATGTATTCTGCAGCAGAATGGGAAGGTGATCGCGTCGCTTGAAACCATATGAGGCTAATTACCCTACCCATGATCTAGAGTTAGCTGCGATCGTGTTTGCCTTGAAGATTTGGAGACATTACCTTTATGGGGCAACCTGTAAGATCTTTACCGACCATAAGAGCTTGAAGTACATTTTCACCCAGAAAGATCTCAATATGAGGCAGAGGAGATGGTTAAAGTTGATTAAGGATTATGATTTAGACATCCAGTATCATGAAGGGAAAGCGAATGTAGTTGATGATGCTTTGAGTATGAAGTCGAGTCATAACATGAATGCCTTGGTAGTTTATGAGGAATTGTGTCGAGATATGCAAAGGCTTAGCCTAGAGATTTTAAATCCTGGGGAGATCGAGGCAAGATTGAGTGCTTTATTATTGGGGTTGTCGGTTTTCGATGAGATCAAAGAGGGTCAAGTTGGAGACGAGCACCTAGATAAGATTAAGGAGAAGATGAAGCAAGGAAAGGAAGTCGATTTTAAGATTCATGATGACGAAGTTTGAGGTTCAAGGGAAGGTGGTGTGTACCACATAAATGTGATAAGCTTAAGAGACGTCTTATGGATGAGGGGCATAATACTCCATATTTTGTGCACCCTGGGGGTGATAAGTTGTATAAGGATCTTAAGGATA
Organism: Beta corolliflora; assembly: GCA_947648045.1. Classification (NCBI taxonomy): domain Eukaryota; kingdom Viridiplantae; phylum Streptophyta; class Magnoliopsida; order Caryophyllales; family Amaranthaceae; genus Beta; species Beta corolliflora. The sequence goes on along the minus strand of CANSZD010003287.1, from coordinate 2,284,277 downwards.
TCTATTGGTGGCCAAATATGAAGCGTGAGGTCGCTAAATTCGTGTCTAAATGTCTAACCTATCGTAAAAGTGAAGATAGATCATAAGAGACCAATGGGGAAGGTTCAATCTTTAGAGGTTCTTGGATGGAAGTGGGATTCCATATCGATGGATTTTGTGACTTTGCGCGAAGACGAGAAACGCGCAATGATACGATTTGGGTTATCAGGACCGTCCGACGAAGTCTGGCATGTGGTTCGTTCTAATTAAAGAGACATGGAAGAAGAAGCAACTTGTGAAGACGTACATCAAGCATGTGGTGCGACTGCATGGAGTACCAACATATATTATTTCAGATCGTGATTCGATATTCCTCTCGAAATTTTGGCAGAAGGTCCAGTTGAATCTTGGAACAACATTGAAGATGAGAACTGCTTTTCACCCTGCAACCGATGGTCACACTGAAAGGACTAACCAGACTATGGAAGAGATGTTGAGAGCGTGAGCAATTGACTTCCAAGGTAGTTGGGAAGACCAATTAGACTTGATTGAGTTTTCATATAATAATAGTTATCATGCGAGCATCAAGATGGCTCCTTTTGAGGCGTTGTATGGAAGAAAGTGTAGAAGTCCCATTTCACTAGTACAAAAAACATCAAATGCTCAGGTAAAAAACCGTACAAATGCTCGTATTTGACCCGTAGCAGAGCAACATACGAGCATTTGAGCATATATCAAATGCTCCGGTTGTAAACCTGAGCATTTGTTTAGTCAAATGCTCCGGTTCTCTAAAAAACCGGAGCATTTAATAATTTTGTATGCTCAAAATGGGTCAAATGCTTCGGTTGTTTGGAAAAAACCGAAGCAATTGTGAACTAAATGCTCCGGTTTCCAAACAACCGAAGCATTTGCTAATAAAAAAAATCGCTGCTGTTGTGTTGTACATTGTATTGTTGTACAACACAACAGAAGCATACATCAACAAGCAGCTTGGCATTTCCCAAATGCTTCACTGCATCCTATTGTGACCAAGAAGCATATTGATATAATTCAATTCAAGCATTTGGGAAATTGATATAACATAAGCATAAACACATTAGTAAAATATTAGGTAAATTTCATTCAGACTAAAAATTTAACAAAAGCTGCAGCTCTATAGTTGTCAGAAATCAATGAAGGTAACAAGCATTTCTAATAACCCTAATCCATATAAAAGCTTACATAGTCCAATCAAATCAAAAAGTATCAGGGTTCCATACAAATGAACTACCATTACATTAAACTAGAAATGCAATGAACAATAACACTGTTCAATTTGGTGTCTAAACGAGCAGCCAAATAAGTAGGATATCCACTGTTAGCAAGCATCTCCACCTATCCAAAGTGCATTTAGAACAGAATTTACAAACTACCTTCAGGTTTTAACAGATATATCAATATGAACAGATATATCAATATGGGACAGGGCAAAGAACAAAAGTACAGAATTGCAGCAATCTCACAAACAACTAACAATTAAGTTAATTTTAAATTACTAATCGATTGAATAATATAATTATAATTACAACTTTAGAACATAGGACATACACATAGACCTTTAAACTGAAAATCTACAAAGCCCAAAACAGTTGAAAAGACCAACATAACAGAACATAAGTTATGCCATGTACCCATCAATCAAGAGTCACTTAATATACAATATCCTCTATTGGATCGGAGATTATAAAAGAATAAAATTTCTAGTAAAAAAGTTACAGGGAAATCCCATTTGATACCACTTTACTTTGGGCTTTTCCATTTGGTACCCAATTTTTTTTTGGATTCTATATGGTACCATTGTAATTTACACTTATTCTCTACCATAACATTCCGTTAAATAAAACATTAGTTTTGGGTTAAATAAGGTTAGTGATTTGCCTAGTCTACGTGCCTTGTGCATCGAGAATATTTCAACTAAGGTTTGGGAGTCATTTTGGCTCTTATGGGTCAAGATTGAAGTCGAAATTGGAGAAAAACGACAAGAATCTCGTTTTACGTGTCAAAAGAGGCCTACTTATTATTTTTTTACCAAACTGGCCCTTAAATTTGGTCATTAAGGACAAAAATGACTCCCAAAACCTTAATTACGCAAAATTAGACAAACCCCTAACCTTATTTAAACCCCATACTATTGTTTTGTTTAACATAATGTTACGGTAGAAAATAAGTCCAAACTACAGTGGTACCATATAGAATCCAAAAAAAATTTGGGTACCAAATGGAAAAGCCCATAGTACAGTGGTACCAAGTGGAATTTCCCAAAGTTATATAATAGACTATGCGGCTATAAGTTCTACAATATTATAAGTTCATAGAGCACTTAGTCAAAGTCAGCAGAGTGGAGCAAGCGAGCTACATATTCTGATGTGTAACAAGATCTTTCACTGTTCTTGGCATGTCTATAACGAGACAAAGACGCTATAATAGAAGATTACCTCCATACTAAGACCAGATCATGTTAGCTTCATTTTACATCTTTCACTTCAGCTTCAACATCAACAACGGATGTACGTCGAAGCATTCTTTCCTGCAAATAGAAGATAACTTGTCATCTATTCATGGTAGAAAGAAGTAATAAAATGAGTTTGTTCTCGGGGAGAATTGTTGGAGGCAGAGAGAAGTAATAACATGAGTAGTTGAAGAAACTATAAAGATTCCAAAGAAGAATACCTACCCAATTATAATTTAAAAGACCAATCTCAAATCTAATTATCATGCTCTTACCCACACATTTAACATTGTATTTTGAAAACTTGCCATCTAAACCTGTCCCATCCAAGTAAACTTGATACACAAGTCACTAATGTCAGTTTGTCTAAGCAATGGATGCCTGGATCGACTCTACTTCAGCGAGCAAGATCGAGGAGCAAAGAATAACCACTTGCATCGGCTCGGCGATGGCGTAAGACCGCCTTGCAAAGATACTTCTCAGCCGTGAAGCAAGACTAAAGACCATCGCAAATGAGCAAAGGACGCGAAAAAATGAGCAAGATTAAAAAGTAATTAAAATATTCAAATTTGATGGATTAGGAAGACTACAGCCACACTTGTACAAACCTTGAATTTGATATTCTCAACATTCCTCTGGCGTAAAATTGCATTCCTCGAGATGTCATTCTTGATTAAATTTGCGATTGCAGATGCATACTTTAGAGTTTTTGATAAAGATCTCACAACTGAATATCCTGCGTGGTAAAGCCAAAGAAGATGGAAGCTACATCACTTAAGAGCATAAGAAGTACATATATATTAGTTACTTTTCAGATCATATGAGATACCATATCTTTATGTATGATATGACAAAGACAACTTGTATCTTGCCAGTAGCTGGATGCACCATGCTAGCAGCATCACCAAATGCAAGGTTTCTTTGCTCTGTATTTGGTAAGGATCCACCAACAGGGTGACGACATCAATGACAGTTAACGACTCAATGAAGGCAGTGGAGGACATATCTGAAAACATCATGGGTTAACTGTAACGGACTAGCTGCCCTTGCTTTTGCTGCACGTTTCCATTCCTTCCAAGGCCGCTTAGAAGTCCACTCCATGAATACATACCTTCTTTTAGGCTAATTAAACATCTCTCAGTGGACTAGTATTACTATTTTGTGTAGTTCTTCACCATAGTGAGCAGTAGTACTGTAGCAGTGAGGGGGATGTAAATAAAGCTTGAGCATTTATATAAAAAGCTGACATATATATCTACCATGCGGATGAGGATGCCCTCAATTTTCTCATTGCTCATAAATACTTTAAGTACTTGAATGTTATTACTGTTTATTACTCCTAGCCTCCTAGTACGTTATACATAGTTACGTACTGGCAAAGTGTCAAGTGTAAAGTAGCTAGTATGTTAATATAATAAGCACAAATCTTAGATTAATGGAGTAAAGTAGTACTTGTATCTAATTACATGAAGGTTGCATATTAGTTATAGTCACAGAAAGATGGCACTTGTTTAACAAGAAGCAGCCTGCAGAGTGCAGGCAACAGAACCAGGTAATATTTGTAAGGACAAGATGATTTGTAAATGTAAAAAGAAAAAACAAAGCTGGGAGCTATGATAGACACTACACAACAGTACACAGTGAGAGACATAATAAAGAAGCGTGTAAGGGAAGCTAGATAAAGAAAGAAGATATACCTTGGAGAAGCAGGGTAGATGCAAGATCCATAGCCTGATAGTAGTATACTATTATTAGTATATGATATGAGTCGAATCGGTAACTGTAAGGTAATTAAATAAGTAATGATTAAGTAGAAGGGAAAGGAAAAGAAAAATATCGGGATCGGCTCGAGCGAGAGTGGCAAAGGCGAAGAAGTCACAAGAAGAAGCGACATATGATTGCACTGGTAAAAAGCTGTTGATGGCGTAGGAGGCGTGAGCCCCGAAGAGTGTTAGGGAGGAAACAAAGTCCAGACTTCTGAATGGGGGTACAGTCAGCACCCGCAGCACAGGCGTAGTCAAGAGAGGACTGCAATGCATCGTCGCTGGCACTGCTATGAGATACGCACCACACCCCTCACCCAACTCCACTTGCCCACAGCCATTCACCACTTGTATAATAAATGAAATTGCAAGCAACACATTCCTACACTAACATAATTTAGAAGCCGCAAAAACTGGTGTGGGAATCAAAGAGAATGATGTTCCATCAACAACTAAGAGTCGACAAAGATCACCCATGGAGAATTTCTGCATCATAGTTCTGCAAGCTGCTAGACGATGTCTTGCAACATCAACACCAATAACAGAACCAGAACCACCAAGGAGATCCAATATCATACAAAGTTTTGTACCTGCCAACAAAAGACAATGAAGAGAGGTTTGGTAATCACCCTTACAGATGTGTATTGAACATAAATCCTCTAACACTAACATAGACTAGCATGTGGCAAAAAAAATACCATTTGCTTCTTTGAACGCTCAAAATGAAACAAAGGCTAGTAGTTGATCAAAGCCATTCTAATTTCTAGCATACACTTGGAGGCGCAAAATAAGATATCCCTCCGCCCCGGTTCTCTTTTCTTGTTATAATTTTTTTATTTTCTTTTCATTTCTGTTTTAATCGCTAAAAGATTCTGTCCAGCAATACTAGGTTATCATTGTCATATTTGTATCTCTAAGAGACCTTAATTGGATTCTAACATGATGCAAATTCATCTAATCTTCATAGACAATGAACTTTGTCCAATGAAAATATATACGTAAAAGTACCTACAATGTTCAATACTCGTACTATAACTAAACAAGTATAATATGTCCGTTCAAAAACGAGGAAAAAAAAGCATAATATTATTTTCTGGTTTTCTTTTTGTGGATAATCCATTGCAAAATTCAGCCGTAGATTTGTTCAACACTTCGCAAAATTCGATTTTTCGCACAATTAAATAAATCAAGGCATTCAAATCTTGTTGATTGTGTAGATTTAGGCTAAAACAACGGAAAAAGGACCACACAATTTCATTTTTTTTTTTTTTGCTTCAATTTCACAAGCAAATAGAAAACCTAAATTTCGATTAGAAGGTTACCTTAATTCCAAATCAAGCCCTAAAAATTCAGTCTTGAAGAACGAACTTGAAGTAGCTTGGCGAATAGAGTAAGCGAATCCGAGTGAACATTCGAGATTGTCTTTGTAAAAGAAGGAAGAAGACAATCGGTTCAACCAGGAGATTTTTGATACTTGCCCCTCAATCTCTTTCCTCTTTTCCATTTCCTCCCTATAATTGAACAATAAACACATCGAGAAAAGAATCGAAAAATAACAAAGAAATTCATAGAGAATAAAGAGATTCGAGTAATTACCAAAAATATTCGAGAAAGCCCTAAAATCCAAAAACTTCGAGATCCAGAAATATTAGTAGAAAAGAAACAAAAAACCCTAAATTTCGACAACTAAGAAAGCATGAAAAACGGGAGATGCAGAGATCTATTCGAGGGAAGGCGAAGGCGAAGGACGCAAACAACAACCAATATACTCAAGCAAATAACCCTAAGCTGGCGAAGCACAACAATATACAACCAAAATTAGCGAGGAAAAAAAAAAAATTAGAGAGCGAAAAGCATCGAAAGCAAGCCAAAGAACTAAACTACAAGAAAATAGAAAACTTACAATGATTTTAACACAAATTAAGCGAAGGATGATGGAGGGAGGGACGTCGAAGGGGTACAAGTGGGAGGTTTCAACTTTCAATTGAGCGGGGGTACTCGGGAGGAGGGAAGGACCGATGAGGAGGTCGAAATAAAATTTAGTAATACGTATGTTGCTAGGTTTAATGTCGTGAATTGAGAGATAGTCCACCGTCCAAATGCTCCGGTCAAATGCTCCGGTTGACTAATCAACCCAAGCATTTGTGAATTTTTATATTTAAATTTTCACAAATGCTCGGGTTGATTAGTTAACCGGAGCATTTAATAAGTAGCAAAAGCAATTTTTTCCACTAGTGTTTGCTGGAATGATTTAAGTGAGAATATAGCATTGGGGACATAATTCATTGAGGAGACTGTTAATAATGTCAAGTTGATTCAGGATAGAATTCAGGCTGCTCAAGATAGGCAGAAGACTTATGCTAATTTAAAGCAATGAGAAGATGAATTCGCAGTGGGTGATAAAATGTTTTTGAAAGTATCACCAACTAAGGGCGTGATGAGGTTTGGTAAAAAGGGCAAATTGAGTGCTAAATATGTTGGCCCATATAAGATTTTGCAATGAGTCGGGAAGGTAGCGTATAAGTTGGAATTTGAAAATGCACGACGTGTTTCGGATATCCCAACTCAAGAGATATATCCCTGATGAGCGTCATGTTTTGGAGCCTGAAAGAATTCAAATCGATAGTAGCCTCACATATGACGAAAGGCCTGTGATAATTCTTGATAAAAAGGTGCATAGTACACGCAATAAGGATGTGAATATCGTGAAAGTGCTTTGGTCTCAACCATGAGTCACGAAGAGGCAACGTGGGAAGCCAAAGACGAAATGAAGAAGAAGTATCCCGAGTTATTCCTTGAGGTGAGTTACGAGCACGTAACTCGTTTTCTTTGAGGGGGTAGAATGCGATAGAATTTCGCGCTTTTTACCTTATTTTTGCTTATTTTGGCGATTTGCACATGTTGGTGCAAAATAAATAAATTCTTCGCATCGAAAAGGTGTTCATGAGTAACACAAGTGGTTTTAAAGTTGGTAAAAGTGTGCACATGTGTGACACAAGTATTTCCCAAATGAAAGTTAAGTCAAAATTTTTGAAATTGTGTGAGTTTTCGTGCCAAGTTTCGGGACGAAACTTCTTTTAAGAGGGGTAGGCTGTAATCCCCCGTAAATTTATGAATTTTATAAATATACTTTAATGTATATTTATATATAATTTAGTATGTTTTAGTATTTAAACGATTTATTTCTTAAAGGGTTGACTATTTGAAAGTCAAAGAAATTATTTAATGATTTAAAGAAAGTCAAAAAATTTATTTAGTCATACTTTGAAAAATATTTGAAAATCTTAAAACACTTTTGAATTGTGAAAAGGATTTTAAATTGGGTATGAGGAACCCAACCACCCAACTCATAAATCATTAAATACTAATTTGAGCCCAATCACCTTTTCCTAAATCCAAAAGGGGATACTCTATAAATCCCCCAAAATCCCAAAATTCCCACACTTATTTTCTCTCTCCTCCTTCTCCCAAATTTTCGGCCCTCCTCTTATTTTCTCTCTCTCTTCTCCTCTTCGGCCTTCGCTCCTCCTTCGTGCGACGACCACCGCCGCCAGATCGGACCACCGCCCCAACGGAACGGCGGCGTCCCTTCGGTAGCCGCGAGTCCTCCTCCCTCTCTCTCTTGTTTGGTTATTTTCTTCCTCCTCAAGTTATTTTATTGCAAAGTTTATATTTTTAGGGTTTGTTTTAATAAGTTTATGTTTAAAAGTAATAATTTGATGATTTGATTATGAATCTAAGGTTATGTAAATTGTTTAATGAAGTTGGAAAATTTCAGATTTACTTGTTATGTTAAAATAGGGTTTTAAAATATCAAAGCATGGATTTTTAGGGTTTTATAAGTTGGAAAATCATAGTAGTATGTTGTAGTTTGTGAAATTGAGTATCCTTAGCATATGATTTTAACCATGTTTAAACATGTTTAAAAAGGGGTTTTATTATAGTATATGTTGCTTTGGAAAAGGATGTTGGTAATGGAGTTTTTTATGATTAAACCATGTGTTTTAAGTGTTTTTAAGCAACTAGTGTAGTAGTACTATACTAGGAGGTTTTACTAATTAAGTTTTAATGATGGGAAAGGTTTTTCAACACTTTTAAGAAGGGTTTAAAGTATTTTATTGTTGCTTTGTAAATTTATAAGGGATTGATTGTGGATTTGTATTGGTTATTTTAGGCGGAAAATTCTCTTTAGGCGACTTTTAAGGTTGTGAAAGTGGCCTCTTGATTTGTCTACACAAGGTACGTACATACCTATGTGTTGATTGGATTAGTATCATGTACTATGGATGAGAATTATGTAGTATCATGTATAGGGAACTATTTGTAGTTCATATGTGATTTCTATTAAGTTGGATTTGCATGTTTTATGCCGTTGTGTGAAACATGTTAGTTGTAATTTTATATTATGTTTGTATGGAAGATTGATGCAAGCATATGGGATTTGAGAACTTTATTATTTTATTAATTCACATGAGGGATTAATAATTATGTCGGTTTGGATCATGATTGAATCATGTTGTTCCCTTTGAATTATTTAATTACTTTATGAGGACCGAGGGCCTTATTTGGTAAGTTGATTATTATACCTATGAAATGTTGGTTGGTTGTTGACTTGGTTCAACAAATAAAGGAAGGTTATGGATTAAAAGTTGGAATTAATCTTGGGTTGTTAAGTTGTTGTTGATCACCTTATCTAATTCTAAGATAAAAATGGAAGTTTATGATTGTTTGATGATTATATTATTTGTTCTATTTGTGAGTCATAACAAGTGAATAAATTATTAATCATGTAAAGTGAAACGTGGATAGCAATAGCTTTTAGACTTGTGCACGTCCGAAGTGTTGGACAAGTATGAGTTGGAGTACATGGTGGTAGCCCATGGCTTTTCTTGGAACCGGATTGATCACCGTGTCCTATTTTTATTTTAAAGGTTCCTCGATATCGTAGGTCAGGGGAATACGGAGTCGCGCCCGTATTTCGTCTTCTAAATTGAAGACTGGTTTTGGTTAGACAACTCGTTCCATTGACTATTCCATCTAAAGTAATTAATTTAGTGGTTGTGGAGTTTAGTTCAGTAAAAGTAGTATGCGATGTTATTGTATTATTATTTATCCCTACTGCTTAATGTTTATTAGTATCATGTTAGGTTTTATTTATTTATTTGCTATGTAGTACTCAGCTTTGCTGATTACGTGCTTTGTGTGTGTATATGTTGATCATGGCTATGCCTTATTGATCCTGTGATGATCCATTTGGTGAGCAGTCTCTAAGGATCAATAGTGCATCGTCATTTACAGGTTTGAAGATGATGCATCATGGGTTCGGGATTGGAGAGCTTGTGTTGACTATTTATTATATTTGACTTTATACTTTTCATAGTTGACTCTGACTATTGTCGTTGACTTTGACTTTTGAGGTTGACTTTGACTTTTGTTGGTTTGACTTTTGGAGTTAACTTTTTGGGTTGACTAAGTTTTATTTCTAAAGTTATTTATTATGTTTTCCACTGCAAAATTCTGAATAAGCCGATACGTTTTCACACGGGCGATAATACTTTGATAATTCTCTAAGTTTTATATTAAATGATATTTTAGAAAAGAGAGAATTGTCGGGGTGTTACAAAGTGGTATCTTATGTGCGGTAGAGTTGAATGTTTCCATGATACAAACTTTCATGAGGTAATACATAAGTATATAAATTAAATATACATATACATATGCCTTAAGTAGTTTTCAATTCAACTTCCATAATAAGTAAGTTTACTTTTAATCAATATGATTTCTCACGTTATTATACAATGAATTGATTGCAACATTAAGTGGGTCAATGTTTGTTTGGTTATGTCCAAACATAATACGAGATGACAATTGCTTAAAAAACAAAGCCGAAGTGAAAGAGTATCTCGATATGAGTTTCAAAGCATCATCTCGTTTAGGATATCATCAGATCATCCTTGTCCCGTATATTGAACAGTATGCTTGTTAAACCCGCTTTACTTTTATTATTCGATAATTAAATTCACCTATTAATTGTTCTATGATTAATAATAACTATATTTTCTTGTTGTAGGGCTCATTGGACACTGCTTGCGATATGTGTTGTCACGTAACGAAGTCTACCACTTTGATTCTTTGCGTCGACAACCACCACGGTCCTTACTAATCAAATCATTGTTAAATAGGTAGCCTAATCGAAACTAAATATATGCGCACTTATTAATATTACACATTATTCATCATCTTTATATATATAAACAGTTAGTACATCTAATCTTATAATAATGTATTGATGTAGTGTGATGAAGCATATTAGTGCAACAGGACTTCGAGCACCAAAAGCTCCTGCTTGGATATCAGTCGAGGTAACATGACTAATTTGTTTGTCCTTATATAGAAACACTTTTCGCCACATACTACACATCTAACATGAATGTCATTGGATGCATGCTTTGGTGAACATTTAGTGCCCGCAACAAGATGATGGACTTGCATGTGGCTATTATGTGCTGAGGTACAGGTTCGATATCGTCAACCATTGCACTAACGTCGGTGATCTTCAAAAGGTATGTAACTTATTAGTATATGTTAGTTTAGATTAGATCGATTGGTAATAGGTAATTGGTTTAGAAACCAAAGTAGCACATGCATATTTGCAAAAAATGACCCCATTCTACCCTAAAACATGGTACTTTGATGCATTTCATATAAATATGAGGTATAATAACTAGTGTGTAGATTTTTAGGCTTGCATTTGTTGTTGGTTGAATTTTGGGAACGAAAAGGTCAATTTACGCCTACTTTCGCCTTTTCGTGTCCAATTCGTACCTATCGAGTCATTTAACCCCAAATTCTTTTTGAACATGATAATATGAGGTATAATGTAACTATTGTGTAGATTTTTAGGCTTGCATTTGTTGTTGGTTGAATTTCGGGAACGTAAATGTGATTTTAGGCCTATTTTCGCCTTTTCGCGTCCAATTCCTATTTCTCGAGTCATTTAACTCCAATTTCTTTTTGAACATGATAATATGAAGTATAATATAACTAGTGTGCAGAGTTTTGGGCTTGCATTTGTTTTTGATTGAATTTCGGGAAGGTATATGTCATTTTTAGAACTATTTACTACGGTAAATGATTGAATTCTTATACGGTTTTTTCACCATATACCCCCGACAAATTAAAAAATTCACCATATACCCTCAATGTTCCAAAAATTCACCATATACCCTTGAGTTTTCGAAAACGTTCATGAAATGCCCTTTTTCTAACTTCCGTTAACTCTCCGTTAGCTTTATTTACGATTTTGCCATTACTAACCCTAAACCCTAATTCTAATCTAACCCTAACCCTAATCTAACCCTTACCCTTACCCTAATCCTAAACCTAAACCCTTACCCTTACACTAAACCCTAACCCACCCAGCCCCACCACCCTCCACCCCGGCCCCAACCCCCCCACCCTCCCTCCCCTCCACCGCCGCATCCCCTCTCCCTTCCCACCGCCGCATCCCCCCCTCCCTCCCTCTCCCCTCCGCCGCAGCCCCTCCCCCACTCTCTCCCGCAGCCCACGCAACCCGCGTAGCCCGTAAATTTGAAACCCCCCACCCTCCTCATCCCCCTCCACCGCCGCATCCCCCTGCCCTCCCCTCCACCCCAAATAAGCCGGCAGCCTACCGGCTTCCCCACCCTTTCCCCCAGACCCCACGCACGCCCCCCCTCCTCATTCCCCCCCCTCGCCATCCCCATCCCCACCCCTTGCAGCCCCAAGCAAACCCCTTCCCCCCCCCTTGAACCCCTCTCTCCGCACAGCTCTCCTCCCCCTCCCTCGCGAAAATCCGTGCGGCGGCGGCAGGGTTATGATGTTCCGAACGAACCCCTCCCCGCAACCTCCTTCTTGCCTAAAAAAATCGAAAGTGGCGCAAAAAGTCGAGAATTTTCGAATTTTTGAATTTCGAACGAGTTCTTTGGGTGATGAACAAGTCACCTTTGTGTGTTGATGGGTGATGAGGGGGAGGGGTGCTGGGGGTGGGGGAAGGGGAGAGGGGTGTTCATGGGCGGGGGGGGAAATCGACGGGGAGAGGGAGAGGGGAGGTGGGGTTAGGGGAATTCGACGGGGGAGAGGGGAAGGGTGGGGTTAGGGGAATTCGACCGGGGGAGGGGGAGGCGGTGGGTAATCGACTGAGAGGGGGGTGGGGGAATCGACTTGAGGGAAGGGGAAGGGAGTGGGGGAATCGACGGGGAGGGGGAGGGGTGGGGGCCGGAGCCGGTGGAGTAGAGGGGAGGAGGTGGGGGGCTGGGCTAGGGTGGAGGGAGGAGGGAGGGGGTGGGGGGTTGGGGGTGGAGGGGTCAGGTTAGATTAGGGTTTAGATTAGGGTTAGGGTAAGGGTTAGGGTTGGATTAGGGGTTAGGGTTAGATTAGAATTAGGGTTAGGGCTTAATGATGGCAAAATCGTAAATAAAGCTAACGGTGAGTTAACGGAAGTTAGAAAAAGGGCATTTGGTGAACGTTTTCAAAAACTCAAGGGTATATGGTGAATTTTTGAAACATTGAGGGTATATGGTGAATTTTTTAATTTGTCGGGGTATATGGTGAAAAACCGATTCTTATATTATGTGTTTATTCCTTGGTTGTTTTGCAAGGTTTATATGAATGACACACCAAGTTTGAGGGACTTCACCATAGAGAAATTACATGATGTTCGGGATAAGTTGACGACCTACCTTTGTGATGATTGCTTATGATACATTTTGGTGCATTTCGCGATATAATTAGCTAGATCTACTAGTTGGTAACAATTCTATGTACACTTTTTACATTATTAAATATATATATTTAAAGTTAATTACGTTGAAAAACTTGTGATATATTGCAATTCGATCGATTTTTTTTGTGTCGAAGGGAGGTGTTGGGCGAGGGCCGCCACGGTGGTGTGCAAGGTCTTCAGAAAGCTGGGCTAGGGGGCTGGTGGGGTGTTGCGGGCGAGAGGTGCTTGGGGTGGTCAGCAAAGAGGTGGAGGGGCCGCGCAGGGGGTTGGGGATGGCGAGGGTGGGGCCGGGGTAGGGGATGTAGGGCCGGCAGGGGAGTGCGGGGGTGGGTTAGGGTGGGGGTGCGGGGATGACAGGGGGGGGCGGGGCCGGCGAGGCCGGGGTGGGGGGTTCGGGAGCCGCGGCGGGGCCGAGGTGGGGGTGCGGGGCCGGCAAAGGGGGTGGGGGTGCAAGGGCGACATGGGCCGGGTGGGGGTGCAAGAGGGGTTGGGGGTGCTGGGTTGGCTGTAGGGATGGCAATTACCCATGGGTGAGTGGATTATCCATCCACCCGCCCCGAATAAATGGGTGAAAACCCGCGGTGGAGCGGATGACTGACGGGTGATGGATGGATCGGGTGATGGATCGGGTCGGATGTGGATGACTTTTTTTTTATCCATCACCCGACCCATCACCCGCTTCCTCCATCCACCCGTTTATATAAATAAAAACTAGCATATAGCAATGGATTTGTTGTATTTTATTATTTTTAGTTTTATTAAGCCATTATTAGTTTTACTTTCCGGTGTGTAATGAGATTGATATTTAGTCACTTTATCGTTAATATATGAGTCTTTGATTAAGTTTTCAATATTAATTTTTCAAAAAAATTGTTAAATCTACAAATTAATTTTTTTTAGTATCACCCGTTTCCCACCCGCCCCACCCGCGGATGATGGGTGGAGCGGATATGGATGAAATTTTTCGCAGGTGATGGATGGTGTGGATGGAGTTTTGGGTCGCGGGTGATGGGGCGGATGATGCTCCACCCGATCCACCTCCGATCCATTGCCATCCCTAGCTGGCTGGGCTAGCATAATTTTTTTTTTTAAAAGAAATTCCGAATACGAAGGGTCAGCGGTTTGGGTCTAGACCGCGGCCCTTCCAATATAGAAGGGTCGCGGTCTAGACCCAAAACGGCAACCCTTCGTTATACGGAAGAGCAGTGTTTTTGGCCTTAATCGCAGCTCTTCGTTGTGAAGGGCTGCTATGGAAAGGCGGCCGCCAAAAACGCAGCCCTTAGGGTTGTTTTGACCACCGGCCCTTTTCGTTTTTTTTTCACTAGTGTTAGCACCCATTCCAACTAACTCTCAAAAGCACGACTAGACCCAACTTTCTTAAACTTAATTCCTTGAACTAGAACCAATTAGCTAACATATAACTTATTGATAAGATCATCTATCTACACTCACTCAATATAAATAATAGCCATCCACCAACAATCACCTTACAACAATAACAACAATTATCACTCATTCTTACTCAATTCAGATAAACAAATTGATTTGCTCATCACTTTCTAAACTCTTTTATGAACTCATTACAAACCCTTATACACAAACCATTATTCTAATCTAACTCACATCAACAATCTCTAGCTCTAACTACTCTAATTTTGGAAATTACCACACTGAGTTACACACAAGAAATTATGAATTGGATTTGAATTGTTAAGAATATAACTTGTAAAATCTAATTTGCCAAGCTTACTAAGATTATAAGTTCCAAAACCATTTCTTCTCAATTAAACAAAAGAAAGTTTCAATATTTGTCCTCAATATCAAAACAACTATTCAAATCCAATAATCTGATTTATAAGCCAATGTAATATACATCAAATCTGAACTAAGATGATATAATATCCATTGAAATTCAATAATTCAACTACTTGATGCCATCGAAAGAAATGAGTTTTATACCTCCTTAATTTGAGATAGACATTGAAATTGGAGAATTAAAACAACGCAGATTATGCCAACAGCACCGGTGGTGGACAGCAGCGGCGGCGAACAGAGCCGAGGAGAAAGAAAATGAAGGCAGCAGCGATAAACAATGCCACCACCAGCGAAGCACCAACACACGGCGGTGCCGACAACACAGCAGCAGCAATGGCGAAGCAGAGGAGAGAGAAGGAAAGAACGACAGGGAAGCAACCCAACAATAGCTGCGCGGCGCCGACACCGGAGAAACCTCAAAACGCCGGCAAGAAGGAAGCAATGAGATGCGAGAGAAATGAGAAAGTGAAAATTTTGGGCTTTTGGGGTTTCATCTTCACCAAGTCCTCTCTATTTCTTTTGGGGTAATTTTGTTTGAGGAGTTGGCAACAAAGTTATAATGTGGCAATTCCCACATAAGCCATGTAAGAGATACTTTTTTTTACACTCAAATTCTTCATTTCCATAAAATCCACAATGATATAATTGTATTTAAATAATAATTCTCAAGTAAGAATCTTTTTTTCTTTTTATTATTATTAAAGCTTAGTTAAACTAATAAACATAATTACTTTAATTAAAACATGCTTAGAAAACATGGGCTATTATAATTTTAATGCAAAGTTTATATTTTTAGGGTTTGTTTTAATAAGTTTATGTTTAAAAGTTATAATTTGATGATTTGATTATGAATCTAAGGTTATGTAAATTATTTAATGAAGTTGGAAAATTTCAGATTTACTTGTTATGTTAAAATAGGGTTTTAAAATATCAAAGCATGGATTTTTAGGGTTTTATAAGTTGGAAAATCATAGTAGTATGTTGTAGTTTGTGAAATTGAGTATCCTTATGGTTTTAAGCATGTTTAAACATGTTTAAAAAGGGTTTTATTAAAGTATATGTTGCTGGAAATTTAAAAAGGATGTTGGTAATGGAGTTTTTATGATTAAACCATGTGTTTTAAGGGTTTTTAAGCAACTAGAGTAGTAGTACTATACTAGGAGTTTTACTAATTAAGTTTTAATGATGGAAAAGGTTTTTAAACACTTTTAAGAAGGGTTTAAAGTATTTTATTGTTGCTGTAAATTTATAAGGGATTGATTGTGGATTTGTATTGGTTATTTTAGGCGGAGAATTCTCTTTAGGCGACTTTTAAGGTTGTGAAAGTGGCGCCTCGATTTCCATCTACACGTGACGTACATACCTATGTGTTGATTGGATTAATATCATGTACTAAGGATGAGAATTATGTAGTATCATGTATAGGGTACTATTTGTAGTTCATATGTGATTTCTATTAAGTTGGATTTGCATGTTTTATGCCGTTGTGTGAAACATGTTAGTTGTGATTTTATATTATGTTTGTATGGAAGATTGATGCAAGCATATGGGATTTGGAGAACTTTATTATTTTATTAATTCACATGAGGGATTAATAATTATGTCGGTTTGGATCATGATTGAATCAAAGTTGTTCCCTTTGAATTATTTAATTACTTTATGAGGACCGAGGGCCTTATTTGGTAAGTTGATTATTATACCTATGAAATGTTGGTTGGTTGTTGACTTGGTTCAACAAATAAAGGAAGGTTATGGATTAAAAGTTGGAATTAATCTTGGGTTGTTAAGTTGTTGTTGATCACCTTATCTAATCCTAAGATAAAAATGGAAGTTTGTGATTGTTTGATGATTATATTATTTGTTCTATTTGTGAGTCATAACAAGTGAATAAATTATTAATCATGTAAAGTGAAACGTGGATAAAGAATAGCTTTATACTTGCGCACGTGAAGTGTTGGATAAGTATGAGTTGGAATACATAATTGGTAGCCCATGGCTTTTCTTGGAACCGGATTGATCACCGTGTCCTATTTTTTATTTTAAAGGTTCATCGATATCGTAGGTCGAGGGAATACGGAGTCGCGCCCGTATTTCATCTTCTAAATTGAAGACGGTTTTGGTTAGACAACTCGCTCCATTGACTATTCCATCTAAAGCAATTAATTTATTGGTTGTGGAGTTTAGTTAAGTAAAAGTAGTCAGCGATGTTATTGTATTATTATTTATCCCTACTGCTTAATGTTTATTAGTATCATGTTAGGTTTTATTTATTTATTTGCTATGTAATACTTCATTTGCTTCGATTACGCTTTGTGTGTGTATGCTTCTCATGCCTATGTCATATTGATCCCGTGAAAGATCAATTTGGTGAGCAGCCTCTAAGGATCAATAGTGCGATCGTCATTTACGGGTTTAAGATGATGCATCATGGGTTCGGTATTGGAGAGACTTGTGTTGACTATTTATTATATTTGACTTTATACTTTTCATAGTTGACTTTAATTATCGTCGTTGACTTTGACTTTTGAGGTTGACTTTGATTGTTGTTGATTTGACTTTTGGAGTTGACTAAGTTTTATTTCTAAAGTTATTTATTATGTTTTCCGTCGCAAAATTCTAAATGTGCCGATACGTTTTCACACAAATAATAATTTTTGATAATTCTCAAGTTTTATATTAAAAGATATTTTTAGAAAAGAGAGAATTATTGGGGTGTTACATAACTACACTAGTGGAATAAAAACCCATCCGATCCGGTCAAAACCGGCTTACGATCCGATTTTGGTCCTGGATCGGTGGGCTCGCAACAAGATTCACAATGATTAACCGACCGAGTCCTAAACCGGATCGCTAATCATTTATCGATCCGATTTTGGGTCAAAACCGAGCGATTAAGCAAGTTAACTTCTCCCGGTTTTGACCCAAAACCGAAGCAATCGACCACCTCAAAAACATTTTTTCATCATTAATCATTACAAAATCAATAATATATATCAATACTCATTTTATTAAGCATATTATGCTCAATTGAAGGAGCATAAATAATTAGATACATGGAGTAAAGGATATTCAGAAATCTGAACCTGTAGAAAAGAGGCGAAAAAATGCTGCCAAATAGACAAAACAGGAAACCACAAACACCCCCAGACCCCAAAAATACAAGACGGGAAAAAAAAAGCTATTTGCTAGAGACATGGCCAGAATATTGCCGTGATTTAGAGCTGATCAACTCCAGCCCGGCCCGTCCAAATTTATTTTTTTTGGGCGGGCTTTGGACAAGCCAAAAAAGACTTTTTAGTCTAAATTTTGGGCCCGGCCCGTTTGGCCCGCAAAAAGCCCACTCGCCCGGCCCGAAATACCGGGCTTTGGGCACAATTTTTTTGCCCGGATTTGGGCCCGGCCCGCCCGCTCAATGGGCAAATTTTTTTTTTGTGCGGCCCGGCCCGCCCATGATCACCTCTACCGTGATTGCATCCCATTATACTGTCTGTACCCATTATGCTGTGAGTTTCCACTTTTGAAGCTATCCTTCCAGGTAATCTTTCGAATTGAAGCATGCCTTTGAAGCCTCTCCTGCCTCCCTTCTCCTATATGAGTCAAGATGTTATGCCTCAAGTCACGTGTATCCATATAATCATCATCCATCCTTTGAGTTTAAGTTTCTATCAGCAGAATTAACTTCAGAACTGTCAGTTTGAGACTCGCAGAATTAACGTGAGAACTGCGAAGAGGAAATGCATAAATTTTTGTAGGAAGATTGTATCGGATAACATCTCATCACTAGATATAGTTTAGATATTTTGTAATCTACTGTAAGCATTTCTGTAATAATTCTCAATTCTCATGATGTATATATAGTGTAAGAGGATGAGAAACTAGATAATTCTTACCTCACAATATTGATTTTAGAATTCTCTCTCTCTGAAATGAAAGTAATAAAATCAATGAAATTTCGATCTTCAAACATCGAAGATTTCTTCACTCCCTAAGCCAAAATCCTAACTAGGTATCAAAAAGGGAAATTCTACCAACTATCAAGTCTCACGACTGAATCAACAGAACAAAGCACACTAATTTGATAAATTAAATCATTCAGTACAATTCACGCAAGTTTGTAATTCACTACCAATTCACCACAAGCTGTGATTTACTAACACTTCACACAATTAACAATTCACCAACTGTATATTTTAAATTTTAAATTAAAAGTCTGTAAATCAGCAAGTTAAAATTATCAACTGACCACAAAGTTGGAGTGGAAGAATCATTGCTGCCTGTGTCATTTGATTCACTTTGGAACTATAGCACATCTATGAAATATTAGCTGAGACAAAATGAAGCTCGTTGGCACTAGATAAAAGAGTATGAATTTTACCTTAGATGCATCATGCCCCAAGTAGTCAGCCAAACGTGCAGGGTTTGTACCCTGGATGGATGAACATAAACATGAAACAACAGGATGAATCTGCAGAAAGAAAGACACTGCTTTCAAAATAACTTGGAGATCATCCAAAATGATATTGTCATTGCACTGGCAGCTTTAGAGTACAAAGTCAAATTGCAGCACCTGCTGAGACAAGTAATAATCAATGTCAATCGCCAATCGTCCATCCAAAGTCATCTCTTTTCAACTCGTCAGGGTGCCTAGGCCGTTGAGAAATACCAGCTGAGGTCGCATGATTAGATCCCTGTTTCACGAAATAGCCAGATCAGTATGTTAAGATGAAAAAAGTATGGACGGTACCAGTCCAAAAGCAACTTCTGCTTCTCATTATTTAAGAATTGGAATAAAAGATTCAGCAAGATGAACCTGCTCACAACAAATAATATATGGAACTATATCACCACCGGAAGAACCAGTAGAGTAACCACACGCCTCAATGCAATCTGTTGAGAGAGACACAGCCACAAGTGAGATATAATTCAAAAACTAGAAAAAAAGCACCTGAGGTGCTGAGTTATAGGCTTATAGCGGTCACCAAGCCATAATGACACTATTGCAGTTTTCTTGAACAAGATTGTCATCAAGATAGAGGAACCAGTTTGCGACCGATATAGCGATCACTAAGACTATTTCCGACCACTCAAAGCGGTAGCTAAAATTTTTGCGACCATTTAAGTGGTAGCTAAACTAAATTTTCTTTCAAAGTATTTTATAAGTGGCTCTGCCACTGAGCTTATCTCCTCAACCATGTGTTCCTGTATGAAGAGTTGTCTCGTAAAGAAGCATCATGAGGCTTGTACTCCATCATGTAGCTGTGTGGAAGCTTCAAGTGTCGTTTAATAGCATCTCTTAAAGCCACCACAGCCTAGAACGAATGGAAGAGAGTTTACACAGGTTAGAGCATAAGAATGAAGTTGAAGCAGTGAAGTAGCATGACGACAGAAATAATAGTTAATGCAAATCTGATGGTCAGAGGCAATCCTGTTCCAAAGACTCACTATATCCTCACAGAAACGTATGCTAAGTACTGGACCGCATATATTGTTGCCATAGTCAAGCTGGACACCTACCAAGCCACCAAGGCCAAAACCGAGAAGGAAAACAAGCAACATGTATGAATAATACAGCAAAAGCTCTTCCCCATGATATATCTTTTCAGACTTCAACAATGTACAAGCTTACTGCTCAATAAGGGTGGTAAATGAGTAGAAAGTAAAAGAATTTAAAACTTAAAACCCTAGACATCCGAACAATCAGCCAAAGTTTAACAAAATTACTTCAAATTAAAAAGCAATCACCAAACTTCTTGAAATCTAAATTAATCGAAAAGTTAGAAAAAAAAAATATATGATCTCCATTTTCATATACAATACACAAACTAGAACGAAAATCAAACGGAAGTAGCCACTTTGATCAGCCAAATGAACCAAAAAAGTGAAACATAATCCGCCAAGTATCAACCAAATCCTAAATAGAAAAAGTCAAAAAGTCTTGAACTCAACAAAATCGAACAAAACAGCGAAAAAAAAACCTCAGATGAAAAAAATCAATCGAAGACACAAATGAATCAACCCTAAAAACAACGAAATTACCAAATTAAAACGCAAAATAAAAGGAAATAGATTAGATATTGGATCCCTACCACAAATCAGACGAAACAAAGCGAAATTTCAGAAGAACGTTGAACGTTGAACGCCTAAAACAACAGAAAATCGGCCTTCCGCCCTTTCTGAATCTCTCTCTTTGGTGGTTGGCATCGTGCGTTGGTGGTTGGCGTCGTGCGCTGGTGGCTGGAGATGGTGGTGTGGCGTTGTTGCGTGCTGTGATAGCGAGGGAGGAGGGAGATGGACAGAGGGTGAAACGTGAGTGGGTGAAGGAATTTTAGGGTTAATGAGGGAAGTTGGGCCAGGAGGAACCAGTTTTTTCTATTAACGTTGGGCCAGGAGGAACCGGTTTGGATAATTAACGTTGGGCCTTATGATTTTTGGACTATTAAACTGATCTGGTTTGGAGGAGAACCGGATCAATTTATAAAACTGATTCGGTTCACTTCCAAACTGGATTAGATTAGTAGCCAAAATTTTGCGTTAAAAAAAATTTGGATTTATGGATCCGTTTTACCATAACCGGATCTGTTATCTTCTAACGGATAGCGTTTTTTCCACTAGTGCTAGAAGTTTTGAGAAGCACCTCCTCCGACCGATTGTCCTTAACAAAAACATGAGAACCATTAAAACTCACAGTACAATTGTTATCTTTAGCTAATTTTTATACTAACATTAAATTAAATTTAATATTAGGACAATGATAGACTGAGTTGAGAACCAAAGGGCGACTGTTAGAGTTTAATGTAACGGTGCCAACATGTTTTACTGGGATTTGAATACCATTTGCAACTTCAACAGAGACCGGACCAGTATAAATAGATTTATTCGATAAAATACCTGGATCGTTGGTCATGTGAGAAGATACTCCCGAATCAAGAAACCAAGTAGTTTCATTTTGCTCTTCTGTGGGAAGGCTAACAAGAGCAGCATTCGACGTATGAGCATAACGAGAAGGGCAAGAAACACATCAGAATGACCTGGATGGAAACATATTTGACAGACTATATTGGTGGACTAAGAACCAAACACAACCTCAACACTAGAAGTCCCTGCAAAAGAATGGTTAATATCGCAAGAAGCAAGGGCAGCAACAACACTTTTAGATGACAAAACAAAATTACATATAACTGTACCACCTGAGGTTTGTGTTTGGGCTTGTGTTTGGGATTGTTTTGCACCCTCGCCACAAACTTTCTACCTCCACGACCACCACGGCCACTACCACGACCTTTTTCACCTCCACTACCACCCTTGTGATTGTTATGAGTATTGGAGGTCGAAGATGGAGACTCAGACTGAGAAGAACTAGTAGGAGTACTAGTAAGAAAAGCCTGATGAGTGGCAAATATAACCCTATTCCCGAGCTTGACGGCCTTTAATGATCTGCTCTTGGATCAATAAATTTTCACGTACATCATCAAAGGTCAGATTTCCAAAAAAAAATGGGTAATACTCGTGGTAAAAGAATCATAATCCTTCCCAAGTCCCATGACTGTGTGTTAAATTAAGTCACGTGAAGTAACAGGAACACCAATTGCAGCAAGAGAATCAGTAATGAGTTTTATTTCACGTAAGTATGTGTCCATGGATTGGGATTCAGTCTTAGATACATGTTGCAACACACTTTTCAATTCCATAGACCGAGCCAAACTAGCATTCATAAAGCGAGATTGGAGTTTATTCCATATCAACATAGATAATTTCACATCATGCACCTCAACAAGCATGTCTTCGGACAACGTAGCAAATAACCAAGAACAAATAGTTTGATCAATGCGTAACCAATGATAATATTCAGGATTCATGGATTCACGATGTTGATGATCAATCAAATAAACATCAAGCATAGACATAGAACCATCAATCATGCCTAATAAACCATGGGAAACCAAAAACGACTCAAATTGAGTTCGCCACGGCAAATAATTTTCCACGAGTCGAAGTACAAGTAGTAACAATATTCTTAACATTAGAAGTAGAGGTTACCGGTGTCGAGGATAACGAGGCTAGGCTTGGTTGGAAGGAGAAAAACCCCGGAGAACCACCATGGCCGGACGGCGTATGATGTTGAGGCAACAAGCCAGGATGTCCGGTGAGACTGGGACCACCAAACACCATAGATAGCTGGCCGAGAGAAGACGAGGGCACATGGCTAGCATAATGAAGTGAAGCCGTGGACCCTAGGTTCGAGGTAGCAGAGGGTGGGGTGGGTTGGAGTCCATGTGACGGGCATGGAGAACGAGGTACCGCCGAGACCGAGAGGGTGTGAGAAACCGAGACCTGGTGCGCTAGTGGAGAGAGGTTGCGAACCAGGAGCAGACAAAGGCTGGCGCTGACGATGGTCGAATGATGCGGCAAGGAGACCTGCGTAGGTGAGGACACAACGTCGGCGTGAGTTGCTGATGGAGGTGTGGAAGTAATCGAAGCAAGAAAGCCTTGATCTTGGAATTCATCGTGGAGCACAAAAAATTGCGGAAGCGAGATTGCTTAGAAAAAGGGGATCGAAAACTACGCTCTTGATACCATGTGAATATAATGATACACCTTAACCCTAATACGGGTGCCTGAGACTCATATATATAATATAGTGTACAATAGTACAATTACAAGAATACCCTTAGTATCCTCTATTGAATACTATAAAATTTCCTAAAGACATTACTTACTAAATCATATTCTAGTATATATATATATATATATATATATATATATATATATAGAGGCAAGATCACATGAGAATGCTCCTTACATGAGAAATGAGAATGAATATCAACCACACGATTGGATTAGAGTTACAACACTTGTTCATTAGAGTTATACCTTCGAAAAAAATTTGAGACAAAAAAAAAACTTTTTTTTAATTTTTTTTTCTAATATTCTTTTTTTTGAGTTACATCACTTTTTCATTAGAGTTACATCACTTGTTCATTAGAGTTATAGCGCTTAAAATTCATTCCCATTTCTCATGTAAGTATGCATTCTCATATGAACTCACTTTTATATATATATAATATATATATATATATATATATATATATATATATATATATATATATATATATATATATATATATATATATATATATATATATATATATATATATATATATATATATATATATATATATATAACAAACATGTAATATCCCTTACACACGAAGTATGTAGAAAAGAGTAAGGAACAAGATGAAAGGACAAAATCTACAATAATAATAAAGCATAATAAGAGCACCCTTTCTGATGAACCGAGAAAGAAAAAAAATTATTCTCGATAAACCTCTTTTCACCTTAAATAACTAATCAAATTTAGGAAGTTCATTGTACAAACTTTCATCCAAAAGTTTGGGTTTTTTTTTTTCCGTTGCCATAATCATTCATGGAATGCAAGAGCGAATGAAAGCATAGAAACAAAACTGTGTTCATTGTGAAGGCCAAAAAAGCTACTTGCATTGAAATGAGATAGCACGAAACAATGAATTAGCTAGCCTACTAAAATAACCCAAAAGAAACAGTGAAAGCAAGCATCAATTGATGGACTGACCGAGTTCACATGCGTGGAGATTTGTTAAATTGGTTCAATTTCCGTCCCCTTTCTCATTCATCAATCGCATATATTTATACAACCTATAAGTAGAGTCCTACTTCATCAATAATTAGGACTAACAAACCTAATCCTAAATAGAGTCCTAACACCCTCCCTCAAGCTGGAGCGTGCAAATCACGCACGCCCAACTTGGACAACAAAAAATCAAATTGAGTCCTACCAAGTGCTTTAGTAAAAATATCTGCCAATTGAAATTTAGTAGGAACATATGATGGACTCACAAGACCTTCAGTCACGTCATCACGAACAAAATGGCAATCAGCCTCAATATGTTTAGTACGTTCATGAAACACCGGATTCTTGGCAATATATAATGCCGATTGACTATCGCAATATAATCTCATCCCTGCAGGATGCTGAACTCCAAGATCACCTAGTAGCTGCTTTAACCACTTTAATTCACAAACTATAGCGACCATAGAAAGATATTCCGTCTCGCAGACGACCGAGACACTGTAGGCTGCTTCTTAGTCTTCCAGGAAACAGGAGAATATCCCAACAATACAAACCACCCACTCAGGGATCTCCGAGTAATAGGACAACTAGCCCAATCAGAATCACACCACCCCTCCAGGCGGAGATCACTATCAGAACAAAATAATATGCCCCCGTCTCCGGATTTTTCTTCAAGTATCTAACCACTCTCAAAGCGGCCTCCCAATGAACCAACTTAGGAGCCTACATAAACCGTGACAAAATGTGAACGAATATGCCGGATCGGTCTAGTAACGAAGCAAGGTAAATCAACCCGCCCATCAATCGGCGATACTTTTACGGATCATCAAACAAAGGACCGTCGGCCAAAGAGAGCCGATGGTGCCGCTCCATAGGGAACTCGGCCCGGTTTGGCACCGAGCAACCCGGCCTCGAAATAATATCCAAGGCATACTTCCGTTGACTCATAAAAATTCCCTGCGGCCCCCGGCAATCTCAAGGCCTAGGAAATATTTAGAGCACCTAAATCCTTCATTTTGAAACATTTTCCAAGGTAAGCTTTGAAGTTCGGTAAAGCTTCCCCGATCATTTCTCGCAATAATCATATCATCCACATAGATGAGAACGTTCAAATGAATATTTTTCCCGGTCAAAGTAAACAAGGAATAGTCGAATAAGACCGCTTAAACCCATAGGCTTTCAAAGCAAGTGGCCAATTTGGCAAACCAACACCTAGGTGCTTGCTTCAAACCATACAATGATTTTTTCATCCTGCACACTAGATTAGTATTTCCTCCCTGAAAACCGGGAGGAATTTTCATATACACTTCTTCCTCCAAATCACCATGTAAAAATGCATTGTGGACATCCATCTGATGAATATCCCATTTCTTCACTGCTGCAATTGCCAGGAAAGTACGTACTGTTGTCATTTTTGCTACAGGGGCAAAAGTTTCATTATAATCAATTCCTTCCACCTGATGATGACCAAATATAACCAATCTGGCCTTCAACCTCTGTAGTTTTCCTTTCTCATCATATTTTTCTGTATACACCCACTTGCTCCCAAGGTCCTTTTTGCCTGGAGGGAGAGGATGTAATTCCCATGTGCCTTGATCCTCCAGAGCTTTATCTCAGCCTCCCATGGCTTCACGCCACCCTTCATGCTTCATAGCTTCTTTAAATGACTTTGGAGGGTGCCCTGCAGTTATAGCTGCTAGAAACCTACGATGTTTATCAGAAAAATTTTCACAACTAACATAATGTGTAATAGGATAGGGAGTACCTGAGGACGATGTTGAAACAGGTGCCTGAGTTGATGAACTTTTCTTTTTCACAACAGTATGAGTCACAAAATCTAGCAACTTTTTATTTGGGATTTTGGTTCGTTTCCCCCTTCCCAACACCTCAACATTCTCCTCTCTACTCCCTCCCTGCATCGGCGCCCCACTAGGCGGCTCTCCACGCGGCACTCCATGATCCGGGGCCACGCCTGGCATCACACGAGGCACCAGTGCCTCGGCCTCCCCTTCGGGCAAACCTTGTGGGTCATCATGCGGCCCCCTATCCCCCGTTGCACCAAGTCCCCCTTCATCCGTCACGGGAACTTCAACAGGGGGCATAAGCATCTCCTCCTCACAATATTCCACAATAGAAGATGCATCATGCGATACTGGCAATGATTCAGACACACTAAAGGGGTATTTATGCTCAATAAACTTCACATCCCGGGAAACAAAGTATTTCTTGGTCTCTAAATCATATAGTTTCCATCCCTTTTGGGTATAAGAATAACCAACAAAAACACAACGTCGGCTCCTACTAGCAAATTTATCACCCCCATGAGAAATATTATAGGCATAACACAAACAACCAAAAATTTTGATATCTGTCATCATAGGTGGCTTACCAAACAAACACTCATAGGGGGTCTTATAATCAAGAACAACAGAGGGAGTTCTATTTATCAAATGGCAAGCTGCCTGCACACAATCCCCCCAAAAGGTCAAAGGTAGATTAGCCTGGAACCTCAAAGCACGTGCAACATTTAAAATATGACCATGTTTTCTCTCAACTCTACTATTCTGTTGTGGAGTTTTAACACAAGAGGTTTCAAAAATGATTCCCTGTTGCATAAAGTATGGTTTCAGGCAATTAAATTCTGTTCCATTATCACTGCGCACACGTTTGATTTTCTGTTCAAATTGGCGATCAATCAAAGCCACAAAATGCAGAAACATAAACTGAACTTCCAATTTATTATATAATAAATATGTCCAAACGGTACGGGAAAAATCATCAACTATAGTTAAAAAATATGAAGCACCACAACTAGACTTAGTTCGATATGGCCCCCATAAATCACAATGAATTAACTCAAAAATCCTACTAGCTCTACTATGACTCTTAGGAAAACTAGTTCTAGGTTGATGAGCCCGAAAACAGATATCACACCCATCATTATTGCAACTACTGACGTTAGAGGGACTCACACAGGGTAAATGACGTAAAACTTTCTCCGAAGGGTGACCCAATCGTTTATGCCACAGATCAATAGATGCCACGCCTTCCACCACATTGATTTTCACCCTGGGAACCCCACGGAAAAAGAAAAATCCATCTTCCCGCTCACCCGCTCCAATCAGCGTCCTCGTCCTGCGAAACTGTAATACACATAATGTTTTAGTGAACTGAACGATACAATTTTCAGAATCTAATAACTGCGGAATAGAAATCAGATTACAATTAAGATGGGGCACAAATAAAACATTATGGAGTTTGAGATTTCCAGGAAGAATGACATCTCCCTCATGAGTAGCTTCTAAGGAACTACCATTCGGCAAACCCACCGGACATCCTTTTATTTTCCGTGCAGCACTTAACAACGAAAACGTGCCTGTCACACCGTATCGATAATCCATAAAGACTCACCGTTCAGACGATCTTTTGATTTAGGCAAGTTCAGTAAATCCAAGAGATTCTGCCACTGTTCAGTAGTAATGCCTGCGAGTCCTGCGGTCACTGCATCACGTGGTAGGGTAGCCGGAGCCCCCCCTCTACTCGGTCGGTCGTGCGAACCAGCACCACCACCAGCCACGGCTTTGTTAACGCGGGCCGGGGGCGCCCCCCTGCCGCCGTGGCCACGGCCGGATCTGCCACCACGCCGTCCACGAGGTCTATCCCCCCACCACTCGGGGTATCCAATCAATTCAAAACAACCCGAAACTTCATGGCCTTCAAGATTGCAATTAGTGCAGACCACAGATTCAGTAAAAGATCTAGTTTTTGGTTTAGATTCTACCTTAAACGCCAAAGTCTCACCCGGCGAAGGCGATGAAGAAGTGCTAGGGCCCCGTAGACGCTCCTCTTGAGATATAATCTGATAAGCACGTGCCACAGTAGGCAAGGGAGTCTGCGCGAGAAGATGAGAGCGAAGAGGCGCATAGCAGTCATCAAGACCAATCATGAAACGATGCAAACGATCATCGGATCTTTGTATTTCAAGAAAACGAATGACAGCGCAATTGGCACCGCCCGTCGCACAAATAGGTGCCACCTCCTGTGATGCTAATTCATCCCAGAGGCGAGTCAAACGGCCAAAATACTCGGCCAAAGATTCACCTTTTTGTTGCTTGCAATCACTAATCTGTTATTTGATTTGACAAATTCGAGTGCCATTAGACACACAATAACGTTCCTTCAAATGCGACCATAAGTCATGAGCGTTTTCGAAATATGACACCGAACCACGCACAGTGGGGGGAAAGCGTGTTCAACAACCATGAACACAGCATCGAATGAATCGTGCTCCAATCTGCGAATTTTTCGGCCGTGGTAGGCTTAACGATAGTTCCATCCAAGAATCCAAGTTTCCGTTTCGCATTTAACGACATGCGAATAGCGCGTGCCCATTCATCAAAATTATCCTCCTTTAACTGTATGGGAGTGATAATGTTGCCAGGATTGTCATTCGAGCCGAAGTAGTAGGCGGGGTCCGGTTTTGGGAGAGATGTATCCGTGTTTTCTGTCATGATAACTTGACGAAATCCACGGGAATATGTTCGAATAGGCGAAGCTATGGTGAGCGATCGAAGAGCTGAAAACCAAGCTTCAAAAAATCGAGCTTTAGGGTCGGTGAATGCAAAGAAGTACTCGAAGAACTCGAGTCTGGGGTTCGTGATGTAGATTCGAAGAACTCGAAAAAAAAATCAAGCCTTTGTTGCAGATTTCTGGGTTCGGGTGGTGTGTTTTGCAGATTTCGAAAAAAAAAATCAAGCCTTTCGATGGAGGCAAAGAAGAACTCGAAGAACTCGAGTCTGGGGTTCGTGATGCAGATTCGAAGAACTCGAAAAAAACGAGACTTGGTTGCAGATATCTGGGTTCGGGTGTTGTGTTTTCAGATTTCGAAAAAAAATCAAGCCTCTGTTTCAGATTTCTGGGTTCGGGGGGTTTTTTTTTTCAGATTTTGGGAGAGAGAATTTTCAAGTTCTGGCTCTTGATACCATGTTAAATTGGTTCAATTTCCGTCCCCTTTCTCATTCATCAATCGCATATATTTATACAACCTATAAGTAGAGTCCTACTTCATCAATAATTAGGACTAACAAACCTAATCCTAAATAGAGTCCTAACAAGATTCTCTTATCAACAAATTCACAACTTGCATTTAAAAAACCTCTTTAGAGGCTTCCCATCTTCCCATTATACATGCAAGATGCAACTGTATGATGATCGCCAGACTGCAAACTTATTGGTCCTTGATTAACCCAACACTTGGTATATCTTTTTCTATATTTGTAGCAATTACGGGGGTATGTTAGATTTCCTTAATCAAAATAGAAAGATTTTCAGGAAATTAAAAGTTATGGACTTATGGTAATTGATATACTACACTTCGCAATTTCATAGAAATGCAGTCTCATGTTGATACCTATAATGTTGAAAGATTATCTTCAGACATGTGTATTTCTCTATATTAATTTTCATTATCATTCAATAATGTTTTTGAAATGGCAATGACTAGCATTACTATAAACGTTAGCATGAGACTTTCTTTACAAAATCAACTATAAATCTATTAACATTATCACGATCAATTGCCGTCTATAATTAAAAGGCAAAATTGGCTCACCCAAACCTATTTATAGCATAGGTGCACGTAGCACCATAAACTCTGGCTAGTAACTAAAATATGACAAATTATTGAATTTGGTGCAGCGCG
Organism: Beta corolliflora; assembly: GCA_947648045.1. Classification (NCBI taxonomy): domain Eukaryota; kingdom Viridiplantae; phylum Streptophyta; class Magnoliopsida; order Caryophyllales; family Amaranthaceae; genus Beta; species Beta corolliflora. The sequence goes on along the minus strand of CANSZD010003287.1, from coordinate 2,254,157 downwards.
TATCATTAATGATTCCGAAGGTAAGTTTCCTGACCGACGGCGGGGAATCTTGATTATTTTAATATTTTTTCCCATTTCCCCCCTCCCCTTATTTTTTCAATCTTATAATTTCATTTAACTAAAGGTTAGTCACATGACTTCTTCTACTTCCTCCTACTTCTTCAATTTGATAAACACCAGAGTATAAAGGGATCCATTTTCAATGAACACCAGTGGAACTATGGAAGGCAAAGGGGAAGGGCCACATAGGGAATTCGCCACAAAATTAGATGGATTAATAGGATTGAAAAAAAAAATTACTAATCAAGATTTTTTGTCGCCAAAAATCTAGCCCTTGCATTGGTATCATGAATGATGCACATTTTACCAAGTCCAATAGTTCGTGATGTTTTGGCTACTAGCCAATCAAAGTTTGTGATGATATCATAATTTTGAATGTTCAGGTCAATTTTGCCTGATTAAAAAGGGCAGGAAGTCATCCATACACTATATTGAGGACTTGGAGTACTAATAGACAAGTGAAGTATTCGCAAAGGCTACAGATACACTGGGTGTATGTGGGCCACACATACACCAAGTGTATGTGACACTACTAAAATGTATACCTTGTGTTTGTGTTGCTACTAAAATGTATATTATTACTAAAAATATTACAAACTTATAATGTTTCGACAGATAATTTTATTTTTAATGATTTGTTCTTTATCTTTGTTTAAAAAATCTGTTTTATGAAATTTTCTTTGTTTAGATTTGTATGAATCCTTTGTTTAAAGCTAAAAAAAAAGAATTGTAATTTTTTTTTCATATTATTCATATATTAGCTTCATCTTATTCATCTTCACCATTTTTTTACTATTGATTTCTACTAAATTTTCCAGTCGTTTTCAATTATTTAATTTGTTTGTAGAAAAATAATGTTATATTTTCATCCTTACACTATGTGATAAAATTCAATTCGAAATATAGTATTTCAATCGTATATGTATTATGTAAATTCAAATATCGTTGAATAACAAAACAGGTTCAAATGATTGTAAGTTTGTAATTTTTTTAGTAACAGTATAGTAGTATACATTTTAATAGTAACACATACAAAAGGTATACATTTTAGTAGTAACACATACATCCAGTGTATGTGTGACCCACATACACCAAGTGTATGTGTATCATCTCTCGTGAAGTATTACTCATACTAGTAGCACATTAGTACTCAACGAGAGATGATACACATACACTCGGTGTATGTGGGCCACACATACACTGGATGTATGTGTTACTATTAAAATGTATACATTTTGTATGTGTTACTACTAAAATGTATACTGTTACTAAAAAAATTATAAACTTACAAGCATTTGAACCTGTTTTGTTATTCAACGATATTTGAATTTACATAATACATAAACGATTGAAATACTATATTTCGAATTGAATTTTATTACATGGTAGGGATGAAATTATAACATTATTTTTCTACAAACAAATTAAAGAATTGAAAATGACAGGAAAATTTAGTAGAAAATCAATAGTAGAAAAATGGTGAAGATGAATAAGATGAAGCTAATATATGAATAATCTAAAAAAAAAATTACAATTCTTTTTTTTAGTTTTAAACAAAGGATTCATACAAATCTAAACAAAGAAAATTCCATAAAACATATTTTTTAAACAAAGATAAAGAACAAATCATTAAAAACAAAATTATCTGTCGAAATATTGTAAGTTTGTAATATTTTTAGTAATATTATATATTTTAAGAAGAACACATACACAAGCGTATAAATTTTAGTAATGAACACATACACTAGTGTATGTGTAGCCCACATACACTCAGTGTATGTGAGAGTGAGGGATGACCTAGTGGTTAGAGCTTCCCTCCCGGTTCCAGGAGGTCCTGGGATCGATTCTCACCCTTGATAAGTTGGGATCCCCTTTATTTCCCCCAACTTGTCAAGGTTTCTCCTTACCTTATTAAAAAAAGAAAAAAAAAAAAACATACACCCAGTGTATGTGTAGCCTTTGCCGTACTCAACTGGAATGAAAACCAGGCTCGGGATTAGCCCCGCATTAAAGCTGATTCTTTTCTTAAGAGTAAGAAGCATGTATAAATCATATGGGAAGTAATTATTACCAGTACTTTGCTCCTTGCCATTAAATGAAATGGGATTAGTATCTTGACTCGTCAAAAGAGTACAATACCAGCACAATTGTGCAGATTCTCGAGCATGTAGCTTAATTTTGGAGGAAAAACAAAACAACAGTGATGTTATACCGGATAAGAAATATCTATATATGATGTACTCCGTATCACACTATTAGTTGATGATACACCTTGATATAAATGATATACATTGAATTAGCTATGTTGAAGTTACCTTATTTTAAATACTTGTTACACCTTTTTAGAATCCGATCAAACTAGATAAGACTAGAAAAATTCAGATTAGGCCATATTTTTTTATTTCCGTGAACTTACAAAATATATTTAATTTTGTATTAGTCAAAATTGTGAGAATTAGTTTTTCAAAAGCATACATTATTATATTCATTGAGATGTATCTAACAAGCATGAATATGTTCTTTTTATATAGATTAGCAGCAATATATTGTCAAAGTTTAATCATATTAAGATAACGGACCAAACCACATCGAACTATAATTTTTTTTTTTTGACATCGAGAAAACGTGCATTGATTAAATAACGAAGTACAACCTATTACTAATACAACCACGCAGAAAACAAAGGAAAGGCTAAAGGAGCTTTATGAGCTCTTACATGCCCTAAAAAACAAAAATAAGCAATGCCGATAAAAAAATCGCCTATGAAGTAGCGCGCCGTTGGTCGATGAATGTGCTGGTGGAGTCAAAACTCTGATAACTGATGGATGTGGTAGGAGAAGCAAATGTCGATCACGATCCGAACAACGAACCAAAGGCAAGATTCGCATCTCGCCGCATGAACAATCCCCACGAACTTCTGACGTGTGGGATTCTTGGCTCATGATCTGTGGAAGAGTCACATTCCTAGGTGACTCATGACTATCTCTCGAGAGTACTTCATGTTTCTCCGTAAAGTAGGAGAAACGGAGCGTGCTGAAATCCACGAAATGAAACTAAGGTGCCGCCTGCAGATTTGAATTTTTCAAGGCAAAGACCATTAAGATCATTGCCAAGCGAAAAGGAGAGCTAAACATGGTGAACTCTCGAACACACCTCTGGTTTGTGAAACCGGAAAACACAAAGTCCAACCATGAATGACGAACATCGCCTCGACCATACTCACACTTCTCATCCATTTGATGTACCCGTTCCTTCAACAAACATTTCAAGGAAACTACAGATTTTACTACTACAACCTTACACCACCATCCCTTATTCAACAGGCAAACATTTTTTAGAAGCCAGAACCAACAACAAACTATATCCTTAACAACTCAGACGAACCAACTGACACCAACTAGACAACTAACCATACATGCGAGAAAAAAAACCACCAAACTTATAACTAGCATAGCTAGGGGGAAGGGGGAAAGGGAAGCCCATCAACCGGGGAAAGGAAGGGGATGCCCGAACAAAACCATCCAAGGGAGTTGATCGAAAACTCGAACAAGGGATGGGGTTAGGACTCGGCGAACCACTCGAACATGGGAGGGGGAAGGGGGGGGAAGCCCGACTAACTAAAAACGAGGGGAGGGGAAGGGGAAGCCTGACAACGGAACAGTGAAGGGGATATGGACACACGACAGACGCGACTGGGAAGCGGGAGATCGACTAAACCGAGAACCAGCTACAGCACGACGGGGTGAAAGAAGGGTGGCGACATACGACGACTAAGAACAGGGGAGGGGGAGGGGAAAACGATGACTACAAGCAGGGGAAAACGACAACTACAAAACGACGACTAAGGGAGGAGACACTGCGGGGGAGAGGACACAGCGGGAGAAAGGGAAGGAACGCGCAGGAACAGGGGAGGGAAAAGGGAAAGGGGGATGGGAGAGAACTGGGAGCACCAACTAAAACTGGCGAACACGAAGAGAAACAGCGAGCGAGGCTCGCCGGCGACTGCGTCCACCCGGCGACTGCGGCCACCGGCGAGCTCGCTGCAACGGGGATTTCTCGTGGAAGGGTGTTTGGGTTTTGTGGTTGGGGCAGAGAGAGAATAGAGGGTGGCTAGGGTGTTTTTGATTTTTGGGATCCGTCCTTTCGAACTATAAATTTCAAGCTAAACTATATAAACTCATTTGAGGTGAAAGAGAATAAAGGCTTACGCATACTACACAGATATAAGAAACTATCCAACATATAGTATGAGGTTACTCATGTTGCATATATGGTGATAAGGATGATGTGTATATACAGTTCTACATGACATCAACAAGGTTATAATATTATTATTAGTACGCATATGAGATTAACAAAAAATTCATATATGGAATTATACACATAATGTAACACCATCATTTGAGCGTGTACGTAGCACGACACTTGAGTATGACGGGCTGAATTAGAATTAGCATATGAGTAAGGCAATCTGGCTAAATATTACTAGTTAGCTAGCTAAATTTTTTCCCTATGAGTCTAGGTGGAGGCATTTTTATCACTGTAATGTGTATAGAGTCCACAATTTTAATTTGCTATCTTAACACTTCCACAGCTCTATATTAGTTGCAATTGTCAGAGGACCAACTCAATCAAAAGTTTAAGCCGATGATTGGAGCCCCACCATTTGTTTTATATTATGTCACGTCCCCTCACATGAAAGCCAATGGGGTTTGAAGTGTCGATGCAACATAGACCACTTATACCAAATGCTAAATATTCCATTTCGGAAAGTATGAGTGAATGAAATTCGAACCCGTGACCTTCTTGTCAGAAGAGTAACTCAACCAAAGGCTTAAGCGCATGGTCGGAGCCCCAATAATATTGATTTTATATTCTATCAGTAATACAGGGGGAGCCACAAGTTGTAAGGAGTGTATGTGAAGAGGAGACAAAGAAATAACAGTAGCGACTTATATATATATATATATATATATATATATATATATATATATATATATATATATATATATATATATATATATATATATATATATATATATATATAAAGGAGGAATTTTTCGAGAGCATAGAGCATATGGAGATCCTCAAGATTTCGAGAGCATAGAACGAGCCACGTAGGATTGCCACGTCATTAATTTTTTCATTTTTATTTTTTACAAAAATAGAGTTCTACATAGATTTAAATAATTTTGGATAAGCGAAAATTAGAGTTTAGTTTTGTATGAACAACCTAAGCTATAATATTATGTAAATTATGCATAACTTTTGCTACTTAATTCAGAATATTATAATTTTTGTATCACTGGATAGTGCTCGAAATATGCTCGATATAAGATCCATTTACAATATGGTTCTACAACTTATGAAATAGGGAGCGCCACGTAGGATTACCATGTCATTAATTTTTATTTTAAATATTTTTAAAAAATAGAGTTCTACATATCTTTAAATACATAAAAGGAGTTTTGGATAGGGAAAATTAGAGTTTCATTTTGAATAAACAACCTAAATTATTATATTATGTAAATTGAATATAACTTTTGCTACCTAATTCAAAACATTATAATTTTTTTTACCATTGGAGAGTGCTTGACATATACTTCAAAATAAGATCCATTTACAATATAGTTTTACAACTCATGAAAATATATTTAATTAGATAAATGGTAAGACATTATTTAGTCTTTCTTTTAGATAAATATAATAGTAGCGATTAGTATATAATGTACTATATGTGATTATAACATTTGATCACGGATCCAACTTGCAGGATCAAACATATTATTTTTCAAAACCTCAGCCTTACTCAACTGAACCAAAACAATTTAGTAGTGCAACAAAATTTACTAAGGAAAATTTGTTGTTACAACAAAAAACAAAATCTATAGCGATAAAGTTACATATATATTAGAGTTTTGGATGATGAAAAAATTAGAGTTTGATTTTAAAAAAAAACAACCTTAGAATATTATAGAGAGCTCCACCCGAGCATGCTATGTCATTTTTTAATTTTTAATTTTTTTTTAAAAAATAGTGTTCAACATAGATATAAATACATATAAGGTGTTTGGATAAGTGAAGATTACAGTATGATTTAAAATAAACAACCTAAATTATTATTCTATGTAATCGAATATAATTTTTGCTACATAATTCACATTATTATAATTTTTATACCATCGGAGAGTGCTCAAAATATGCTTTGAAATAAGATCCATATACAATATAGTTTTACAACTTATGAAAATATATTTATTTAGATGAACAATATCGTATTATTTATCTTTTATTTAAATACATATAAAAATAACTATAAAAATAGCGTATTATATGTGACAATAGCAATTATGTCTTTCAAAAGCATGCTTTTAAAAATTGAGTTATATAAAGATAGCATACCATGATTGCATTACATGAAGAATCAAATGAAAGTTTGTCAACAACATTGCAGAAGTATTATGCAATTGACTAATTATTTTATTCCTAGAATATTTATTGTATACATACTTATTTATGTTTTTCTTTTCCATATATATATATGTCAGATCTTATTCTTATCTCCACGAACTTAATTCTACTAAAACTAATTGGAGAATCAAGGTTCGGGTTTCTAGATAATTTGAGGTCACGGATCATAAAAAACGGGGAAGTTTGATAGTCTTGATATGGTCGTGATTGATGAAGAGGTATTTTTTATCTCTTAAATAGTATTTTCGATTATTAGTAGAGGTTAGTTTTACGGTTTTTTCACCAAATACCCCTGACAATTTTTTTTATTCACCAGATACCCCAACTTTTTTCCGAATTCACCATATACCCCTGACTTCTAAATAATACATCCAAATTCCCTTAATGACTAACGGCGGATAACTCCGTTAGTCATTAACCCTAATTAACCCTAAAAAATCCTAATTAACCTTAATTAAACCTAAAAATCCTAAAACTCTAACTAACCCTAAAAACCATAACTAACCCACCCTGACCCACCAACCCCTCCACCCCCCCACCACCCCCACCCCAACTCTAGCCCCACCACCCCCCCCCCGCCTCCCCCTCCCCACCATCCCGACCCTGCCGCGCCTTCCCCTTCCCACCACCCCCGGCCCGCATCCTCCCTTTCCCCCGCGAATTCAGTTGCCCCCCTACCCTTCCCCCGCGAAATCAGTCGCTCCCCCTCCCCCTCCCCCGCGAACTCAGTCTCTCCCCCTCCCCTCCCCTTGCGAACTCATTCGCTCCCCAATGGCTCGGATTTCTTCGACAAATGATGGCGCCGGCGGCGATTTCGGATCTACTACGCCGGCGAGTGAAGAGGGGGAGGCACGGGGAGATCGAGGGAGGGCTGCGTGGGGTCCGCCGGGGAGGGGGAGGGGGGGCCTGCGTGGGGGCTGCCAGGGAGGGGGAAGGGGGCTGGTGGGGCTGGGGTTGGGTTAGGGTTAGTTAGGGTTTTTAGGGTTACTTATGGTTTTTAGGGTTAATAGGGTTTATTTAGGATTTTTAGAGTTAACTAGGGTTTTTTAGAGTTAATTAATGCTAGTCATTAAGGGTATCTGGTGAAGTTTGAAAAAAGTTGGGGTATTTGGTGAATAAAAAATTTGTCAGGGGTATTTGGTGAAAAAACCGTTAGTTTTATATTTAATTAATTTTATTCATGATACCATCAGTATGATCTCTTTTTAGCTTTCCCATCTTCCATTCTATATGCGTTAGTGTTTATGTGCTATATCAAAAGTTGAAATTGTAGCTAGCCCTCATGTTTTTCTCTATTCTTTATGTCCTACATCTACTAAATTATTACTCTCTACGTTCTTAAAGTATCATTCGTGTATTTTTCATGTTAAAACTATGTTAGTTATTGTTAGTCATACCAATTATTTTGAACATTTAATAATAGACTTAGCTACAATATTCAGTTGAATATTAAAAATATAAAATTTATATATCACAATAACAAATATAAAAATTAGAGTATAATGACAAATACTTTTTCGGTTCTCTTTCTACTGCAACAAAGGGTTTGGGCATGGTTTTTGAGGAGATAACAAAAATGGGTAGTTTAGCATAGGGGTACCCCTTTAATTAACTAAAGTAGGGGATAAATAAATCCTTAATAAAGTAAACGCGACTTTATGAGACAATTTGAGTAATTAATGATGGTTTTAGTTCCACAAAGTAAAGACAATATTGTCAACTATAGTTGCTTTTTTTTTTACCAAAAGTGGAATGGCTCCAATAGGCGAAACTACCCAAGTGGTAATTGTTGCAATAGAAAAAGAACGGAGGAAGTATGTAAATACAATGGTGTTGAAAATTTTCATTTCACATCAACACAAAATCAACAATGTTAACAAAAATTTGCAAAAAAACAAAATAAACAACAACCCGTGCAAGATCCATTAACAATATAATTTTACAACTCACGAAAATATATTTAATTACATGAATGGTAAGGCATTATTTAGTCTTTCTTTTAGATAAATGTATAATAATAGCTATAAGTATAGTGTATTATACGTGATTATAGTATTTTATCATAGGTCCAATTTACAGGATGAACTATATTATCTTTTGAAACCTCATCCTCAACAGAACCAAAACAATTTAGTATTGCAACAAATTTTAGTAAGGAAACTTTGTTGTCGCAACAAAAACTAAAATCTATAGCGATAAAGTTACATATATACTAGAATTTTGTATGAAGAAAAAAAATTGGAGTTTGATTTTATAAAACAACATTAGAATATTAGAGAGAGCTCCACCTAAGTATGCCATGCCATTATTTTTAATTTTTAATTTTTTTTAAAAATAGTGTTCAGCATAGATATAAATACGTATAAGGTGTTTTGGATAAGTGAAGATTACAATTTTATACTATGTAAATTGAATATAACTTATGCTATAAATTCACAATATTATAATATCTTTTACCATTGGAGAGTGCTCGAAATATGATTCGAAATAAGTTCCATATACAATATACTTATACAACTTATGAAAATTTATTTATTTAAATGCACAATAACGTATTATTTATTCTTTATTTTAAATACATATAAAAATAACTATAAAAATAGCTTATTATATGTGACAAAAACAATTATATCTTTCAAAATCGTACTTTTAAAAATTGATTTATATAAATATAAAAAATACATATCTATAATTTTGAACCTATAGCATACCATTGTGGCATTACATGAAGAATCAAATGAAAGTCTGTCAACGACATTGCAGAGGTATTATGCAATTGACTAATTATTTTATTCCTAGAATATTTATTGTATACATAACTATTTATGTTTGTCTTTTCCGTATATCTATATGTTCGATCTTATTCTTTTCTCCATGAGCTTAATTCTACTAAAACTAATTGGGAAATCAAGGTTCGTGTTTTTAGACTATTTGAGGTCACGGATCATAAAATAGGGGAAAGTTTGATAAGTCTTGATATGATTATGATTCACTACTACATAATTGATCTAAGGTAACACTCTATGGTAACACTTTTTTGAGATCCAACTTTCATTAACACATAGGTAACACTTTAGTAACACTTTATTGATATGTAACACTTATATGTAACGCTTTTTGATAGGTAACAGTTTAACGGTAACACATTTTCATAGGTAACACTTTGATGGTAACACTTTTTGATATGTAACACTTTAAGATAACACTTTTTTTATAGGTAACATTTTAACTCTTCAAGGTAACACTTTTTGATATATAACACTTCAAGGTAGCACTTTTTGATTGATAACATTTCAATTTTAGAGGGTAACACTTTTTTTATAAGTAACACTTATAGTCTTTTAGGTAACATTTTAGGGTGGAGTATGGTTATTTAATATCTACACTACCACTTATAGCGGAACCTCTAATGCACATATATTTATACATAGTAAGGGCTCTTTGACGGATGGGCGTAAATGTATAATAAAACATCTTTTTTTTTTTGAAAGGAAATAAAACATCTTTGACATTAAGTAAGCTTACTTTTATTAGACTTAAGATTGTTTTATTTTTTTATTTTTTATGTTCGAGTATAATATGAATCTTGAACTTTTTTTTATTAAATATCAATTCGTCAAAAATTCAAAGTATAGCATGAATCTTGAGCTTTTTTTATTGAATTTATTTTGTCAAAAGAAGTCAATTTTTAATACCAATATATATTGGCATAACTTTATAAATTAACGATTGTGCAAAATCCTATTTTTTTACCATTAACAATTGGGTCAAAAACATAAATATAGTTATAAATATAGTTATAATCTTTGAATTGTCATGTTTTTAGTACATCTATTAAATTAATTAATTTAAGTTATGATTTAATGAATTTTGGGTATTAAGGATGCAAAATAGTCGAGTAATATTAGGCCCAAATTGGAAACCAAAATATTTTATTTACCTCGAAAATCGACAACACCCCCCCACCCCCGCCCGCGCCCACACTCAAACCTCAAGGCTCAAACCCTCATTCTTTCGTAGGAATATATAGATGCATATAGCGGAATTTCGGAAACAATTTCCTAACATCTATCATAGGATCGCAAACATAATCAAACATATGAATCATTCAATGGGGATTAAATATAAAACCTTTGTAGCGTGATTTCCTGTTGTATGCAAGCTTTTTGAAGATCCGAGAGCCCCAAGTGTTGCTCCTCTAATCGAGTCCACGAGCACCCGCTTGAACACCAACGTTTGCTAGAACGGAAGAGAAAAGATCCCTTGCTTTTTGGTGGTATAGGCACCTAGGTTTAGAGGGAATAGATTTGGGTTTCAATTCTCTCTCTCTCTTGTGAAAAGAAACTGATTAATGAATTGATCACCTAAACTCTAATATTATATCCTATATATAATAGAAGAGTCATAGGTTAGTTAGGAGAACTAATTCTCCTCCTATTCCCCTTTAGACCGGCCCAACCCTAATCCTAAATGAATTCGGATTACTTTGTCCAACTTGTGCTACAATGTGTGACCTCATAGGATTAATATATTTTAGTTATAGGCCCAATCAATATTGTCCTATTAATCATATTTATTCTCTAGCAAGAAAATAAGATTACTAAAATAATTAACTTTATTATCTTCATAATATTATTCCTATTTATATTTAGTAATTGCCGGGATGTCTAAGGACATATTCCTTCAATCTCCCACTTGTCCGAAGACAAGAGCGCAATGTTAAATTCCTTAAGTCACTTAATGTCAAATTTGATAACACAATGTTATTCTCAAATTTATGTTCCTTGATCGCTGAGTTCGAACTGCTCAAATGAGGAATAACTCTTTAATCCTATTCCGCATGGCCATGCAATTTTCCAGTTCTCGCTCATCAAGAGGCCCAGACACCATTCCTATTTAATAGGAGGACTTATCCACTCTTGTATGACCATAACTCCCACTCAATTCTTAGCCCACCCGATCACTTGCCTTTATAACCTCCTTTTACGGCACGGCGTTTAACAAATGTCAAAGTTAAACTAATTATATTGTGGTTATTAAGACATACTCATGTCTAAGGAATCCACTAAATATAGTAGTTTGATTCTACTTTTAGAATCTAATTAGGTCAAGTCTCAATGTATCAACTATACATCCATATAATCAATTAGACATCTCTATGTCTCCATAGCCCATGGAACTAGCGCTATCAATTAATTATATACTAGTCTTTTAAATAAATCACTTATGTCCAATTTAGTGATTTAGACTAGGGACTTTAAATAAATTGTGATTTCTGTTCACTTTATAGGGTTCCATTATCAAAACGTTTTCGATAATCCTATTTGAAAACACAAATTATTTGGACATTTTATTTAATACTAAACCAAATAATTAAATAAGAACGAAATTTTATTGATAAACATTTCAAAGCATAATAAATGTCTTTACAATTGTAAACATGAAGTAAACAACCTAAAGCCATTCTCCCATATGCTTAAGCCCCATAGACCTAGTATGACACTCATGCTTAGGTTGAGCAAGCGGTTTAGTCGAGAGGATATGCTATATTATCCTCGGTATGAACCTTGCTTACATATGTGTATCCAAGTAACAACTAACTCCTCATCTCCACCATATACCAAAAATTATCCTTAGTCCTTCGCAAGTATTTAAGGATGTTTTTCGCTGCAATCCGGTGCGCATCTCCCCCATATACTCAAAGCATATGCAACATCCGGTCGAGTGCATATCATGGCATACATAATGGATCCTCTTGCGAAGCATAGGGAACATTACTCATACGCTTGACCTCATCGGGACTCGAAGGACACCGAGTCTTGCCAAGTGTTATGCCATGTTGCATGGGAATGAAACCTCTCTTGGAGTTTTCCGGCTTGAACCTTGCAAGAACCTTATCAATATAAGTCTCTTGACTAAGTCTAATCGGCCTCTTCGACCTATCTCTATAGATCTTTATTCCCAATATGTACTCGGCCTCTTTTAGGTCTTTCATAGAGAAACAATTTTTAAGCCATTCCTTGGTCGACTCGAAGCATGGTTTTATCATTTCCTATGAGAAGTATGTCATCCACATACAAGACCGGAAAAGTAATACTACTCCCACTTAACTTCTTGTATACACAAGATTCCTCTTCATTTACGAGAAAGCCAAATTTCTTGACCGCCTCATCAAATCGAGGTTCCAACTCCTTGATGCTTGCTTTAGTCCATAAATGGACTTCTTAAGCTTGCATACCCTCCCCGATCTTCAAAACCTTGAGGTTGTGTCATGTACACATCCTCTTTCAAGAACCCATTCAAGAAAGCGGTTTTGACATCCATCTCGCCATATTTCATAGTCATGAAAGGCAAGCAATCGCAAGGATTATCCTAATGGACTTCGAGCATGGCTCTTTGGTGAGAAGGTTTCATCATAGTCAATACCATGAATTTGTTTGAAACCTTTCGCCACCAACTTTGCTTTGAAAACACTAATGTTGCCATCCTTGTCTGCTTTCAACTTGAAAATCCATTTGCATCCAATGGGTTTTACCCCATCGAGCAAATCAACCAAGTCCCATACTTGATTTTCGGACATGGAATCCATTTCGCGATTTCATGGCCACAAGCCATCTTTCGGAGTCTTGACTATCCAAAGCATCTTTGTAGCTAGTAGGCTCTTCGATTCTAAAATCGTTATTTCGAACTTTCGGTCAAAAGGAAATCAATATATCTCTTTGACGGAATGATGGTCCTACTAGACCTACGTTGGGAACAACGAAGAAGTTTCTACCTCACTAGGTTGAGTGACTTCGCATGGAGTATCTCCAAGTGGGACGGTAGGAGGTACGTGAATTGAATGCACCACCTCCCGAGCATTTTCATGCCGGGCCGCCTCGATGAGGTGTTAACCTCATCCATTTGTTGCTCATCTCGAACTTCTTCGAGATATACATTTCTCCCACTTGTTTTTCCTCGGAAATAAACTCCTTTTCGAGAAAGACACCATTACGAGCAACAAACACTTTGTTTTCGCTTTGGTTGTAGAAGTAGTATCCCTTAGTCTCTTTTGGGTAACCCACAAAAAGACATTTATCGGATTTGGGTGAAAGCTTATCAGAAAGTAATCGTTTTACATAAGCTTCACAACCCCATATCCTTAGAAAAGACAATTTTGGAACGTTTCCCGTCCACATTTCATATGGTGTCTTTTCCACTACTTTGGATGGTGCTCTGTTAAGTGTGAACGCCGCCGTGTTTCAAGTGCAAATCCCCGAATGAAAAAGGAAGATCAGCAAGACTCATCATGGATCGAACCATATCAAGTAGAGTTCGATTCCTTCTTTCAGAAACGCCATTTAACTGTGGTGTTCCCGGTGGAGTCCATTGTGAAAGTATTCCACAATCCTTCAAATGATCACCAAATTCTTGAGATAAATATTCACCACCACGATCGGATCGTAATGCCTTAATTTTCTTCCCAAGTTGGTTTTGTACTTCATTCTGGAATTCCTTAAATTTTTCAAAGGATTCCGACTTATGCCGCATGAGGTAAACATATCCAAATTTGCTCACATCATCGGTAAAAGTAACGAAGTAACTGTACCCTCCCCTAGCCAACGTACTCATAGGTCCACACACATCCGTATGTATGAGGGCTAAAAGGTCATTGGCCCTTTCACTTGAACCTGTGAAAGGAGACTTTGTCATTTTCCCCATCAAGCAAAACTCACAAGTATCAAATGATTCGAAATCAAATGATTTGAGAATTCCATCTTTATGAAGTTTCTCAATGCGCTTTGAGCTTATGTGGCCTAATCGACAATGCCATAGGTATGTAGGGTTTGAATCATTTGCTTTATGTTTCTTGCTGTCTATGTTATAGATGTGGGTTTCTAAGTCTAGCACATATAAACCATTTGATAACTTAGCGAAGACATAGAACATATCATTCAAATACGCAGAACAACAATTGTTCTTTATTGTAAATGAATAACCTTCGGAATCCCAAACAGGAATCGAAATAATGTTCTTTGTGATAGCAGGAACATAATAACAATTATTAAGTTCTAAATCTAATCCTGAAAGTAAAAGCAGACTATATACTCCCACTGCCAATGTAGCAGCTCGTGCTCCATTGCCAACGCGAAGATCTACTTCACCCTTTCCCAATGTTCTACTTCTTTTGAGGCCTTGCATATTACAAATAATGTGCGAACCACAAACGGTATCAAATACCCAAGAAGCAGAAGTTGCTAAGTTAACTTCTATAACATACATATATGAACTAGAAACTCCTTTCTTTTGATCCTTCAGATACTTGGGGCAACTACCTTTCCAATGACCAACCTTGTTACAGGTGTAACAATAGTGCTCATCAGCAACTTTTGGTTTTGGTGTAGTCTTTTGCTTTTCAGAAGTTTCAGACTTAGCAACTTGTTTGCTTTCGTCCTTCTTAATAGCAATCCCAATCCTATTGAGCGATTGCCCTTTACTAACCATAAGAACATCCTCATATTCTTGTCTAGGCTGGTTAGGGATGTTTCGCTCATTCTGAGTTAGCCTTTCATGCATCTCTTGCATCGTTGCTTCCTCCCCTTGCATGTGAAAGTCGTTGAACTTATCGGTTAAAGAACGATTCTCATTTCCCTTTCACTTGCAATGAAACGTGCAGCATTCATTTTGTCCTTCGAAAGGACGGAGCGCAAATTACAAGTAGAATTGTTGGTGTTGATAATGTTGTTACTAGACATAATTACTACAACAAATGATAAAGCAAGATTCAATCAATGTTTATCAATAAAGCAATAATTAAACAAATTTTAATTACTACTACCCTTTATTCAAAATGAAAGTTCCCCATTGAATAAAGAAATAACCAAGATCCCCTCCCACTACAATCAAACGGACTTTGGCCCTGCCTTCAATTTATAGTAGTTGAGGTAAGTAAACATTTTACTAATTATAACTCATTATAATTCTTGGTAGACAGGTTAACAACTCCTTGTTTACTCATATCTCTTAGCTTCAAAACCCAAAACTTTATCTTTTGCTGATTTTGTTGAGTTAAACCAAACATTAACATGTAAGTTTCAAAAACCTACCCTACTATCCCCGGAACTATGAGCAACACCACCTTTTGGCGAGAACCTATTACTCATGATCTAAGGCTTTATAGGTGTTGTTTGGGAAAGCAGTTAAACTCAATATTACTTTTGGGGACCTAAGTTTACTAATATGGTCAATTAATAGTGAACACATGAATCAATTAACCACAAAATAAACTTAGAAGCAAGCATTTAAACAAAATAAATGCAAGAGAATTATAAAAGCAATAATTAAATGATCTAGTATGGCCCCTATACTTAGGAAAATAACTAATCTTCATGAATCCTCCCTTGAATCTCCATGGATCACCATCCTTGAAACTCCTTGGATCCTCATGCTCGATTACATAATTTGAATTAAATAAATAACGAAAATTTAAAGTTACAAAAATACAAACGATTCGCAGATCGTATTTAATTTACATTCAAATATAACGATTCGCAGATCGTAATTACTATCCTGATTTGGGCCATACTAGTCATATCATGCAAAATATAATATCATACATATTACATTAAACATCCACGCATTTATAATATCAAAATAAAATAAACACAAACGATTTACTTATTAACAATTAATAAGCAACTATAACTTTCCATAATAATTATAAAACTTAACAAATTTAAGCTAGAAATTATTTAGGAAATTTTATTATTTTAATTCAATTACTTATTTAGATATGTCAATAATCTTTATTATTCACAAATTTGCAAAATAGGAAACTTTTGGATTTATGCTCAACTTAGGAAAATCAGATTTTCCATAAAAACAATTTTTTTTTTTAAATTAGAGTTGACCGTTGACCAGCAGCACAAGGCTGCCAGTCAACAGCCAACTCCACGCTGGAACCACCAGCCTTCATTGCACGCTGCACAATCAGCCACAAACACCATCACCACACTAAGTCACCAAGCCAACAGCACGCCAGCCAGAACGCCAGCCAGCGCGCCGCCGGCATGCGAACACCGTACCCGGAAGAAGACGCCGGCAACCCAGGCTACCAAACTCGCCGGCAGCACGAGCCACCAACTTCTACGACGGTTTCGGCGAGGAGGGAGGGGTTGCGCACGTCGCACGTGCGCCGCCCACCCTTCCCCACAACTGCCGCCTTCTGCCCCGCCACATTCTGGCCCTCCTCCAGCCATCGTGGCTCCACCGACAGTGGTGGGGCCACCCAGCCATGGCTTCCTCTTTAATTTTGTAACAATTACTTTTAAATTAAGGATTCTTTATTTAACAATTAATTAAAGATTTAGGAGATTAATTAGGGTTTTAATCATCCGAAAATTATGGCAAAATTTTCAATTCATCAACAAATCTTTAACAAATTTTTAGGTTTGTTGAAATTAGATTTGAATGAATAATCTCTATTAAACATTAAATCTAACAAGAATTCAAAATTAGGGCAAAAACTCAAATTATTTCCAAAAATTCAGAAAATTAACAATTTAATTCCGAAAATTTCGAAAATAATTTTTAGGGTGATCTACTGAATTATCTTAACAAATAAAATCAAATATTTTAATTGTTATCCTTAAATTCTATGAAAAATCAAATTAAACATAAAATTTTACCAAAATTCATAAATAATATGATAAAATTCGAAAATTAGTGGGAAAAATAATCAAATTATTTTCAGCCATCATATTATTCTAGATCTATGTGGGTGATGAACATTAGATTTATTTAACAAATTAAAAATCAAATCTTTAATTGTTAACAAATTATTTCAATGATTAATCAAATTAAACATTAAATAATTGTAAATCTAACAAATATACTTATAAAAATCCGAAAATTTTAGAGTGAATCAACCAATTTATTTCGGCCATAATATAAAAAAATCGTAACTTTATAAAATTATTTGAGCATAAATCACAATTAAATCAATTATTTACAATTTCCAATCAATTAATATCAAATATCAATTATGCAAATTCAAGCCATAAATAAATCCTCCCTTAATTGAATAAAAATAATAACTTTGCATACAATTACATGATCATATGAATATTATGAATTAGGCAAAACTGATACCACTGTAGGAATATATAGATGCATATAGTGGAATTTCAGGAAACAATTTCCTAACATCTATCATAGGATCGCAAACATAATCAAACATATGAATCATTCAATGGGGATTAAATATCAAACCTTTGTAGCGTGATTTCCCTGTTGTATGCAAGCTTTTGAAGATCCGAGAGCCCCAAGTGTTGCTCCTCTAATCAGTCCACGAGCACCAGTTGAACACCAACGTTTGCTAGAACGGAAGAGAAAAGATCCCTTGCTTTTTGGTGGTATAGGCACCGGTTTAGAGGGAATAGATTTGGGTTTCAATTCTCTCTCTCTCTTGTGAAAAGAAACTGATTAATGAATTGATCACCTAAACTCTAATATTATATCCTATATATAATAGAAGAGTCATAGGTTAGTTAGGAGAACTAATTCTCCTCCTATTCCCCTTTAGACCGGCCCAACCCTAATCCTAAATGGATTCGGATTACTTTGTCCAACTTGTGCTACAATGTGTGACCTCATAGGATTAATATATTTTAGTTATAGGCCCAATCAATATTGTCCTATTAATCATATTTATTCTCTAGCAAGAAAATAAGATTACTAAAATAATTAACTTTATTATCTTCATAATATTATTCCTATTTATATTTAGTAATTGCCGGGATGTCTAAGGACATATTCCTTCACTTTCTTCTCTGCTTTCCCTCCTACCTGTGTTGCTGCCTCGGACCCCCTTCCCCACCCCCTAACGTCTTCCCTCCTTTGGCGCTCCGGCATCTACGGTTTGTGGTGCGTTGATTGTTCTTTGTTGCCCCAATTTATCTCTCTTCTAATCGCGTCTACCTCCGTTTTTTGCCTCGCTCTTGCCTGCGGGGTAGTGGTGCGGCCCGTAGCCGTGATACCGCCGTCTCCGATGCGGTGATACCGCCCTCGTGTGATACCGCCCTCGCCGGTTACGGTGATACCACCGTCGCCATTCTTTGCTTCGGGTGCTTGTTTTCTCTATGAAATCAGTTGTGTTTAGCTCTCCTAGAGGTACTACACCATTTTCTCTCCCTCCTTTGATCTTGTTCTTGTTTCTTCCAATTGCGGTGGAAGATTAGTAATTGGATTGTGGATTGTGGTTGCTTGTTGTATGATGTAGGCGATGATGTTTAATTTATGATTTAGCTAATTGGATGTTGCTATTGTTTCTTCTAGTTCTCTAAATTTGTACAAGAGTTATAACGATTAATTATAACGATTTGTGCAATTAAATAGAGATATCTTGAATTTAGTGAGTGATACTCCAAAATATGCTATAAGGTGACCTAAAGAAGGTGGAATTTGGATGGATAATGTAGGCAATATTGAGATTTGAATGTTGGGTTTTAAGAGTTTCTTTTACTTTGTGATTCTACAATAATGTCATGCTATGTTTTGATGTTGATTTTTATTGATATGTGATTTTAATGCTGAGACCCTATGTGATCAAATGCTTTTGAGAGAACTTATCCTTAAGCGGATATACTCCTTTGTTTTGTAATGTTTGCTTTGACACCGTTCGAGCATCCGAAATTTGACACTACTCGAGCATCCGAACTTTGACAAGGTATTCTAAATATTATATCCTTAAACACAACTTTGCGGGACCTCTATTGAGTAGTAAACTTCTTTTCACTTTGAACAAACCTAACGGCATAAACAAATTATGCAAATAGAGCACCATATAGTCTACCCTTCCGTGATTTATTTTACTTGACTAACCGTTATTACAGTCTCAAAATTCAGGGCACCAAGTCTTCTATGTATTCTCGGTTGTCCCAAAGCTGCATTCCGGATGCTAAGCACCGAATTGACAATTTGACATTGAAATATAGATGATCGGGTGTAATTTTCATTGCTTAGTTGCTGTAGTTTTCTTACGGAGGAAAGGTGGTGCGAATGGATGGTGAAATGATGGCTGAAAAAAGTGGTAAGAGCTATTGTCACAACAGACGGAGTTTGAAGACTGTTTTAGGCGGTGTTTGGGGCAGCAAAAGGGTGGCGTTTTGAGCTGCAACTTTTGCTGAAATGTGGGTGATTTGGAGAGTTGCAAAGGAGGGTTAAGGAGGGATATAATGGCAGCAAAGGACTTGTAGTTTTGGGCTCTATGTTTGCTGCCACCGTTGTGTGTTTTACTTGTCTGTAATTGATGGTATTTTTGGGCGTGATGTTGGGCCTATTTTGTTGCTTCAATGGCAGCTTCGTTCTTTGCGAGTTTGAAGGGATTATTACGGTGATATTGAGGCTGTTTTGAGGAGGTGAAATGGTGATGATAGAGTATATTGGAAACTTTTTTTAAAATGTCTTGTGTATAATGCTTAATGCGGACTAGACTTTTTTAGATATCTCCCGTGTTTTTACATCTCTTTCCCTCCCCTCTCTAGCTCTCTGGTTGGCTTTCATGTGGCATTTAAAATAATTCCCAGCGTCATATGACTTTAAAACTTTTTTAGATTTCTCTGTGTTTTTACATCTCTTTCCCCTCCCCTCTCTAGCTCTCTCTGGTTGGCTTTCATGTGGCACTCACTAGAGGAAAAAAGCTCAAGGGCTGCGGTCAAAAGGGGCCCAAGGGCTGCGTTTTTTGACCGCAGCCATTAGACTAGCAGCCCTTGGCATTTAGGAAGAGGCTGCGGTTGTTAACCGCATGACCCTTAGCTCGTTAAGGGTGCGGTCAAGACAAAAACCGCAGCCCTTGGTGGGTTAAGGGGTCGCGGTTAAGGCCAAAACCGCAGCCCTTGGTGAGTTAAGGGTGCGGTTTTGGCCCTTAACCGCAGCCCTTAACCCACCAAGGGCAGGTTTTTGCCCGAGCCCGCGGCCCTTGTGACCCAAAAAAATAAAAAATTTTTTTTTTTTTTTTGCATTTTTTTAATCCTAAATGTTCCCAAACAGTTATATATATATAAAAGTATCATTTTTCATTACGAATTATGTTTTTTATACAAAAATAGAGAAAAAAATACGAATAAACATACATGAATAAACACAGGTTCATGGGGCTTTTAACTTTTGCCATGTTTGTAAAGGTTGGAGATTGACAATGGTCCAAAAAACTAAGCCCGAGTCATATTCAATTACGGATATCCGTGCAGGTTGCCACTGTCCAAAACCAGCGGTTCGTAACCGCTCCATCACATGCCTTCAACTTCTTTTTTATGTTTCTTGTCCATCTCACTCATGGTATCAACCCACTTTATCTTCTCTTGAATTGTCAGGAGCAAGTTGTCCGAAGTCGACAACCTATAATTTATTCAAAAGGCTCCCATCAAAAGTAGGCTTACTCAAATAACAAAAGAAATTTCCAATCATAAACAAATGATACTTATGTACCATACATTCGAGTTTACTACATAGATGTATGAAATTCATGTTTAAAAAAAAAGCGAAGCATTGAATTGGATGAAATCTGACTAGTTAAAGGAGTTACGAACACCATATATAAAAATCATATCATTATAGAATATAAAGTAGTCAGGGTGTAAAAAGTAATGTGGAAAGTGGAAAAGGGCAACCAGTAAAAAAAGAAAGGCACAAATCATCTTACCTACAACAGTAACAACATCACCCAAGCCGCAAGCTTTCATAACATTGAGGTAAACTAATCAACTCCTTTTTAACATTTTCCATAACATTGAGGTAAACTAATCAACTCCTTTTTTTCATAGTTCTGAGGGAGTGTAGGAAGAGCAGACGTAGTTGTAATTCTGTTTCAAACAATCAACATATGCATTATCACTGTTCGAAGAATCAATTATTTAGGTGGGGATCGGTACTTGGTAAGAACTTCATCTACTAAATTGACATGTTTCTATCCTATAGCTTTCATAATTCAGTTTGTGTCGGCTTTATATTTTGGTTATACCCATAATTCTAGGATGTTGTATCCATTAAGTTACGCAATAAATGGATATTGGTGGACATTCAAATATCTCTCTAAATAAGTGTTGCGAACAAAGTTCAGATCATCAGATTTCCAGCTCGACATCTTTGCGAATCGCAACAAATTCCTAAAGACGTCGTAGGTGTTGCTACTCTGTTACTCTATTTTCTTTATCATAAACAATTAGATTTCAGATAGGGACACTTGTGAAGCCACCTCTTATCCTACCAATTAACATAGCAAGTAATGATCATGAGCATGACAATGTCTGGCATCGTTGGAAAATTGGACATTCGTATTAGGATAGATCATGGATGTATAAAGTCTTGTTAATTGGATTAATTTTACAATAGCATAGAGTTTTAGATAGATAGATCAAGCAATTAGAGTCTTAAAAACAACAACTTGACCATGGATCAAACCATTAAAGCCCTAAAAACAATCACTTAGATGCATATTAGGCCAAGAAATCCCACAAATATCAATAACTAACTAAATTCACCAACTTTAAGTATGAAGTAAACAATGATGGCAAAAAACAATTAAACAAAACCAACACCATGATCCCAAAGGGGCCAACAATGCCCATACTAATTCCTCGAACAATCATCTTCAACTAAGGGGGAAGAGGGGAAAAATAAGGTTCATCCTCGAACAATCAACTTCGGATAAAAGGGTTTCAATTTCTAAAACATAATTCGATTAAAAGCAAACAAAAAGAGAAAGAACAACACATACCTTTTCTCATACTCCGAGAGATTAATACAAATCAATATATAACGCCTTGCTCTAATGAAGTTAACCCCTACAACGCCCTGCATCGAAAAACAACCCCAATATTCAATCAATTATGTTTAGTTCAACCGAAAGAACATATTCAATATCACTGTCAATTTTTAGTTTTCGAATCCGAAATTTAAGTTTGTACATTATAAGTCATATACTAGTTAACTTAATAATAACTATACACTTCTGAACTTGTTGGCTCTAAAGTCTAAACTTAATTTACAAGTCTTATTCAATTTAATTAAACTTGTTTCTTGAAATAAGACAAATTAAGGCGAGGGAACAAAGTCTAATCTTAGGTTGTACATTATAAGGCATATACTAGTTAACAATATGACAATGCTTGCCGGCATCAAGAGAAATTGCAACAAAAGAACAACTATAAGGTTAAAAAAAACTACTTAAACTGAAATATAAACTATGAACATGATAGTAGAAGAACGTGCTTGACCCGTATCAAAAATATATAAAAAGTGCTTCTACAATCACCAAGGCCGTTGACCCGTATTGAACAAAAAAGAACCAATAAATTCAATGTAGTTCTAATTTTAAGAGCTCAAAAATCAAGGTGCGATTTGTTTGGTATATCTCTTATTTCATACAGATTGGAGATGTTCTTTACATTACTATGCACACAGATCAAGCACAAAAACTCCCAGGAAACAATAAAAACTATAGTGACGACCAAGTATTGATCACACGAGAGTCAAGACACAAGAGTAGTAAAGGGGATAAAGCAAATCATAAGGAAACAATCAAAAACATAATTGTATACCCGACTACGTAATAACTAAAAAAATAACATAATTGAACACTTCGACCAAAAGCTTGCTTAGGCACGAGTCAACACTAAAAGACTTGAACAATCGAACCGAGATCATCAAACTAACCCAAACCCCCCCCCCCAAGCAAAAAAAAACTTAAATTTGTCTTGAAATAACTTATGCGTTTCTGAATATTAGATACTGATAACTATTAGAGACTAATTTATCAAATAATTAGAAACAAAATTAAACAACTTAAACATTTACCAACACCAAGAAGAAATCAATTCACAAAATAGAGAAGAAGGCACGCACCAAATCCCTAACACTAGCATCAGCATCGCGGCGGCAGAACCAACAACCAGCGGCTGACGCGGAGGCGAGCAGCAACCACGGCGACCCTTGCGAACATCCAACCCTTGCGAACCCTAAACCCTCGCGAGCCCTCCCGACCAACCACCAACCGGCGAAGAAGGATGAAAGGAGAGAGATGATGCGGTGAGTGGTGATAGACGAAAAAGGGGATGTGGTGGTGTGAGCGACGAATGTTCGTGGTGGTGTGAGCGACGAATTTTCGTGGTGGTGTGAGCGACGAATGTTCGTGGTGGTGATACGAGAGACGAGAGACGAAGGAGACGAGAGACGAGAGACGAGAGACGAAGGAGGAGAGGGGGTGTGGTGGTGTGAAGATTTGTGAGAGGATGGAAACCCTAGCCACCGAATGAGAGAGAGATAAATGTGAGGTTTGCTCACTTTGCTGCCTACCCGTTCATTTAAATGTGGCCCAGCCGCCCAGCATCCCAGCGAGAATTAATGATAAAGGGCTGCGGTTGGCTCAAAACCGCAGCCCTTCTTTACTAAAGGGTTGCGGTTTTGGGCTAACCATGACCCTTCACTATTAAGGGCTGCGGTTTTGGGTTAACCGCAGCCCTTAATAGTGAAGGGCTGCGTTTTGCAATGAACCGCAGCCCTTGCACCGCAGCCCTTGCGTTTTTTTCCACTAGTGACTTAAAATAATTCCCAGCTTCATATGACTTTGATTGTTGTTCAAATGTTGCCACTTTTCTCTATATGTATGTTTGACATTTTTTATTGTTCCATTATTCCTTGTTTCTGAATTCCTAACATGTTTAATTTCTTTGCCTATTAATAAATTATATTGTTGTTGAGGATCTCACCTTAAATGTTTCTTATAGGATCAAGAGAACCAAGATGATGAATTGAAGTAGCATGTATATCAAGAGTTCAGGAGCAATAGGAATATCTATATATTGGGCGAGATGACTGAAGATGGAGAAGAGATACATGACTATTAGATTTAGTTTCAGATTACCATATGTATTTGATGCTTTGATGGATCATTTGATTTTATATTGAAAAAAATATCGTTTCTTTATGTTTGAAAATAGCACTAATATGTGTACATAACTATATTATCATAATAATATAATTGTCATTCATATATCAAATTTCTTCTTGTTTGATTATTACTTTTATTTTAATATTTATTTCTAATAAAGAAAAGTGTTACCTATAACTCACAAAGTGCTACATGAAATGGGAAAAAGTGTTACCTAATAATGCACAATGTGCTAAATGAAAGGGCAAAAAGTGATACATAATGTTGAATAAAGTGTTACTATAGGTTAATAGTAACACTATAAGATGTTACTAATAATTAAGAAAGTGTTACTTAAGAAATTATGAGTAACACTTAAAAAGTGTAACAATAGGTATTGAAAGTGTTACATAAGTAGATTTTAGGTAACACTTGTAAAAATGTTACCGTAAGCTTTCAAAAGTGTTACTTAATAGCATAGGTAACACGGGCAGATGTAATAACACCCACTTAAGTGTTACCTATTAGCTATTGTAACACTTTAGACACTTTAAGTAACACTTTTTGGGTGTTACTTATAGTCAATTATGTACTAGTGATTGATGAACATGTATTTTTTTTCTATTAAATAGTATTTTCGATTATTAGTAGAGGTTAGGTTTATATTTAATTAATTTTATTCATGATACCATCATTATGATCTTTTTTTTTGCTGTCCCATCTTCCATTCTATATGCGTTAGTGTTTATGTGCTATATTAAAAGTTGAAGTTGTGGCTGACACTCATGTTTTTCTCTATTCTTTATGTCCTGCATATATTAAATTATTACCCTCTACTTTCTTAAAGTATCATTTGGGTATTCTGCAAGTTAAAACTGTATTAGCTATTGTTAGTCATACTAATTATTGGGACGCCATTTAATAATAGACTTGGCTACAATATTCAATTGAATATTAAAAAAATAAAATTTATATATCGCAATAACAAATCTAGAAATTAGAGCATAATGACAAATACTTTCTCCATTTTTTTTCTACTGCAACAATGGGTTTGGGCATGGTTTTTAAGGAAATGAAAAAATAGGTAGTTTAGTGATGACATTCTTCAAGCTAGTATGTAATATGTTAGAGAGTGTGTGTAGGAGCTTTATTCGCAGGAATGACGATAAGGTTGCTCATGAGCGAGCTCATTGACTGCCTTGAGTTATAGGGGATAAGTATGTAAATACTTAATAAAGTAAATGCAACTTTATGAGGCAATTTGAGTAATTAATGATGGTTTTATTAACATAAAGTAACTGCAAAATTATCAACTATAGTTGTTTTTTTTGTTTTACCAAAAGTGGAGTGGTTCCAATAGATGAAACTACCTAAAGTAGTAATTGTTGCAATAGTGAAAAATTGGAGGAAGTAAGTAAATATAATGGTGTTGAAAAACCTCATTTCAAAGCAACACAAAATCAACAATGTTAACGAAAAATTTGCAATAAAATAAAATAAACAACCTGTGCAAAGCACGGGCTTCAAAACTAGTATAAAGATATATAGAAAGATTCATTAATAAATAAAGTATTGTTACGATCAAGAGAAATTATGCAACTAAAATGAAATGGAAAAAATTTATTGAATTCTGCTAAAGTTAAGGCGAAATTTTTTGGGAGCATCTCACTCGAATTCTTGAGACCATGTTCTAACCTCTCTTCAGTCCGTACACTACTAATTTGAGATACCACAGAAAATATACAAAATTTTGCGGTACTTGATTCATGAAAGCCAAGTGGCAATTGTTTTTGGGGGTCAAAAATGAACGTACAAGGAGGCAGTACCACAGTCCACATGGAGATTGACAGTTTAGTCGGTTAAACTCCAGAATTCATGATGATTAGCGAATCCAATAAACACTTTCCCTTTATTTAATAACTAAACATTGTGATTAAGAAAGCTAGAAAATCAATGCGTAATATCCTTTTGAATAACTTCTAGAATTGAAGTGTTTCATTCTATTTTACGTACCATGATATGGGCAAATAAAATCATTAATCCACTTCCTTTTTTGTCCACGTAGAACCACATAGAGTGTAATGTATATTAATAATTATCGAATATTTTAACATCCTATCCTAAAACTTTACCATCTAAACCAATTAACATTTGTCTTTAATCCACATCAACGTACTTTAATAATTGAGTCTATATTGAGTCTTAAAATTAAAACTCCACTATTAAATGGTACATAAAATTTACCTCAAATTTTATCCCATAATATGTCAATCTTATAGTGTGTCGATCCTATAAAACACAAGAACATGATTAATACAATCAAATCAACTATTGGTAGCTCATATATTTGACAGTCCTATATTTCAAGACATGTGTTGTTGTCTCGCTAAACCGAATGACTTAGGGTTGAACCATATCTTTACAGTTTTGAAGTATAACATAAAATAACGTTAAATCGCTTCATTGATTTAATTTCCCGAAATTGTTTCGATTTCAAGTTTCAACCAAGGTAGGCTCGACTTCTCAACTTATTAATTGAAGTTTAAATATAAAAGTTAAGTTTAACAAGATAAAATTTAAGTTGAGCATGAAGAAAAGGCTAAGTTCATAAAAAAATAAAATAAAATTAAAGTTAATTTTAGTAGCAAAAGAAAAAGAAAAAAGTTCATCAAAATTAGCTAGCTAGGTTGAGGAAAATAAAGACTTCGTTACATGACTTCAATTAGTTTAATAGTGGATTTAAGTTGTATGGCAATGGGCACACAATAGTAATATATAGCTAAAATTCATAATACTTAATGAAGATTGTAATCTAGAAAAAATATGAACCCCTCCATCGTAAACTAATATATATGTTAATAAAGTTACGATAATAATATTTTTAATAAGGTTCATCTTGCTCTTAATATAGAACATTGCTTTTCAGCAAAATTAAATTTCACTTGTAGTTTAACATGTGCCCATGTACACAAATTAGTTAAACCATTTTATAAAATATGGAATATTTATCAATTTCACTATCAACGAACGCTCAGGAAAGACTTTTTCTATTTCCCACATTTGAGCTTATTAGAAGTCTATGCAAGAGAAACTTAATTGAGCTCCTAGAATCACTCCATTTCATCAATGATATAAACAGTCTTCCCATGTGATTTGTAAGCTTGAAATCAGGAAGAGAATGTGGAGAGGATGATGAGAAAACTAATAGTGCTATAGTGAGAGAATTAAGACTTTTGATTAAACATTAACATCACGATAACCAATAAAAGGTCAGCTTCTTATATCAAAAACCTACTAATTTAATTCAAATCTCCTTTATCTTCAACCAAGGACAAAGAGTACAATAATCACCCATTAAACAACTATTAGAAGTATTAATTCTCCTGTGACACCATCTTCTATAAATAGACATTTTTCAGATTTGGATTACCAAGCCATTCCTTAAGCTTAAACTCCCAAAAAAACTTAGGAAAGCTTTCTTAAGATAGATATATAAGCTTGTCTTATATATTTAGAAAACATACAAAAAGCCAAAATGGATTCACCCAAAAATTCCAACAAAATTAGTGACATTGTTAGACTCAAACAAATGCTCAAGAAATGGAGGAAACAAGCTCACAACAACACCAGCAACACTACAAACAACAACAACAACAACAACAACACCAACAACACCAACAACAACAGCAATAATGCTAAAAAGGGCTCCTTAAGTAGGAGCAATAGTGTCAAAGGCATTACATTTCTAAAGAGAACTCTCTCTTTCACTGACCTCTCAGCCAACAACGGGGTTCCGAGCAGCAGCAGCAACAACAACAACAACAACAACAGCAGCAACAGCAGCAATGCTAAAAAGGGCATCAGTTTTCTTAAGAGAACACTCTCGTTTACCGACCTCTCAGGCAACAACAACAACAACAACGGCGGAGGAGTTTCGAGCAACGCGGCTGTCCCCAAAGGTTTCCTTGCTGTACATGTCGGGGAGGAGATGAAACGATTCATCATACCAACAAACTACTTGCGCCACCAAGCATTCAGCGTCTTACTGAAAGAAGCCGAAGACGAGTTCGGGTTTCAGCAGGAAGGTGTGCTCAGGATTCCCTGTGAAGTTGAAGTATTTGAGAGTATGTTGAAGATGGTTGATGAAAAGAATAATGTACTTGCCAAACAAGGTCTTAAGTTTACCAGAATTGATGGGAATGGGATTGTATGTGGATCAGTAGAAAACCAAAGCCTCTCTCAATCTCACCAACCTCCAAGCCCAATGTGCAGATAATTACATACGTACGTACGTTATCAATATGTAGTTTTAACAGTGAGTATGAAAGAAAGCATGCATGCATCATCCTAATTATTAAATAACATAATATATGTCAAAAGCTCATGTAATTTGACGAGTTTATGAGATTATATTAATGTAATAGGGGTAGTTACTTATGTTATGGCCGGGTTATGAGTTATCTTAACCGAAGCCACCATGTGTTTTACTTTTAACTTCCAGCTTTTTGACTCATGCATTTTGAGTCCTCCATAGCTATAGCCTATATATGTAAACTTGTTTTTGTTTTTGCTCTTGTAATGCAATTAAATATGAAAGTTGGATATTTTTGTTCTTACATAAAAGTTGCAATCTTGGTGAGATTATGATAATCTTAATATTGCTATGTTAGAGGATATTGTTTAATAATCTTAATTATATACTCAAATCAAGTAGGAAGCCACAAAGGGAAGTAACGTTGATAGGGATGAATAACATTGTAAGCAACGAATGGTGGAATTAGTGTAGCTTACTCGTAAATTCATTGAGCACGGCCTGAGACTTTTATAAATCGAGCAAAGCTGAAATTTGACTCAAAATTAAATGCTTATATTGATTTTTAATAACTATCATCAAATGGGTAGGAATTTACACAATCACCCCTTTATATTTTTTTGCACACAAACTGTTAATTCTGACTTGCAATTGAAATTATTTGAACAAAATAATTATGAAATTAAATTTCAAAGTGCAAGAAAAAAATATAGATATGTCATAAGCTCAAAAAGTATTTACTTTAAGGACAACCTTGGCTTTGACTTAAGTCAAAGTTTGATATAGTTAAACTTGAAATTGTTCAGCTTGAAAAAACTCGAGACTTAGCTCAAACTTGGAGTCTTGGATGTCAGCGTTACAAGCTCAACTAAGATGACCCAGGATTCCAACCACAAGCTCCAATAGATAGATCATCTTGAGAATTAATACAGTATCACTAATATATAATCATCCCATATTTTGTATTAACAGTTGCAGCTTAAAAGTCTAAGTTCCATAAAGATACTCCATGATCTAACACCTTTTAAAGTTTGATCATTCTCATACAAAACCACCGTACAATGCAATAGGACCATTAACTCAGGTACAGAAGTAAAACAAAGGAGTATTAAGAACAAATAGCATCCAATGTGGATCTAACAAGTATACTATAATAGGAATAATATACATCCAACAAGTTCCCATAAACCAGTTTAAATTGAGCTACTAGAGCATGTTCTCTTAATTGATTCGCATGCCCTGACAAAAGATTTAGAAAAATTATAAATTGAGATCATTTATAAGGTTCTGTTTGACTTCAGATCTATGAGATGACAAAAGAATTTATCTGCTTTCGTGCAAATTAAATAAAATGAAAGTCCAATGAAAACTAAGCAACAGAGCACATGGTATGTAATTATACCTAATTTGGTCCATGTGAGGTCTTTAGTTGACTTAAGAAGCACAAGCAGGTTGAATCGTGAAGAGTTTCCAAAACAAGTTGATGAAGAGTGTAACATGCAACAGCCAATGATGTGAAAAGTGGAAGATATAGTCCATTTATAAGAGGTGAATAGCTTTTAAATTGAAGCCTCGTAATATACTTGAAATAGAAAAAGTGGTAGAACTTGAGTATATCCCTCATAATAATAAGGAAAAATTGTTAGAAACTACCTATTAAAGACACTTTTTAAATTAAAATTACCTTATATCATGTTTATTTTACAAAACTACACCTTATAAGTGGAAAAACTTTAAAAAGCACTACCAAATTCAGAATTATTTTTTTGGTGAACAACGCAACTAGCATTAAGTTAAAATGTTAAATAGTGTCTTACAATCCTCAAGATAAACATTCATACAATAACTAGGGGGGTACGGGAAAGTCCTAGTTACATCACTACTAATTTCCGAATTCCTTCCATGTTTAGCTAATATATCCGCCACTTGATTAAACCTTCTCCCACAATGTTCAATCTTGGCTCCCGGAAGCTTGTTCCTCATATTTCTGCATGCAAGGATAAGACTCAATTATTTGTCAGTGTTAGTTTCATTCGAACAAATGCACTTGACAGCTCCCAAACAATCAGAGAAAATTATCACATTAGCATATTGATTATTTATGGCCATAAGTAAACCTGTGTGTATTGCAAAAATTTCGGCCCATAGAGGATCAACAACAAAACATTGGGTTTCAAATCCCACTAACCAATTCCCTTCATTATCTCTAATCACCCCCCCAATGCCAACCACATCAGATTTACTTACGAAGGACGCATCCACATGAATAACATTCATATTCCCCGGGATATACGGCGCAAGAATCATTTGGTCGCTTAAGAGATGGTTGGGTTTAGGTAAAAGGTTTAGGACCTGAATTCGCTCCACAGCAAGCTTCATTGCAGCAGATATAATGCGATCTCTTTGGGCAGGGGAAGAGTTTTTTAAACAACACTCATTCCTACTTTTCCAAGTCTCATGGCATAAATATGGAAATAAATCACTTAATTCAATACCTCGGAAACCTTGATGAGACTGAATATTGGCTTTGAGCCAGGAATGAAACGGTAGGGAAGAAGAAATAATTGATGGAATATGATTCCATACATCCATTGAAAAAGGGCAGTCTCGGATGACATGTGATGACCTTCCAGGCACGGCTTTACATCTGGGGCAAAGGCAATCGGGGAATTTCGCACATACAATAACGATTTATGGTTCAATTCTACTCTTCCACACCCAATCCAAGTCCACCCTAGGAAGCGATATCCCGTGCGTTATAGGCTCGGGCTAGAGAGAACCCCTTAGGGTTCACAAAATCGAGGATGAGCATATCCTTTTTCTCTTCTTGAGATGGGACGAGGATGCTCATGATTTTCATCTAAATCTCATTTGGGAGCGCAAACGAAAGTCTACTAGTCTCCCATCCATCTTGGAAGACCATATCCCTAAGACTCAAGTTCTTCTCCCTTCCATCAACGGACCTTGAATCATACTTCTCAAGGAGCCCAAACCCATCCAGTTATCCAGCCATAAATTAATGGACTTTCCATTACCTACACTCCAACTACTATGAGCCTTAAGAAGATCCCAACCCCTCCCCAGATTTTTCCACGTAACGGACCCATTTTTAAAAGAGGTCACATGATTTTTATGTACATATTTAGAGAAGATGCAATCTTGAGCTAAATTGGAGGGACCTTGAGACATTTTTCAGGCAAGTTATCCATATATGCAATATTCATATTCTTATGAGCCCTTATACCTAAGCCCCCACAGTCTTTAGGCAAGAAGGTGGAGTCCTTCCCCACCAGGTGAATTTTCTTACTATCCCCCGAGTCTCCCCATAAGAAGTTATCACACAAAGTTTTCAGGTCTTTCAGACAAGAAGCGAGAAAAACCGAGGCTTGCATGTAGTAAGCCGAGATAGTCGAAAGGGTAGATTTGATGAGACAAAGCCGCCCCGCTTTTGAAAGGAACTTGGTTTTCCACATAGCCAACTTACTCCTAACTTTATCAACCACAAAATGTAACTGAACTCGATTAGGTCTTTCATGGGATATGGGGAGGCCCATGTAAGTTCCCAAATTTGGGGTTTCAAGTACAGATAATAGTATCTTGGAAAAGATATTTCATCTCCGAGGTCGTGTTGGGGGAAAAAATCAACTTACTCTTAAGCTCGTTAATCTTCTGCCCCGAACTTTCACATAAGGTATCCAAAGTCTTTCTAACTGAAAAGGTCGTATCTTCATCCACTCTTCCAAACAACAAGAGATCATCCGCAAATAGTAGGTGAGAGATCGGCACATTCTTCCTACCAACCCAAAAGGGGGTCCACTCCTGAGAGTCAGAAGCATGCTGGATGGATTGAGTGAGGGTTTCAAGACATATGTTAAAGAGATATGGGGACATAGGATCCCTTTGTCTAAGACCTCTCGTATGTCTAAAGGGTTCAGATTTTCGACCATTTATCAAGATAGACGAAGAAGCTTTTGACACACAGTCCATGACTAACTTAACAGAATGGTCATCTAGAGTATAAGACTGTTGACATTTCCGGACAAAACTCCATTCCACCCTATCATCCGCTTTCTCCAAGTCAATTTTTTAAAGCAAACCATCCCCACCTCCTTTTCTTTTCGCATGGAATGTAAGATTTCGAGGCAATGACCGATTTATATCCGCCCCTCGACCTTTGATGAAGCTATTTTCGTTCTGAGATATCCAAGATGGGATAAGAGGTTTCAGCCGATTAACCAAGATTTTGGTTGTAAGCTTATATAAGGAGTTACACACACTGATCGGGCGGAATTGTTTAATGGTCTCGGGGGATGTCTGTTTCGGAATAAGGCAAATCAAAGCATGACATAACTGTTCAGGGATACATCCCGCCTTAAACTAATCTGTAATGGCAGAACAGGTGTCCTCTACTATTATATCCCAAGATTTTTGAAAGAAAATAGGGTGGAAGCCATCAGGGCCATGAGCTTTGAGGGGTTTCATACTAAATAAAGCTCTACGAATCTCCTCGGGTGTAGGGGGAAAAGCCACATCCACTTTCATCAAATCAGCCCCCGGAATAGAAAAGTCATGACAAACAAGATGGTCGAAAGTGTATAAGGTCCTATAGAACTTAAGAATATGATTTCTAATTTCTAGAGGGTCCTCAATAAGGCTCCCAACGTCATCCTTAAGGCATAAAATACGATTATATGACCGTCTTATTGTCACACTACGATGAAAAAAGCTTGTATTCCTATCCCCTTCCCCGATCCTATCCATACGACTTTTCGTTCTCCACAACTTTCTTCTTGCTCAAGAACATCTAGGAGGTCATATTGAAGGTCGCTCTCTAAGTCTCGGTGGAATTTAGACAAAGGGTTATACTGGAGGTAGGATTGCACACCCTTTAACCGAGCTAAAAGGGGTTTCTTTCTTACATAGACATTCCCAAAGGTATTTTTATTCCACTCAATAAGCTCACCCTTAGTACACTCCAACTTCCTCTCAATCTCCCAATTATAAATCGGCCAACACTAGTAGAATAATTGGATATTGCTGCGGTTTTTAAGTGACGTATTGCTGCGGATTTCGCACCGCCGCAAATCAAGGCGCAACAATAGATAAAATCTATCGCTGTGGTTCTATAACCGCAGCAATAGGTTAATCTATTGTTGCGGTTTTACCGTAAAACCGCGGCAATATGGTGCATATAATAAGCGTAAATAGTTCAATCTATAGCTGCGGTTGTTGCCCAAACCCGCAGCAATATACACTAGTAAAAAAAAATTAATTTAGCAAAATCCTGGCAAGTTTAAACATCTCCAATAGGTAAAATATTATTGAAATCAAATTTAAAGGATAAAGAATCATCTGATACTAATATACAACGAAATTCAAATCAAAGAATCACATCATTTATCAACACAACAAGTTTATACAAAATAAAAAAAAAACAATCCTCCACCATTACCCAGATAAATAGAATGATAACACAATAATATGCATGCACATCCAATAGCTAATCTTGAAACAAAAAATGCATCTTAAAACTATTTTTCTAGACAAAAAAGGAAAAAATCGAAATATTGTTGTTTATCCGTAGGAAACTCGCCGGAAACATTGTCGCACAAGTTGAAGGATCTTGATAAACTAAACATGGATCTGAAAATAAGAAAACAAAAATTCAGATCTGTAAATGAAAACTCATAAAATATAAAAAACGAAATATGTTATTAAACTCAAGCCGGAAAACCAACCTTTGGAAAATTATCATTTGAAAACGCCATTCAGATATGAATTCTCACTTTGTGCGAGTGAGTTGAACTTTTGCTCTTCATTTTGCCTTCGTTTTTCACGGTCAAAGAACAGAACAAGTGAGGTCGACGAGGAGATTTCACGCCTTTGTTCGGTAAATAAGCTGCTTTTTAAGCTTGATTCTTGATTCTCCTTAATCTTCTCCTTAAATGAATCCAATTCTAAAGTTGTCCTCTGGACATCCTCCTACATACTCCCTCCGTTTTTTTACTTGCTACATTGTTGCTTTGGGAATGAAACCACTAACTTTGACCGATTATTTTAATTATTTTATAAGTAAAAATATAGTCATGTGTAGTCTTTTTAGATTCGTCTCGACGTGTAGATTCATAATATCAAATTTTTATAATTTTTACGTAAACGAAATAAGAGATATTAAGGGTTAAATAACGTCTTAAAAACCGTGCACAACAATGTAATAAGTAAAAAAAAAAAACAGAGGGAGTAACAATAAACCGCAAATTGCAAAAAATATGATTCTGTTTTGTGACAAAAACTTCAAACCCTAAGTCAAAATTCCGCCAATGTTTGAGCTAAGAACATGATATAAAGAAACAAAGTGAACCTTAAGAATGCGAATCTCGTTATCAAGGATACGAGAAGCCCTAACGATGTCTTATGTGCTGAGATTCGCGAGCTGGTCTTCCTGTGGATCTTCCACCATCGCGGAAGCCATTAAAGCTAAGCAAGTAGAGTAGCGTTGAGGAGGAGAGAGGAAGCTTGAAGGAGATATTGAGGGAGACACGACCTCACGATCTGCCATGAGAGAGATCTGCCATGAGTGAGGAGATCTGCCGTGAGAGAGATGGAGGAGTAGGAGTGAGAAGGAGAAGTGAGAGTGAGATCCGCTGAGAGAGTCACAGAGGGAGGAGTAAGTGGGAGAAGGGAGAAGTGAGGAGATCTGCCATGAAAGAGAGGCACGGTTTGGTTTTGTTTTAGGGTTTTGTTTTTATTGCTGCGGTTTTTTTAAGAAACCACAGCAATAGATTAAAATAATAATATTTTTATATATTGCTGTGGTTTCTTTAAAAAAACCGCAGCACAATAGATCAGGTCAAACCGGTCAATTTTTTTTGAAAATCTCCCGTTGACATCTATTGCTGCGGTTTCTGCCCAGAATCGGAGCAATAGGTTGATTTTCGATTTTTTATTTTCTTTTGACGTGGTTTATTGCTGCGTATGGGTAAAACCGCAACAATTCACCTTAAGCAAAGAATAAGCAATTATTCTACTAGTGCAAGCGCGATTGACAATATCAAGGAATTGATTATCGAGGGTCCACATAGGTTCAAACCTGGGTTTCTCTCCTATCTTAGATTTCTTATTGAACAAGTTTAAAAGAATTGGACAATGATCCGACATGACACGAGGGAGATGACTGAGCTAATAATCAAGAAACAAGGTTAACCAATCAACATTAGGCCATTGTCTATCGAGCCTTTCATGAATAGGATTTATTTTTCGTTTATTAGTCCAAGTATATTTAGGGCCACAAAAACCAATATCAACTAAATGACAATCATTCATAGTGTTTGCATACAAGTTAGAGCGAGTACTCGACATTTTCTTGCCGCCAAATTTTTCATCTTGACTAACGACTTCATGGAAGTCTCCTAATAATACCCACGGTTTATGTAATATGAGCAAACAATTTCAATTCTTCCCACAAAGCCTTACGCATATCAATCTTTGGACTAGCATAAAGCGGCGAAAAAATAAAGGATGATTTTTGAGAACGTGCCTCTATTACTCCATGCAAACCTTGAACACCCTCCCCCACAACTTGGAAATCAATGGCAAAGGAGTTCCAAAGGAGGAGAATATCCCTGTAAAACTGAGTGGTTCCATGAGATACCAAGAATCCATGCCCAAGTTACTAATTAACAATGCAAGCGGGTTTTTCCCTCGAAACCTAAGTTTCCATCAAAACCACCATGGAAGGGGAGCGTTGTTGAACAAGAAGCCGATAATTCGGCAAAAATGAGGGCATAGCTATCCTCCTTACGTTCCAAAACAAGATGGTCATTCCCTTAAAGAGGTTGGGAGTGTCCACGATCCTCTTTAGGACCCCCTTATTTCCGGCTTCCCCAGGATTGACTTCTACACCGATTTTGGGGCACGTCCAAAGCTTGCGGTGTGGCCATATAGCAATCTCGGCTTCGTGCGGGTTTTTTCGCCCTTTTGCTTCTTCCCATGAGACCGATATCCCTAGTTGTTTCATCGGTTTGTACAATTGTGCAAGCATTAGAGCATCCGTGTTGCTCATGGCGAAGAGTCGAGTCGACATGATATTGATCAGTGCTATGGTACACACCCTTGGGAGAAGTGGATCCGGGTTTAGCCACAGATCGAGATTTTAATGAGATTTTAGTCGTTGGTTTCGACTTCGACCTCATTCACTAGAAACCATTTTAGGAAAATCTTGACGAGAGGTGGAAGATGGGCTGCCATTTGGAGTTGCGGGATATGGGGTGCCATTATTTCCGAGTGAGCATACATGATCATGTTGGTGGAACCTCTTGACTCCCTAGAGGGTTGAGTATCATTGCTTTGACCTCCTCTAACGTGATGTCTGTAAAAACTGTGGTTGAGTTTTCTAAGGGGAGAAGGTAGTCTATGTACTCGGGATTTAGCTCTGGTAGGAGAGGCCTCACCGGACGGGTGAATCTCAGGGATGAGTAGTCCTTGACATACTGGACTCTTGAAGGGGGAAGGGGGGATGGAGGGATCCTCGACGGGGATGCCTTCGGGGATGGAGTTATGGACTCGGGTTGGGCATACAGTTTTAGGGAGGGGTGGGATTGTGTTTGAGTTGGGGTTTATGGGTTTTAAGCTTGCAGGGGAGCACTGAAAAGAAGGGCTTCCTTCAAACCCCGGGGTATTAATGGGTTCATTAGGCTGGGAGTTCTCGGGAAGCCAAAAAAGTAGGGAAGGTTGGGGGTTTTTTGAGCTCCGTGAATTGGGAGAAAACTCCGTAACCAAACCGCAGCCATCGCCACGTTTCATGGCCCGAGAGGGGGGGAAAGTTTTGGGGGATAGAAGGTTCACTTTCAGGCTCTTCCAAGATTTGTAGCAGGGCAAAAGAATTGTGGGTTGACATTTGATTTGATTGCACCAGTCTCCCACTCTTTTTCTCTCTCTCCTTTTCCCTCTATGAATTCGCCGCCCCACTTTTTGGGATTTCCTGAACTTTATTTGGGGTCCGCCTTTTCTTTTAGGGATTCCCTCCTTTCTTTTCTTTTCCATTTCTTTCCTGGCTGACATTTCGAACCTGGGTTTAATTACTTCGGGCCTTGACCTGGGTCCATTTTTCAACAGGAGATTCATGGGCTTGGTTGGCCCCTTGAACCTGGTCCGTCTTCTCTCCATCATTCGACTCCTTATTAACCGGTCGAAGCGTGCATATTTTGTGGTTGTGACCCACCTTGTGACAGAAGGTGCACCACCCTAGACCCTCCGCATAGACCAAATCCTGGGACACTTGTCCTATGCGGGCTGTTTTTGGTAACGTTTTTCGGTCATCCACTAAGGTGCAAACCGCAGCAAACCTTCTCCGCCCCCCATCAAGGGAATGAGAGTCAATTTTAATGGTTTTCCCCAAACTATTTCCTATTTTTTCTAGGATATCACGCCTATAAAATTCCATTGGGAGATCTGGCAGGCATACCCATACAGGGAACTGGTTTATTTTAGCAGTATAGGGGTCAAACCCAGGTAGCCAATCTTGCACCCAAATCATACAACCCATAATGAACCATGGGCCTCCTATAAGCACATTAGATTTTTCACGTTGAGAAGGACATTTTAAACTGTAAAAACCCTTACCCAGCGAGATAAGATCTACCTGAGATTTCCACTTCCAAATTTTCAGCAATTCAGTTCTCAGGAAGTCCTGCGAGAATGAGCGACCCGTTAAAATTGCCCCTCTTTTGTTGACAAAGTCAACACCTTCATAATTAAGGGCTCATTAATGAGATCTTCTTGTTGAGATGACAACACACGCGGGGGGGGGGGGCGCAAGGGCAAGGAACCAAAGGACATGCATTCTTGGTATCTTCGGGACCCACTGGGACACAAACGGCTTGCATAGCTAGGGGGGTTCAGCCGTGAGGGCGGTGGAGGGAGGGCTGGTATTTCTTGTGGAGTTCTCTCTCTCTCTCTCTCTCTAGACATAATTCTTCCTATTTGCTACTCCATTGGCCCATTAAATTCAGAATTTACTAACCATGGTTAACTATTCCCTCCAATTATCCCTCTAATATAAGATTACTAAAATACCCCCTTAAATTACTCCAACCCCTCTTTGATAATTTCCTTCACAAAGAACGTTCAATTCTCGCCTTCAACCAAGCGAAATCCTCACAGCAGCGTCGACGAATCGACGATGGATACTTGGTGAATTTTTTTTCACTTTCTCACCGCAAATAACTCTTGTCATCAACCAGCTGCGTGTTTCCCTTGTCCTTCAACCAGCGAATTCCCAATTCATTCAAAGGGAAAAAAGAATTCACATATTTAAGTATGGGAAGAGGAGAAAAATTACATGAGAGAGAGAATTTCTGTAACACCCCGTCCTTCTACTACTAAGATACTAACAAAAGTCTAATCAAGATTTATTAAAAAGGACGTTAGCGGAAATAACGTCAGGACGGTTATGCTACTCTAAAACAATAATTAAAGATAATCCTCAAATCAAAGTTTCATAACTCCAAAAAGAATATCCAAGAAAAACATTATAGTTCTAAATAAAAGAAATATCCCAAATCATAACAAAACATCATCCAAAAACTACGAGACATGCAAGTCTCCCGATAAAACTTAAAAGAAAACTAAATGTCCTTGAAAGCTATCCAAAAGTAAGACTGTCTATGGTCTACATAGAACTCATCTACCACAAAAACTACCAAAGGCTTCTTCTCACTACAAACCCTCACTCTGCTAGCCCAAGCAGTCACAAGCCTAGCAGTCATTTCCATCTGCAAGGATATATATTAAATAATTCCACAGTCAGTGGGGAGTAACTAGCAGTTCTCCCAGAACAATAGCAATCAAAGCACGATTCAGAAGTAGATTATTAAGGAAGGAAAATCATGCAATCATTTCATCAATAGCATGCACATAAAAATCATAAAGCTCATAGGTAAAACAAGTGATCATCAAAAATAAGTAAACAAGATATAGTGAGTGAAACAATTCTAGAATATATAAATAATAATAAAGCAAAACTACAACAAGTTATTGAGTCAGAAACCGAACGCCAGTGATTCGCAAATCACTTCCTAAGGTTTGTCAGATCGCAATCTCCGTGCCGCCTATGGGCTTACGTTCCCCACCGCCCGTGTCTAAGAATGGCCAAACTCCCGATGCGGGTAGAACACGCGAAACTCCCCGACCTCTCGGACGACAACAATTAACCCAGGTGTACCCCTAGTTCGCAAACCAGGTGGTTGGCATGTTCTTCACCGGGGACTACATCTATCCCACCGGATATTTTTATCTCAAAATAAAATCATGCATATAATCCAAGTATCATTCATCTAAAATATTCATCAAAAGGGATGCCACCCGGCCTTATACCCACATTTCATCAAACAGTTCTTCATAATTCCTCAAAATCAATAACTTACGAATTTTCAACAAGTGTCTCTCACAATAAACGCTTGAACATCTCAAAACATCATCAAAGATATAAAACTAATTTTTACAGCACCAACATTTCGATCAAAGTGATATCACCAAATAACTCTAAAACTTATTCATTAAAAGAGTAGTAACAATTAATCATTTTCTTTCATAAATCAAACATAAACATATGGTTATCCAATGATACATACTGCATACTACTGAAAATAAGCAACCCAGAATATAATAAATTATGAATTATTTCTGATTAACAAGCCCTCAAATAATTTAAAAGTGTATCCTCAATTTCACAACAAAAACACAATAATAATTATTAAACTAATAATTTCGAGCATTAAAATCACACAAAACTTATCATACGACCCTAATGGCTCTACTAACATGGTACAATTTTTATTTACAATTTTCGGACTCCAAAAGTATTTTTAACAGTTAATATACAGATTACTCAATAAAGCCAAAATAATAACTAAAAATATAAATTAAAGCCCAAAAATTAACAACAATTTACATGACATGCATAAACACACGAAAATACATAATATACAAAGAAATTAATTCTTCGGCCTCCAGAAACAATTTTTATAATTTATATACTGACAGAAATGAAATTGCAAAAACAGAGATATCAATTAAATAAACCAGAACACAGTAGGCAAAAATTATTCTAAGGCATGGAATACATACTACGCATATAACATGATCTAAGAAAAATAATTTCAGCAATTTTAACATCTGTTTATTAATTATTATGCAATTTAGCCAAAAACACACAAAACACCAATTAAATCAAATAAATACCAAAAACAATACGAAAATTATTTTCCTCTACACAGTATTCACATATCATGCATCAAGTATATCCGTGTCAAATTTCGTCAATAATTTCACTCAAAAAAGTATTTTAAATAATTCCTAGCGCAATAATCTAATACCGAATAATACCCTAATCACTATGGTTCTAAGATAACTACTAGTTACCTGGATCGTCGGAGGCGAGCTGAATATTTCTGGAAAATCCCAATATAGGCATGTACTCCTCTCTTTCTTCAATTCCCAAGCACCAAGTATAAGAAAAAGGCAACAAGAACAATTCACGAACAATTAACAAGGAGTAGAAATGAAAAATTTTGACAGAATGAAGAAGATGATGATGGCCGAATTACTTGGAGTATGGCAGCAAGGAGTTCTGATTTTCTAATCAGAATTTGAAGTGATAAAGGGTGGTTTAAAGAGGTTTAATGAGGAAGAATGATTAGGGGGTTATGGGAGTTACAAAGCATCAAAGAGTCACAAGGAAAAATAAAAAGAAAAGAAAGAAGAGGAGGCTCTCCTTCTCCTTCACTTGGCCGGCTGTCCAAGCCCACAAACCAAACAAAAATTTCAGCCCAATTCAACAAGGATCCATGCTTCAAAAGCCCGCTACGCGATAAATCGATTAATTCCTAAATCGCGTCTAAACTTTGAAAATACTTAATAATGAAAATAATTCTAATAAATTATATTATAAATATAAATATAATAAACACATTAACACGCCATAAAAATAAAAATAATAATTCGGCTCCCAAAATTATAAAATAAAAATAATTAATTTAGAGAAAATAATAGTTTTAGAGAAAACTTTTGCGAAAAAAAACTAGGAGCAAAATTATGGGTTGTTACAAATTCGCGTCGGCTAAAATGGGATTTGAGCGGAAAGAAGATGCATGGGACAACTAACAATGGAATTAATCTTCCACTAAACGCAGAAATTT
The DNA here is from genome assembly GCA_947648045.1 of Beta corolliflora. Classification (NCBI taxonomy): domain Eukaryota; kingdom Viridiplantae; phylum Streptophyta; class Magnoliopsida; order Caryophyllales; family Amaranthaceae; genus Beta; species Beta corolliflora. Next base: position 2,212,213 of record CANSZD010003287.1, on the reverse strand, counting down.
TCCGGGTTTGAAGGAATTTTACCCAAAAATTGCTGCTTCGCTACCATCTTTTTCAATCTAATTCTTTGTGTAATTTCTTCTCCCAACCTTTTGCTTCACCAATTAATTCTTCATTATGAGTGACAAAAGCAGATAGAATTTGGGTTTTGGGTCATGAATTGATGTTGTTGATGATGATGAAGAATATGGTTTGATGATGGTGCAAAGCTTGCTCTACTAGACAATGTTATTGGTTTTTTTTGGGATTGACTTTTGAGAAAGAGAAGGTGCGTGCTTCGTGCTTGCCACATGTATATTTGAGAGATAGAGCATCAAGTGATCAAGAAAGTGATGATATCATGATTGTAACGTACTCAATTTAAGGGGGTATTTTTGTAATCTTATATTAGAGGGATAATTGGAGAGAGTAGTTAACCATGGTTACTAAATTCTGAATTTGGTAGTGCTTTTTAAAGTTTTTCCACTTATAAGGTAGTTTTGTAAAATAAACATGATAAAAGGTAGTTTTTTTTTAAAAAAGTATTTTCAATAGGTAGTTTCTAACAAATTTTCCTACTATTAATAATATTAAAAGGAAAATTATCAAAAACTACCTTGATATTTTTGTTTTGTTAAAAACAACATTTTTTAAAATCCATACCCATTGAAAAGTGAGAACTCATTCTACTGTAGCTTATAAATAGTGTGATGCCTTTTTTGCCCTTATAAATTCCAAAACCGCTGAATCGCCCTTAAGTTGGTTGGGTTCCCTTTGTCGCCTTTGACCCCATCCCACATTGAGTCAATCTCAAATTTTCCTCCCTTTGACGCGTGTACTTGTTGGCGGCAAACCAAACTCATCCTTCCATCTTCTTCTACCTCCTGCAATTCTACTTCAACAATTTTTTTTCCTTTTTTTTGAAACGATTCTACTTCAACAATTAATTCTTAATCTTGTGCCCTTATTATACTCTGGGTTAATTCCAAATAAAAACCTCGCACATATATATATCTTTTTGGGGGAGGTGATTCGACCAAGCAGGCATTAGAGGGGGTAGAAAGAAGAACAAGGAATACAGGGCCAATAATCAGACTCAGCACATCCCCTGGGGCCAATAATCAGAATTAACACATTCCTCTCTCTTTTAAGCGTGGTGGGCTGGTGGCGTTATCAAAAGAGGAGGCCATGGGTGAACAAAAACCCCGTTTTGTGGGTTGCATAGGGCAGAGGTTTCCTCGTGGATGCTAAATTAATCTTCCCCTGCCTTTGAAGAGCAAAAAAATGAAAATTTTCGATTTGCAGAGGTATTTTCTTAAAACCTAATTGTAATTGTTCCTTCGATTGAGTTTCTTTGCTTGCATCTATTGTTTTGTGATATTTGTCGAGTTTGTTTGGTGGTTCTTTGTTGGTTCTTTGTTGGTGTTTGGTCCAATTCGTATTGAGTTGCTCCTGAATACTCCAGTTTGTTCATGTTTGATTAACATAACTCTCAATTAGGGTTTGTAAATAAATTTCCCTGCAATTTTTAATGTTAATTCCCCTTCACAAGTTGCTGAATTTGATAATAGGTATTTTTGAATTAACCTCATTTATCTTAGATGTTAAAGTTGCTTGTCCATTTGTTAACCTATGGTAAAACCCTGAATTTGCTGGGCACTTGGGTTGCTTGTCCCGTTCTTCGTTCGTGCTTTTTCCCTCTTTCCTCCGATGTGTGGAAAACACTGTTGCTATGTCATGTGCTTCCCAACATTGTTGTGGCTATTGAGGCTTTTTTTTGCACAATGGTGTAATATTATAATGCTATTTTAGTACTTGGAAGCTTAGTCCTTTTTTTCTTTTTCATTTATATTCGGGTTACCTTTGCCTTACTTATGTAGTACTCTCATAATTTCCTTTCCCTGTAATATTGTTTATTTGTTCTGTGATGTACCCATAAAAAACAAACAAAAGGTAGGGTGCTTATAGTAGTTCTTGGCTTTCCTTCTCTTTATTTCTTTGTTTCAGTAGATTTGTTCTTGTTGAGGGTATTTATTTTACTATTAAAATGAGGATAATTGTTGTGTTTTTAGCACAAAAATTGCACAACAATATTCCATGCCATTGAGGTTAACCGGTTTTGCAAGCATGAAAAACACATCTGCTTCTGTTAAGCCTCATTGGTTGTCGAACTTGATTATAATCACTTAAATATCTTCCTAATCATGATGCTACTCCTAGGGGTGTGCACCGGTCCAGACCGGACCGAACCGGTTGGACCGGTCGACCGAATCCGAAATTATTTTGGACCGGGTCCGGACCGGAATTTTTCCGATCCGGTCCGATTTCGGACCTGCTGGACCGGAATCTGCATTTTTTAAAAAATAAAATCTTTTTAATTTAGATTTATACATATTAATAAATAAAGGGCGCATGGCATACGCAAGACTTCTTCGCTAACAAGTCTTTAGCAAAGGTGCACAACACAAGAGGCCACAGGGTCTCGTTGGGTAGACAACCGGGTTTGGCCTCCCGTTGACATTTTTTTAAGCCCTTGGCTCCACCCACATTCACCACACGGAAACAAAAGTGGGTATTGTTGGGGATCATAACAGTACGACCATAATAGTGCATGATCCTATGCAAGGCATTAGATTTGGCACAAACAATGATATGTGGGCTGCTATAGTAGCTTGATGAAGTGCTTTCTGACTATATGGCAGCCACTTCATCAGATGTAGGGGCATTATTAGTGCGTTGGTCAAGCACCGGATTTTATTTATAACTATTTGAGTGTCTTCACTTATTTGAATTTCCTTCAAGGATCGGAAAAAATGGGGATAAGGGTTTTTTTTGGGTGATATTCATAAGGATATATGTTATATCTTGTCGTAACTCTGGGAAACAGTCAGCACGGTGCTCAGCTTCATGCTGGGCATCATAAAAAAAAATTGTAAATACTTTAGATTTTCATTATTATGGAGTAAATTAGGTATGAAATGATAAAGCTGCCCGTGTAATTTGAAGACATATATTCCCTTTTGGGTGTCTGCATTGTGGTCCCCTCCAAGGGAGCTAAAAGCAAACAAATTATTGTATATACGTGCATATTTTCTAAAATGCACTGCATCTTCTTCCAAAGAAGTTAATAGGCGTACAAGTTCAGGGGGATATTGATTGGAAACTAATTCAACTTCCCCATCACACCAACAGAATTGTGCCTATTCGTAGGCGAATTTTTTTGCCTGCATTTCGGGCAATAGTTAGGCTAAGGCAAATTCAGAGTTTTTGCAGCAGGCACATCTGATGTTTATACAGCAGTAGTTAGGCAGAGGGTTCGACTAAGTTCAGGATTTACAACAAAGATGACTTTGGGATATAGGTGAACTCACTTTCAGGATTTGTTAGAGGATGCCTTGACTGCGGTAGTTTAGCTCGTTGAGTTCTGGCTTCCCCCACAGAACTACTGAATAAACACTAAGGCATAAATATGTTGCTATGATTTGCAATATAAGGATCATGCTCACATATATAACATTACCTATGTGAGTTAGTTTGAGAGAGAGATAAAATAGACCTCATGCGCTTGCTGGACCGCGAAGAGTTTATAAACTTTTCTAAGATTTATGATAACAAGAATCATTCAAAGACACGTAAAGGAGTGGTAAAACCTCACGCATTTGCTAGGAATGCTACAAAGTTCCCATGTACAAAAGATGAAGCGGCATAGGAGGAAATTACCCATGGTTGAAGTTAATTGAACTCTATGCCAATTAAAGCACATTAACATAATTGTTGTGCTGCACCTGAAATAAATATAGCGATCAGAACAGGCTAAATGTATCATTCAATTTAGGTATTTAGTGCAAACCTTTTTTTTGCAAGATTAGCTTCTACATTCACAAGTGGGTTAAATGACAAAAGGGGTTGTCATTAGCAATGCCTGCAAGCACCCTTTACAAACTAAAACACCTTTCACTATGGGGTGGTCATTTGAACATATAGTTAACCATCATTATCACTTTTTTAACCATTCATTTGCAAACATGAAAAGGCATATAAGGAGAAACAAAACTTCTAAGTCGTAGGAGACCGTAACTATATACCCTCAATGTTTCGTATATTCACCATATACCCCCGACTTTTCAAAACCGTTCACCAAATGCCCTTTTTCTAACGGACATTAACTTACCGTTAAGGTTATTTACACTTTTGCCATTATTAACCCCTAACCCTAACCTTTCACCCCTAAGCCCTAATCATAATCCTAATCCTAACCCCTAACCCTTACCTTTCACCCCTAAGCCCTAATCATAATCCTAATCCTAACCCCTAACCCTAACCCGCCTCCTCCCCGCACCCCAACCCAGCCCCCCCACCCCTCCCCATACCCTCCACCCTAGCCCAGCCGCCCCCACCCCTCCCCTCCCTCCACCGTCGCAGCCCCCCACCCCCTCTCCTCTACCGCCGCAGCCCCCCACCCCCTCCCCCCCCCCGGCCCCCCTCCCCCTCTTCTCCACCTAGTGCACCACCCACTCCCCCGCGCCAAATCCCCCACACCCTCCCCTTCGATTTCCCGAGCCCCTAAAAATTCGAAAATCACCACTAGCCTCCCCTCCACCACTGTTGTTCGCACGCTCTCCCCTTCCCCCCGCAGTCTCACACCCCCTTCCCCTACAGCCCCCCTCTCCCCATCCCCCGCAGCCCCCCTCTCCCACTGTTGTTCTCCTCTGTTTCGAATTTTTGGGAACCCAAATCCGAACCCAAAATTTCGAATTTACAATAATTTTTGGGTGGATTTTTGAAATTCTTGGGGTATATTATTGTGGGGTCATGGGGAAAGGGAGGAGGTCAGAGGGGAGAGGGGGAGGGGGGAGGGCTCAGGGGGGTGGAGGGGGGGGGGGGGAGGGGGAGGGGGAGCTGTAGGGGGTAGAGGGGGAAGGGGGGGGCAGGGGGGGGGGGCTAGGTTAGGGTTAGGATTAGGGTTAGGGTTAGAGTTTAAGGGTTTAGGGGTTAGGGGTTAATAATGGCAAAATTATAAATAAAGCAAATGTCAACTTAACGTCCGTTAGGAAAAGGGCATTTGGTGAACGTTTTCGAAACTCAGGGGTATATGGTGAATATCTGAAACATTGAGGTATATGGTGAATTTCATGATTTGTCGGGGGTATTTAGTGAAAAACCGATAGAATTTAAATATTGTATGTAAGTTTTTTGGATATTCGAATCGGATCACACCATGTATATGAATATTTAAGTTGTGATATCCATTAAGATGAGCTCTGTTTAATTGCATTCATAAGGCGGTGATGTCAAAGTAGGTATTATTAAGCAAAACCAGGTAGGTATAGTAGATATTAAAGTAGATATAGGTCTTTAATATTTGGAACCCTTTTTTTGTAACGTATAGAACTTTGTTTTCTAAGGCATAGCCATCATTGTTGCGAGCATCACTATTGTATTACATTCATGCTAAACTATTAATGGCCCTACAGGTAGCGGGTGGTTGGCTAGATAGTGGTATCGATAGTCTACAAGGGTGCGCTAGGAATTTACTTTGTTAACAATGTCTTATTTGTTGTAGGATGTGTGCGACCGTGAACAATTATAGTCCCGAGTGCTAAATAACGTAAAGGAAGCCTACATGCCCTTGCATTTATACCCACCTACTAAACAGGGTGTTATAGTATGTGCATTGCTAATAGCTTCTAAACCGCACCATATATGTCATAGGAATACAAATTATACTTGTGTGAGCTAAATCCAAAGCACAAATAAACCGAATTAAGAAAATGACATACCAATTGAACTAACCCATCGCTGGTAGCATATTTGCTCGAGCCATCAAAACATCCATAGAGAAGCTATACTTGCATCACCTTGATCATTCCACTTCAAATGGATTCCCTGGTGAACAAGATCCCTGATTATTGGCAGCATGTTTTTGCAAATTGACTACATATATGTATTTATAATTTTCAAAAGAGAGGAAACTTTTTGAAAGTTTAATCATATTAGAGTTTTCAAGCATATAACAGGAAGCCATCGCCTTAAAAGTTGGGTGCACATTTAAACATAGAAGATTGCCTAAGCAGATTTGGAAGGACAAAGACTATGATTTAACTTCAAAAAGTAGTGCCATTTCATAAAAATCTGAGTCATACATCTTAGGCTACGAGACATTAGCAAAAAAAAACCAACAACACTGTGATGGCTAAGCTAGATAACATCAGGGGCAGTACACCATAACTAGTAAAGCTGCACTTTTTTACAAAAAAGCAATGATGCTACATCAGTGCGTAATGTTAGAGCCTACATAGGATGAGAGGGATGCCTACACCCTAAACACGATAAAAGGCAACTACATCTTTGCAAAAGGCTAACTACTACCATGAGAAGAGAGTCCTATACAGCCTAGATAAAATTTGCACGCTTGAAAACAGTGTCAAGTTCTGGAAGAGTTGAGAAGTAAAGTAGAAGCTGAGGCTCAGAGGCAACAATAAAATATGGGCTTGCTATTGCTGGTTGTTTTGCATTTTTTCGAAGGTAGTGGAGGAGATACAATAGATGGTATCTGGAATGCAGGGCCTTGAGGAGTAAGACAATCCTGCTCTACAAGAGCAAAGAAGGTTCAAGATCTTCTTTGAGGCCCAAAACACGATCCTTTTGGGTCAAATAACTTTCCCTTGCAAGGATGCACATCAGAGCATCAAACTTAGAAGTCGTAGGCCTGTAGTTTGCATCAACAATCTCGAGATTATACACATCCAGCAGGTAGAAAAATGTCTTTTTTGCGAGGCTTTGTTTCGCAACAGCAAGAGAACAACAACGATCGCCAATGATGAATTCAAATCCATACTTAGTCTTTGGGGGTGTCACTATGAGCCAAGAAGTATATTGGCCAGGGTTGTGCTCGACCATCTCAACAGGGTGAATCGAACAATAATTGATCTATACACAACCCGCAATATTGACATAAAATCAACTGAGACATGCTTGGTAGGACTGTAGACATTATCAGGCAAGGCTTCATGCAAAGGAATCGATGGCAAGCCTTTCTCTACATAGCTTAATTCAACCCGTTTCAGGTTATACAGGGCAATAAATCGTGTAAACATCTGGCTCTTAAGAGATGTTACATCTTCACGATAGACTTCATACTTCTTCATAAGGTCACAGACAACCTTTTTTGCGGCATTTTCACATTATGCTTCTACCTTCCCAGCCTCCCCACCAATGTATGTGTAGGCAACTGGACCACAGCCTGTCTTAACAGACACCCATAATTTGTTCTTAGAGGCATCTACAAATTGGTGCACCGGCTCAGGATAGTGCAGGGTTGTGGTAATTTGCTGCAATAATGGGTGGAAAGGGATCACTACTTGTGTAGGCACTGGATCCACAACCTATAACGGATCAAAGCCTTAGTATTGGTTCGGCAGAAAGGCGTGTATAGAGGGAAATTTAAGGAACGCTATTCCTATGCAAACACACAACAAGGCCACCTAGAATATTAGATCGTATACTAACATCCTAACTAATAACATGATAAAGCTAGTAAGTTGGTCAGCATGAAAAGGGAAAAGTATGTGTGGCCATCAAAGAAACAATTAACAAGCAAATAATAAGGGTAAAAAGTTTCTAGCCATATTGGCCTTAGGAATGTGCATGACAGATTGGATGTTTGGTTGTGCATAAGAGTTTTTTGGTGGCGGAGTAATACCAATTATTGTAGGTGAGAACTATGGGTGTGTAATCTGTTGTAGTTGATTAACAAACACATGAAAATACAATTCTACATCTATATATGTCCTTAAATGCATTGTGTCTAAATAAAGGCATATTAGCAGCCTATTAATTAACCAATGCATAATCTGTAAACCATTAAAGCATAATGTAAGAGCTCATACTTGCTTTAGGATTTATGTAATGGAAGATGTATGTAATGGGTGCTAGTTTACCAGTTTGGGAGCTTAAACAACAAAAAAACAAAGTAATTTCCATTTTATTGTCTATGGTAATTAACATGTTTATTAGATTTGTTTTAAAGCAGGACACCTTGTTCTTTTTCCAGTTTATATTGGGAGCCTTAACTTGCTCCTGTATTTCAGGACTTGCGAAATTTGTAGCTAAGCACAAGTCATTGTGCAATCACCATTAATCCCTTCTTTAGGCATAGCTATATAATGCTTAAGAAACATGAAATAGTTCTAGTAAATCGGGCTTACAATACATAAAAGAGCATAATCACTGTTGAGTTTGTTCCTTTAATTTTTAAAAACCAGGCACACAAAGTGAAACATCTCATTTTAAAGCACATTTCAGCTAAACAAGGAAAAGTATACAATTCTACTGATGTAGAAGCACATAAGTAGAAGAGAATAAATGGCATGAAAAAAGTGAAGGGAGCATGAGCAATAACTTTTCAAAGGCATATAAAATATGACAAAATGGCTACATGTACTTCACAAAGAAACCAAGGTAGTTAACCTACACTTTTTGCCACAGGTATGCACAAAAAGCATTAGATGCTCTTACAAAAATGGCATGTATATCAACTATGACATTCTCTTTAGAAGGAAGCTTCAGATTAGCTTTTAACTTTTTTTCAAATAGTTAAGAACAGTACCAAAGAACAATAAAAGTAAATCTAGTTAGTCAAAGGAATATGGGAATTAAATAGCTAAATCTTCCAAGTCCAAGGCAATATCATGTTGATCAGTTAGTTGTGGATGTTATTATAGGAGTAGCTAGGGGTGTGCAAAAGGTAGTGTCGGACCGGAATTTGGACCGGACCGGAATTGTTCTATTTTATAGTTCTAGTCTCCTACGAATTGGAAATTTTGTTTCTCCTTATATGATTTTTCATGTTTGCAAATGAATGGTTATAAAAGTGATGGTGATGGTTAACTATATGTTCAAATGACCACCCCTTAGTGAAAGTTGTTTTACTTTGTAAAGGGTGCTTGCAAGCATTGCAAATGACAATCCCTTTTGTCATATAACCCACTTGTGAATGTAGAAGCTAATCTTGCAAAAAAGGGTTTTGCACTAAATACCTAAATTGAATGATACGTTTAGTCTATTTTGATCGCTATATTTATTTCAAGTGCAGCACAACAATTCTGTTAATGCGCTTTAATAGGCATAGAGTCCAATTAACTTCAACCATGGGCAATTTCCTCCTATGCCGCTTCTTCTTTTGTAAATGGGAACTTTGTAGCATTCCAAGCATATATGTGAGGTTTTACCACTCCTTTCTTTGTGCTGGATGATTCTTATTATCACGAATCTTAGAAAAGTTTATAAACCCTTCACGGTCCAGCAAGCGCATGAGGTCTATTTTATCTCTCTCTCAAACTAACTCACATAGGTAATGTTATTTATGTGAGCATGACCCTTATATTGCAACTCATAGCAGCAGATTTATGCCTTAGTGTTTATTTAGTAGTTCTGTGGGGGAAGCCAGAACTCAACGAGCTAAACTACCATGGTCAAGGCATCCTCTAACAAGTCCTGAAAGTGAGTTCACCTATATCCCAACGTTATCTTTGATGCAAATCCTGAACTTAGTCGAACCCTCTGCCTAACTATTAATGTATAAACATCAGAAGTGCCTGCTGCAGGTATTGGGCAGCTGTTACCAACACAACTATTGAATTTACCTCAGCCTAACTACTGCCCGAAATGTAGTGCAAAGAAATTCGCCTACGACACATTTCTGTTGTGTTGACGGGGAAGTTGAATTAGTTTCCAATCAATATCCTCCTGAACTTGTACGCCTATTCACTTCTTTGGAAGAAGATGCAGTTTATTTTAGAAAATATGCACGTATATACAATAATTTGTTTGCTTTTAGCTCCCTTGGAGGGGACCATAATGCAGACACCTAAAAAGGAATACTTCCTCCGTTCTGTTTTAAATGAAACATTGGGTGAAATGACACTATTCATTGATCAATTTTAACTCTAATTTATCGCCATTATATAAAGAAAAACATAGTCAAGTGGGATCTTGTTAGATTCGTCTCGATGCATACTATCAAATTATAACTTTTTTATATTTTTACGTGTGTACAACTAAAGATATTAATCATTAAAGAAGCGTGTTGGGTTGCGTGAAAAAAACAAACATTTCATTTAAAACTGAACGGAGGAAGTATATGTCTTCAAATGGCACGGGAAACTTTATTATTTCATACCTAATTTACTCCCTAATGATGAAAATCCTAAGTATTTACAACCTTAATTTTATGATGCCCAGCATGAAGTTGAGCACCATGCTGGCTGTTTCCCAGAGTTACGACAAGATATAATTGATATCCTCATGAATATCACCCAAAAAAACCATTATCCCCATTTTTCCGATCCTTGAAGGAAATTCAAATAAGTGAAGACACTCAAATAGTTATAAACAAAATCCGGTGCTTGACCAACGCACTAATAATACTCCTACATCTGATGAAGTGGCTGCCATATAGTCGGAAACCACTTCTTCGAGCTAGTCTAGCAGCCCACATATTGTTGTTTGTGCCAAATCTTATGCCTCGCATAGGATCATGCACTATTATGGCTGTTATGATCCCCTACAATGCCCACTTTTGTTTCCGTGTGGTGAATGCGAGTGGAGCCAAGGGCTTAAAAAATGTCAACAGGAGGCAAAACCCAGCTGTCTACCCAACAGGACCTTGTGGCCTCTTGTGCTGTGCACACTACTAAAGACTTGTTAGCAGAAGAAACCTTGCGTATGCCCTACGCCCTTCATTTAATTCTTGTGTTATGCATACATGCTATTTGAAAATGAGTAAACAATTTGTGTGTTCTCTTTTAACAAATAAGTGCAACTTAAGGGCGATCTAAACCTGAAAAGCAAATTTCATGCAGGGAGTATTATGCTTATAAGCTCCAGCATGGACCTAATAATATGCTTCTTAGAGCTGGGAGATGTTTGTAACAGTATATAGTTGACATGTGTGTCAAAATCGAAAACTCCCGCCTAGATTTCTTTCGCTACAATCAAGAAGCCATCAGAGCAGATCTCTACCAAGGCATCCTTGAGACATTGGAAAGTGGGGAGAATAGTGCTGCTAATGTTGGCCACCGAGTCATATTACCTCCTTCTTTCCTTGGACATGAAAAAGATATCTAAATGTAATGTCCTAGGTGCAGCGATTTGGGAAGCCTGATTTATTTATCACAATGACATGCAATACAAATTGGCCAGAAATCAAACATGAATTGGTTGCTGGAGAAGCACAACACTGCCGAGATCTGGTTGCCATAACTTTCCATGCCAAGTTGCTTGCATTGAAGAAACATATTATAGAAAAGCATGTCTTTGGAGAAGTTGTTGCAATTGTTTATGTTGTGGAATTCCAAAAGTGGTGGTTGCCTCATGCTCACATGCTCATCATTCTAAAGTCCGCTTTCAAGATCAAATGTCCAAATTGAGTTTGATAGGTAAGCTAATTATATAAGTACTTGTTGAATACAACGTTGATTCATAAAACACATATTAGAACAAATTATTGAAGAAACATGTTCTGACTTTTTAAATAAATGGTACAGGTTTATTTATGCTCAAATCCCACCGCCAGACAACCCTTACCTTAGGAAGATCATTCTCAAACACATAATGCATGGTCCATGTGGGCACCTAAACCCTGAATGTCCGTGCATGAAACATCCCCATAACAAGGGGATTTGCAAGTATGGCTATCCAAAATAGTTTCGGAGTGAAACGACGAATAATAGTGATGGTTATCCCGTGTACAAGAGGCGAGATACTGGCGACAGTGCTTCCATATGCAAAGCAACATTGGATAATAGATGGGTAATATCATATAACCCGTACACGTCATCAATGTTTGACTGTCATTTGAACACTAAGGTATGTTCGACAATCCAGGCAGTTATCTACTTGTATAGGTACGTCTATAAAGGACATGACAAAGAATGCCTTCAATGTTGTACGAACCGGTGATGTCACCACTGTTGATGAGGTAGCCCACTATCAGTCGAAAAGATGGGTTTCCACTTGTGAAGCAGCATGTCAGATTTTTGGATTTGATCTCTTTGAGATGCACCCAGCTGTGATGCTCCTACCAGTGCATTTGCCTAATATGCAGACAATCCAAGTAAGGCTTTACGAACACCTTGATAGTGTTATTTGAAATGACAAGCGTTCACGCACTCCTCTAACAACCTTTTTTTAGAGCAAATGCTGCGATTGTAGGTGGTCCGGGTTATTTATATGGGGAATTTTTAGAGCATTATAGGTGGGATGTTTCTTCAAAGAAGTAAAAGGAAAAATAAGGTGTTTGTTATTGGTAGGCTTGCCTTTGTCGCTCCAACTGAAGGAGACAAATATTTCTTAAGGTTGTTACTTCTACATGTACGCGGGCCTACGTCATTCAGAGATCTCTTAGCAGTTGACGGGTATAGGTTTTGAACCTTTCAAGAAGCAGCTATTAAATTTAGGTTGCTAGAGGAAGATAATGCAGTTGATAAATGCTTAGCTGAAGTATGTGAATTGCAAATGTTGTTGTCTGCTCTCCGCCGCCTTTTTCAACTGTCTTGATTATTTGCCAACCAAGTGGCCCTAATGCATTAAGGCTAAAATACTATGCTGCACTTTCAGAAGATTTTCGCCACACATTCCCAAGATTTCCAGAGAAGGTTAAGCGGCTAACCGTTAGAGCAGTTGAACAATATATGGAAGCAATGGGAAAGTCACTTAAAACATTTGGCTTAGAACATCTAGAAGATCTGGAAAATGATGAATTACAGAGAACAAAAGATACTACTGATGCACTCGATGCACCAATACCCCAGGAATGTATCGACTGTCGTGGCATGCAAAACTCACCCAACAAGAAGCCTTTGATGCGATAATCCACCATGTCAAACAAGGAAAGCCTGGTGCATTCGTCATAGATGGTCCTGGTGGAACAGGAAAAACGTTCCTATACAATGCACTTTATACCGAGGTCCGTTTGATGAATTAGATAGTCCTCCCAACAGCCACTTCGGGAATCGCTACATCCAACATACCCTCCGGTAGAACAAAGACATTCACGGTTCAAAATACCGCTGATTCGGATGCTTCACTTGCTTGTGATGTCCCGAAACAGGGCAGTCTAGCCGCATTGATACGTGTAGTGACTTTGATCATTTGGGATGAGGCATCGATGGCAAGAAAAGAAAATGTTAAATCACTAGATTTGCTCCTCCGGAACTTGTGTGATGCAGCTCTGCCTTTTGGAAGTAAGATCGTTGTTTTTGGTGGGGGACCTCCGACAAGTGTTACCCATTGTGCCCCGTAGATCAGAAAGAGAAGTTGTTAATGCTAGATTAGTAAGTTCTGTCCTATGGCATTAGCTCATAAAGTTTAGGCTCACAGAAAACATCCGGGCTAGAGAGGACCGTGCATTTGCCTCTTTCCTCCTTACACTAGGAAATGGAGATCTTCAAACTGAAGATCATGGTTTCGTGCAATTGCCATACCAGATTATTAGCAATCCCGAGAAAGATGCAAATCCTATCAATGAGATAACATCAGTGGCCTTCCCTGAACTTGATTTAAACAGATTCAGTACAGATATATTCACAACAAGGGTTATGTTAACTCCCATGAATGATGATGTGGATTTCATAAACACTGACTTTATAGAAAGGTTCCCTAGACAAGCTACTGTATATAAGAGTTTTGATACAATTCTTGATAAACAAACTTTGCCCCGGTGGAATGAGCCCCCATGAACTTGTTTCGAAGGAAAATTGCCCAGTTATTTTGCTACGCAATATTTTGTCATTTCTTCCCCAACCTGATAGAATGTATCATAACAACCGACCATCACAAAGGAGAACACGTCCTTATACCGTGAATTAAATTGCGACCAACCGCTTCAGCAAACTATCCATTCCAGTTTCAAAGAAAACAATTCCCAATCAAACTCAGTTTTGCAATGACGATTAACAAGTCTCAAGGTCAAATATTAACTCATGTTGTTGTCTATCTTCCTCAACCATGTTTTTCACACGGTCAACTATATGATGCACTATCGCGTGCTAGGCGAGCAGCTCAGGTGAAGGTTATTTCAGCAAAAATTCCACAACATCATTCTGAGACCTGCGTCAAAAACATCATTTCTTATGACATCCTTAAAATGACTGGCATCATATAATACATTGCCTTTACAGGTGAGCGCTCCCTAGATACCTTCACTAGTAGAAAAATGATAATTTGCGTCACCCTATTTGCGTCGCACAAAAGAAAGACTGACGCAAATGTGCGGGAACAGATGATTTGCGTTGGACGGTCTAGAGCACGCGACGCAAATAACCATAAAAAGAAGATTTGCGTCGGACGGCATAGAGCACGCGACGCAGATGATCCAACCAAGTGCGTCGCACGTGCCCATGTGTGCGATGCAAATACTATTTGCGTCGGACGTTGACAAATGTTCGACGCAGATGATAAAAAGCCCAAGATTTTTGGATCCTTCAACGTGCGTCGGATTGCTCGAGTGTGTGACGCAGATAGCACTTAATAAGTTGTGGGCCATGATTTGCGTCGGATGGGCCACTAGACACGACGCAAATCATGGGCTTCCCATATATGTAATATGCGAGTTTAGGGTTTCATCTCAACCCCCTCATACTGTCATACAGCCGTTCTCTCTCTCTCTCCTCAAACTCTTCATCTCTCTCACCTCAAACGCTTCATCTCTCTCTCACCTACCTTCATCTCTCGCATCTCATCTCTCTCTCACCTACCTTCATCTCGAATCTAAACAACGAAAATTTCGGTGTTCGCCTGCGAGTTCTTCGATCTACAATTCCGACGAGAATTACCGAGTGCCGCCAATCTCCTTCTCTTTTCCTTCCGCCGGAGTTTCGCCTCCCCCACGCTGCTCAGAGCCTTTGCTTTGGCCGCTCGTCGCTGCTTTGCTTCTCCCTTTCTCTTCGTTCGTTGTCCTTCATCACTGCTTCGCCGCCAACCGCCGTTGGTGCTGGTTGTTGTGCTCGTCCCTGCTGCCAAATTTATTCCATCTGATTTGGAATTCGAAAATCTCTGCAACATCGCCAGTTCTTCAGTTTTCCAGAAGTTTATCGATTTTTAGGTATTTTATTATGAATTTCTTTGCTTTGCCATATTTATGTTTATTTTTGAAATAAAAAAATTGAACCTATCAAAAATGAAATTTCTTGTATTTTTTCAGTTTTTAAACGCTGGTGAAGATTGACGAACACATCGTCGGTGAAGATTGAAGGTGTTGATGGTGTGGACATGAAGTTTTAGGGTTCTTTTTGTGTTAGATCTGATTTTTTTTTCTGGGTTCAATTTTTTCATTTCGTTGTATTGTATTTCGTTCTTAATATTCATAGATTCTGTAATTAGTGCTTCTATTTCAAATATTATTTGTTCTTTTGTATTTCGTTCATTTGAATGCCATATTTGCAAGCTATTTGGTGTGATGAATTGTTGGGAATTTTTTTTTTTAATGACAATCGCAGCATTTGCGTCGCATGTGGCTCCATGTGCGACGCAAATGAGTCTGGCCTGGGCTTGCTAGGCTACTGTTGGGGCATTGGCATGTCTCCCATCTGCGTCGCATGTTGAGCTATGTGCGACGCAGATGGGAGACACAAATGGCCATGGTATGCATGGGTGGTGCTTTATGTGCGTCGCACGTTAAG
The DNA here is from genome assembly GCA_947648045.1 of Beta corolliflora. NCBI lineage: Eukaryota > Viridiplantae > Streptophyta > Magnoliopsida > Caryophyllales > Amaranthaceae > Beta > Beta corolliflora. Next base: position 2,196,556 of record CANSZD010003287.1, on the reverse strand, counting down.
CAAAGTCCGACGCAGATAGCCAATCATCTGCGTCGGATAAGGTCCGACGCAGATCTAGTATCCTTATCTGCGACGAGACCTGTGCCGTCGGACCAATGTCCGACGCAAATGGTGGTCTCAAGTCCGACGCAAATCGTTAATTTTGTACTAGTGCTTGCTTTTACGGTTCCCTACATCTTATTTGTGTTATGTCACTAAACAAATGTATTATGCATTATGTTTATAACCTTTTTAATAGGTTGCTACATATTTCAGAATTGCACACGTCTTCCCTTTTATCTTGTGAATAGAACATGCTTATGCACACTTGGTCAATGCACTGCTTACTAAGGTCACAGTTTTTTGCAGATGTCAGTATGCGTCCAAAAGGTTCATGGATTGCCTCAATGGCTATGGAACCATTTTTGTTCCATTCTCTGTGTAATAAGAAACATCAATTATAGCTGCAACTTTTGCTAATGGCGCCTTTATCAGCTTCGCAATGCTAGCCTTGTTAGTTGTTATTATTTTGGATAGTGCACAATGCAGCAAAAGAACGAATAGTATATTATAGTTTCCATCGTGATTTTCGTAATATATATTGTTGTGATGGCATATTGTTAACTGATTTATGCCCTATTCTAAACCCGTTACACTTTAAATTCCTTCAATGCCTCTTAGGTAAGATGATACCATGCTTAATTTAATTGAAAATAAGATTTAGTGCTATGCTCGTCACTCTTAGAAACTGATATGAGAGAATTTGAAATGTTTTTGTGCAATGCATGCAGGTGAATGGATGTAACTGCTCTAAGTAAGGACTAAGTCAAACCCTGAAAAATCAAATGCATATACCTCGAGGTTGCCGGATTCTTAGGACATATTGTGATCTCTGCTTTTAACAATTCTTATAAAAATAATGGTAGTAATTTGGCTTAATCGCAGATTTGTAAGGTCTTTTTGACGTCGTTGTCGAAGAGTTTTCCGCCAAATTCGCCTCCAGCAGAAATTGATCAATATTCTGGATAAATAATTTGAAATTGATCAAAGCTAGACTTGTAGAGCAAGTGAGGTTAGTTGCAAAGAGCCAGCTGCTATCATGCTCCAACTTTTTAAGGTATAGTTTTATGCTGAATGTGTCTCTGTTGATTATTTGTCGCTTGATGCCCAAGTTAAAAGGCATTGTGTGTTACATGTTTGTCTCTATTATGATCTACAACTCAGATAACAAGAATACCATACAACAATACTCAGCTTGTTAAGTATATATTGAACAAGGACCTTCATTAACTGTAGCTTTATGCTGTCTACTGTTATGATATGGTGGAATAAGTGGATTTTTATATATTTTTTGAAATAAATTACTCTAGATTAAAAATGGGTTTAAATTTAATTTTAGCATAAGCTTCTTTGGAAGGGGAAGATGACTTGAATTTTATCACTCTCTGACTCTTTTGCATTTGAACTGCTATTGCAAGTGATGGAGGAAGAGAACAGCTTCATTGTGAGGTATGAAGGTATTGAATTTGTGCCAGGTTTGTGTTTGGTTTTTATAGGAGGGAAAGAGATGATGGAAAGCAAGTTAGGCTGATTTTGCTTTTAGTTTGCATTTGAGTGAATATAACTTGAGAGTGTATTTGGAACTAACTAATCTTTCACATTATAGGTGTATTAGATGTGTCCTCTATTAGAGTCTTCTCTTAATGACTTTTGCCATGTAGTTTCTAAGATACATATTTCTAGTTTTCTCAGAATGACCTTGATAATAATCATATAGAAGACATCATTGGTTGTTAGCATTTTTGAACTTTAGCAGAGTGGATTTATGATGTAAATTGTATGATATGTGGTGTATCATCTATCTATTTGTAAATACGAGCTGTCATATTCAATGCGTGAAAGCTAGAAATGCTTGAAACTGCCATGTCATCTTAGATGCAGTACTTAGGTGCTTGTAAACATAGTTTGACTTTATATGTTCTCAGAGGGGTGCAAGTTCTTGTGCATTTATATACATACACTTACATATTATTGAATTTGTTGTGTAGATGGGTGCTTTCTCTGATCATTCTGGTATTTTTTGTTGCTCTAATTTTTTTACAATGTCAATGATTTATCCTTTTTTATTTTCTAACTTTTGGGTCTGACATTTTAATGAGAGAAGTATCTAATCTGTCTTTCAATAATTTTAATGTCACTATATATTAGTACTTATAAATTTTGAGCATTGTAGCTTCTTTGTTGACTACTTGATTATTTAGGCTTCATCTCATGTAATTGTTGTGTCTTTTGTGAATAAGGTTTGCAGCTATTTTCTGAATCAGCTTCATTGCGTTTAATCCCTGTCATCTTGTGAATCAGGTCAGTTTGATATGATGTTTGCTAACTTATATAATACATTGCATTGATACTGGTCTTAAAAAAACGAATGACCTTTTCTTGTTCACGTGCTTATGATGCAGCTCTTTTATCATTTTTCATCTACATCTTTCTACCGTGATTGTAATGAAGCTTAGTAGTTATAAATTTCTTCGTGACACAATTGAGATTGGAGTCATATCTTTGTGTCTCTATGATAAACTACATGATATATTTTTTAGTGTTATACCCTTATTTTACTAAGTTTGTGAATTGTGATGATCCTTTATTACAGAGGCACTTCGAGAGAATAAGAGAGAGATGGTATATGCCACTCGAGGTATGTGCAATTGATTATTAGGGTTTTGTTGATCAGTTATGTATGCTTGCATGCTTCTCTGTTAGCACAAGTTAAATAATGGTTCGCTTGAAACTTATCTGCATGCTTAAGTGTTCATAAATCGCACTGTTAGGTAGTTCGCTGCATGCTATCATCATTTACCTTTGCACCTCTGACTAGGTCGATAAAAGCAATATTGTGAACCTAAGGAGGCACTAATGTAATTCGCTAGAGTTCATTACAGAGGAATATCTTGCTTCCTCATTTGTTTTGGTGATTATCTAGCTACATAACTTTTACCCTGTATTAAATACAAGTGTGCGCCATAAATTTATAGGAAGTTTTATCTAATAATTGGACAATACAGTGTAGGCGATAGAAGAATGGAAATAGAATAAGCCCTCTGAATTGGGGAATCACCCTAAGTTTGATACAGAACCTTTCCATTTAGTTGATTAGTTCGCAACATAAGCTAACTAAACTATTAGTCCAGATTTTTACAAAAAACATCTTCCATCTCTCTAATATTCATTGTTCTTTGGTACTTATGTTAAATCATGCCATTAGTAGCTATCATTTGTGGTGAGTAACTCATAATCAATACTACACTTCAAGTTATTAAATTCAAATGATGGTTAACTTTCTTACGTAATTATAAAGTTGTAATTCACAAGTACATAAATCTCTTTTTTCCTACAACATTTCTATATCCACTATTTTAAAATAATATGTAACATAAAGCAATAACTATGGGTAATATGTATATCACATATGTTTAAAAAATGCAGATAATTGTGGTTTTCCCCCCACTAATCATCTTAAACTATTTTGCCTTTAAAGCTCTTGTAGTTTTGATGCCCCTAAGTATTGTACTTACTTAAACACCCAAATTCTATTAATCTTTGGAACCCGGATGGAACTTTGGGAAAAAGTGGGAGAAAAATATTTGAAGGATAGACACATGGTAATATCTTAAATGGTGATTTAACACCCTAATAACTAGGATATGGCTACAACAGGAAATTAAATGAGGTATGGTCAACCTGATTTTCAGCTTTTCAAGTACACATGAAACACTATTCATGTACTATTTCCTTGTTACTTGTGGTCCACTTGATTTCAAGTGGTTTGAGGCCCAAAATTACCCTCTCGTAAACCATTTTAACAAGCTCTTGGAGCCTTTACTCACGTAGCAACCGCATTTCTTTTCCTCCTAAAGCAAATTAGAGGTCATTTCTCTAATCTCCATTCTCTACTCTACACTTTTCCTCTCTGACAGTTACAAGAGCACAAGAGCTACCTTCTCTTTTGTTCTTCTTTGTTTGACTTACTTTTTTAAGGTTTGTTTCAATCATCAATGCTTGTTTGCTTGCTGTTCACATTCTTGGCAACCTAACATCAGATTTATCATATGCCTTTATGATCTATGCTTGAGTACACCTACATCTAATGTGACACATGCATCTAATATTCTTCTTGTCTAGAATATACTTTCAACTGCCAAAGTTGAGATTCTTTGCTGCCTTTATTTCCCTTTATGATTAATTCTATCAAAAGTTAATTTGACAAATTAAAGATAGTTTACATGTCTTGCTAATAAGGAGATCTTAGACCTTTCTCCTTCATGAAAAGGTCAATATGTAAAGTACCCAACAAGCTTAGTTATTAATTTACCATTAATGTATTTCTATGAGTTTAGTATAAATGTGCAGGTCTTAAGGGTCTAAAAAATGGCTAAAAGACTAACATTATTTTCACAAAATTTCGTAATTGTTACTAAAGTACACTATAATCAAATGCATCCATACAGACATGTGAAGAAGATATGTGCTACCTGCTATTTGTAATATATAGCTCTTTGCCACACAAGCCTTACTGTTTGATATTATATTAGTTAGAACCATTAAGTGGTGCAATGTTTAAAGCTTTATCTTTTTCCAACTGATTACCTAATTAAAATATGTACTGTATCGATCACTCAATCACCTTATTTAGCATTCCATAAATAAAAATCCTCGCATGTTATCACTTGCCTTCGTTTGTTTTAAAAACTTAATCACCTTAGTAATCATGTGACCACTAAGTTAGCAAAGCTATCACATAGTCATATGAGTCATTAATCCCTTACTCGCCTCACTTACCTGCTTATTTTTGTAGTGTTCATGGTTAATTACACCATACGTGCCATGTTATTTTATCAACTGTTTTGTAGACCTCATTTGCAAACATAAAAATGCTAAAAATTTATACAACGCTTAAGCCCTTTAAAAATTATTCACAACAAAAGACCAGTCTCTACTTAGTCACCATTTATAGGGTACAAAGAAATCCCATCAACATGCTATGCACACTTACACAACCAGGTTCGACAGTAATATGCATATACTTTGCTTTACTCACCTTATTTTCACTGTTTGCATGTTCACATTCCTACGATTCCGAATATGAAGCCAGAGCGTGTTTACTTAGATGAACTCAACACTAGTAGTAAGGCTTACAAAGTCAAACTGGGCTGCAAAATTCGGTGTGGTTGGCTTCATCGCCTGGAAAGTCACTGCCCACAAAGGTACGATTCCTATTTTACAAATGATAAATTCCACTGAAATTGAGGAAACTTGTATTCTCTAATATGGATTTGGCTGTAGGTTTTTCACTTGCATCAACCATGTCCACAACAATTATCCATGAACTTCAAGGGGACAAGGCGACTGCGCTCACTGAATGGTAACCTTGCAGCCTTTCATTCCCATCTCACCAGCACAAAAATTAGCAAAACTAGCTATAAATGCAGAACCTCACTTATCCCACTGTTTTCCAGGGCATTGAGGCATTAGGACACACTCGCTGATAGGCAAGTGCGGCTTTTAGATGTTAGGAACCCATCTAAGGAGAAATTGGTCATGACAATCCAAACACTGAAACTAAAAAAGGTCAGATGCTTAACTATACACATTGCAAATTTAATTAGTATCCACTTGCCAAATTTATAATCTGTCAACAGAATGTTATGAATTGATTCCCTTACCGCCTTGCCACCTCACTGTAGTCATAATAAATTATACTGTAAAGAAGTTTACTTATGAGTTGGATACCCTTTGCTTGAGCTAATAGTTTGCTTCATCTAAACTAGGCTACTAACACTCTCCAAGAGGAACGACATTGGTTGAGAGTCATAATCCCCGAAGCTAACATTAACAAGGTACACGCGTACCTAGGCTGCTCTAACTGTGGCAAACGCACTGATGTGCCGGCAGGAAAAGCATTCACATGTCCCACTTGTTGAGAGAAAAATGTCATCTCCATCCCTGGGTGAGTTGTGCCTTTATCGCAAACTATTAAATACTACTAATACACGCTACTTCCTTATCCATTTTCACCTACACGTGCGGAATACGAGTGACTTTCAACCGTGACGTATCGAATGGGACCGTCACAATTCCAAGAACAATGTTCGGTAAAGATTTGGAGAACCTTTCAAGATGCTAGTTGAAGACATTTTCAAGATCACGCATTATGTATGCAAGCTTTCACTTCCTTCGTGTTTTTGTTTTCTTTTTAATGCCAATACAATGGTTAAGATTCCCTTTAGTTTGACATATATAATTAGAATCTTACTCACATAATTTTCCCAACTTCTTAAATTGCATATAGATAAAAATCTTTAAAAGAAAAAGAGGACTCAATAAATAGATGCATTCAAATGTACACCCTGGTATTAGCCCTTATTTAAAATGTAGACATTGTATCCCACATATAAACTACAACTTGTTCTTCCTTTAAGCTTAACACTGTGTGTCACATACATAGAAATGTATCATCTAAATACCGTGTTTCTTACGAAAAAAAAAATAACAGTTTCTACTAGTATATTATTAACATTACAACAATGCACCATCTATTGCCGATCAATGTTGAATTGTCGGGATGATGTGGAGTCCTTCTCGGCTATTCAACATCAATTATCGCATCGGTCAAGCCGATGCAAAGAAACCCAAAACAAGAGTTGTTGCTAAGCCCACCGATTTACACTCCAAAGAAAAAACAAACTTGTTGCACATCGGACACCTAATGTATTTGCAAGTGAATCTCCCGCTGAACCCAGTAACTAATCAACTACTACACCAACTTGAGGGTCCATTTTGCTTCGAACAACTATGCAGACTACTACTACATGTTAGCACTTTACCCCTGTGAGTTGAGCATGTCCTAAGATGAATTACTCTCTTTTGCTACTAGGCATGATTGACTTTTTGTAATAGCTATACTAAGGACCCAATAGCATTTTTGTAACGGCGCACAACCCTAGACATGTTTTGTATCCCAACAATTACTTGCACTATATCATGGACTTTATCCATATATGTTATGCAGTCTAAGTACAGTATGTTCTCACCTACCAAGTCCATATGTTTTCATTTCCATTATACTAATTATGCTAATGCTTACATTTAAAGTTCCACATACATTTTTTCTACCTTGGGGGCGGCGCATCGCGCGCCGCCAACAACTAGTTAAAAAAAGAGTGGCAAGTAACCACCTTATATAATTAACAATACTAATATGAACTACGAGTGATAATTTTATTAGGCATTAGGAAATGTGGATGGTTGGGATGAGTTTGATTACATTAGCTAGGCATAATCTTGAGGATGAGTTTTATTAGACATTAGAAAAAGCTACTAGGTAGTAGGACTAGAACATTTTTAATTATAGAGAATCTTATTTAGAGTTTTTGATACTTGCGTGATAATAGATGTAAATGTGATTCCGTATAATTATTGATATTCTAGTCCTACCTATTGGAGTGTATAGTTGTCCAATAAAACATATCCTGTACGAATATTAACCTCGATCCACGAATAGGGGCGAACCTATTAAGGGTCATGGGTGGCACGGACCCCACCAAAAAAATCAGTTTATTTTTTTTGTAAGTCAGACAGATTTCTAGTATACAATAAAGGTCATATCCACATAATAACTTCATAGAATGCCACTTGCTCTGGTGGTAAACTCTTCAACTTCTCCTTACATGCGTTAATGTTATGTGCAGGTTCGAATCCCTGAATAGTGAAATACCAATTGCAGCTTTTTATTCCCTTTTTCTTTCACCGTCTACATTAATTTTTCCTTTTCTTTCTTCTTTGTTTTATGCCTTGTTTTTTTTGTTTTTCTTTTAAGTTCCTGCTCTTTCTCTTTTCTCATTTTTTCTTTTCTATTTTGGATCTTCATTTCATTATTTTGAATAGTATCCATCTTTTTTTTTTGTGATATAATGATTATTTCTGTTTTCAAATAAATTCAATAATTTGACTTTGTACACTTTTGCTATATTAAGTATGACCAAGATTTATTTGCAAATACTCAAAAGTAATTTTACTATGTAAAATTTTGGATTTGTCTCTATTTAAATCTACTAAATTTATATCAGCTTCTTAAAAACTTTAGGAACAAATAATTTAAGATATTAAAGTAAGGTATATCTAATAAATGACTCAAATAATATAAAGTTTAGTTTTCCTATCGTCAAATATCTGAACTTCTCATTTGTGTATTGTGATCATTTGTCTATTTGCTTGGTTTAGTTAGGAACCCCAAATTCAAAATCTTAGATCCCCCTATTCACGAAGGCAGTTAATATGGATGAGAGAGTAACTTTTTAGAGAAAAACTTGCCAAAAATAATGTATAAGTTTAGCTCTAGAATTCGGAGGAAATGATCTTCAAGTAACATATTTTTTTAGAACAATCAAATAACATACTCCACTTAATATGAAGATGTAATAATAATTTCTGGGGAATATTTATATGTCAAAGTAAAAACAAAATGATATTGCGAACCCTAAAAAGTTTATATGTAACAGACTTTGGGCAAATATGTCTCTTACCTTCACTTTTGTAATCCTATGTTTTGAAAAGGCGAGGTAAATATTTATAAATTTACTAAAATTTTAATTAGCACTAGTGTAAAAAAACGGATGGGCTTCGGTCAAAACAGCCCTAAGGGCTGCGTTTTTTACCAGCAGCCTTTCCGTAGCAGCCCTTTGTTGTACAAAGGGCTGCGGTTTTGACCATAACCAGAACCCTTTTAACCCAAAAAAATAAAAAATAAATTTTTTTTTTGCATTTTTTTACTCCTAAATATATCAAGAAATTTACAACATAAACTGCTAATATTGAGAAAAATCGAGAACAAACAAAACAAAATTATAAATTAACTCAACAAGAATATCAAATTAATTCCACAAAATAAATTAAAAACCTAAAATACAAAAAAAAAAAAAAAAAACTGTCACAAACGATTAACTAAACATGAAATATCACAAGTAACAAATAAATTACAAAAAAAATTGATAAAACAAAATCTCGACCAAACCCTTGTCCAACGACCCAAATAAACAACAAACCCAAAAACGAGCGGCAAATAAAAACAACAAAAATCAAAAGCAGAAAACTGAAATTACCGGATGAAGAAAAAAGTGGAGAAAAAGATGAAGAAGAAAGTGAAAACGGGAGATTATGAATTCTACAAATTTTGCAAAAGCAATCACAATCAAGCTCGACGCCATAATTTCTTCGCTTGCCACACAAATTCTCTCTCCTCTCTCTTCTCTCGCTTCCAACATAAGCTTTCTAACATCAAATTATCCTTGAAAAACCCTAGCTTTGTATTTTCTACTCTGGATTCTCGCGATTGTCGCCTTTGGTGCATATTTTGCGATTGCAACTAACATTGTTGAATTTGACTGTACTTTTGTCAGGTAATTTGGAAATCACACCCTCAGACGTCATTGTTGTTTGCAAAAGCTTGGTTTTCAAGCCTAGTTGATCGACGCCGCCATAATCTTCGAGTTCATTGTGTTGCGCGAATTTCTGGTGATTCTTTACGAATTTTAATATTCGCGAGGAGTTTCTGAAGAGGCGAAACGACGGAGGTGAAGCGGCGAAAAGAGGCGAAAATGGAGGAGTTTCTGAAGAGGCGAAAGCTGAAGAGGAGTTTGTAGTCGGCGAATTGAACTCCGACGAATGATTTGTGGTGAAGATTTGTGAAAGGGAGATGTTAGAGTGAGGAGAGAGAAAGATGAGAGAAAATGAAAATGATGAAACGTCGCTCAATGAAAATGAGAGAGGGAGTTTCATTTATTTGTTCGCTCATAATAATATAACCTAATAATTAAACCCATCAGCCCGCGCGCGAGATTTAATTATAAAGGGATCCGGGTTGGCCTAAAACCGCATCCCTTTATTGCTTATAGAGCTACGTTTTCGGCTAACCGCAGCCCTTTAGTAAAAGGGCTGCGGTTTTTGCATTGACCGCAACCCTTCACTATTAAGGGCTGCGTTTTTCAAAAAACGCAGCCCTTGCACCGCAGCCCTTTCGTTTTTTCGATTTGTGTAGATACCCATAATTAAACCGAGTTTATCAAATATCCAGCCTCAAAATTCGTTCCAACATATAGGAAAAATTCAGTGGGTAACTAATCATTAATCTTTAATCTGTCACTAATCTTCAATTCGAGCAACTTTAAAGCAATATTTGAGGTAAATTCTATCTATTTCCTCCATTTTATACGGATCTTTGATCAATTAACTTTTGAGTTTTCAAATGTTTAACTAAATATCAGAGTTTTCGATTTCTAGGATTTTAGGGTTCTATTTGTTTAGCTTTTTGATAAATTATTTGCTGCTTATTATGTCGACTGAAATATCTTGTTTGAACAACTTCTGTATTGAATTGCACTAAATTTATGGTGCTCATGTTCCATGATTATCCTTTATTCTTATGTATTCCTTCATTTACAAATGTTCGAATTTCTTATTTGAAGGTGATTTTATTATTCACCATGCTTTCCATAAGATAATATTTAGAGGGGGAAGAGGAAATTGACTCTATGGGTCTATTTGGTTTGACGGAAAATATTTTCCATGGAAAATATTTCCCACTGGAAATTGCAAATGAATATTAGTTTTCCTTTGTTTGGATTGATGGAAACTATTAAGCTAAGGGGGGGGAATGGAGATGTTGGGAGAGCGTGGAGGAAAATGGTTTTCCATCAAATTTGGAGGAAAACCTTTACAAAGGGATGTAAAACTCTTTTCCACCCTAGTTTTCCTTATTAAATCCCTTGTCCAACCAAACAATGGAAAATAGGAGAAATCAATTTCCTCTAAAACAAATGGAGCCTATAAGTCTATTTTTGTTAGAACTTGGTTTAGAAAATATGCACTGCTGGATTTCGCCATATAAGAACAGTAACCAAACCCCTCATAGACGTCGAAATGTTTCTAACATTGGAACTCTATGGGTGTTTCGCCAAATATGAATAAAAAACAACTTTGTCAACTTGGGATGTGTGTATGTTATATATACTACTTCCTCCGTCTTTTTTGAGTTATAGCCAATGACATTCATGTTTGGGGTAGCTGTATGAAGGTATGATGAACAATTTGAAAAATCGCGTCAGGAGGAAGCCTAATTCCAAGAAGGAGATGGTCTGACTAATTCAAAGCATCCCAAAAAGGAATATGGTACATTTAAAAAGCATGTAGGTAGTATCTTTCTGAGCTCAAGACATATACTTCTATTTAGAAGACAATACGAATTGAAAGGACTTGATTTCTTTGACCTAGAGTTCGTCTTCAAGTTTTTCCTGCATCCTAATTGAAGATTGTGCTCTCTTCTCCTTAAATAAGTAAGTTTGAGGTCTAATAAGCTAAGTTCATATATGTTTTGACACCTTATAAAATGAACATCAATAAGTTTAGATAAGTTTAGTTATTTTTTTATAAGTTCATAGGAGAATTTAGGTGAAGAGAACGCACCATCGCACCCTAATACGTTGTTTTCAAACATCATCAAATTTAGTGAGGCATATATAGAGGAGTCAAGCATCATTATTTAATGATTATTTTCTAGCTGTTTCTTTCTTTATCGTTGATTCAAATCTTAAGATTATTTATTGGTTTCATTGGTTGGACATTTCATTTTTCAACATGATCTTCTAAATTTTCAAGATAACATTAATCTTCAAATAATAACTGAACAATAAGGTCATATTGTTAGTAGGATTACATGGCAACCTCTATATTATTTCTGTGACCACATATCTATAAATTTATATGAATTTGTCTTTTATGTTCATTGCCTTTGATTTTTTTTTTTTTTTTTTTTGGTTTGGGATCAATTGAAGTTTTCTTTCTTAGCCAGTTAATAATTTCTGATTTTGGTGTGTTGCATTGGTTCTTTTTGTTGTGTTAAAGAATCTGAAATTTTTGGGGTACTAAAAATACTGGGAGAGCAAATTATGGGGTATATTGGGGCTCATGGTGTTGCGGCGCTACATAGACACAAGTACAGTGGTGTGGATCACTCATATGTGGCCAAATACATCTTACAACCATTCTGGACTCGATTCGTGCAATTTTTCCCTATGTCTTTTTGTTCATAAATTTAATTCTGGCATGTCGGGGATTGACTTCTCTAGTGAATTTGTTTTCAGATTAGGTTGGTTATTGTAGGGTATTCTTTGTTTTAGTTGTCTTAAATGTTCGGAGCAAATCTTGCTAGCTGTAGGTTTATAGTTAATTGTTTTAGTTCAAGCTTATATGCATTAAGTTATGTTCCTTTCAAAAAAAAAATTTAAGTTATGTTGCTTTTCATTGTTTTCTCGTAGTAATTGGTATCTCCACCCTTATTAGTGTGCTGGAACATTTTTTTTGGAGAGGAAATGTTTTTCGTGTTTTTTTATGTTTAAATGTTTGTTTGTTCTTGCATTTGCATAATCATTACTTGGTGCATTTTTTAATGTTGTGTAAAGTTGTTGACCCCCTCTTTTTTTGGTGTACATTAGCCGTTTTTGGATTGTTTTTAAGTCCAAATATGGTAATTATATCTTGTTTGGCTTTTAAATTTCTATTCTATCTTAATTTTACTCCATTGTTTTGAAATTTTACTATTTCAGCTTGTTCGTGGATTGTCTCAGGGATTAACTTTTCTTTTGGTGCAGATAACACTTACTGGATTAATGTTCCTAACGACTTCTGCATTGCTTGGATATGTAAGTGAATAAATTTTCTATTTTCTTTCAATCAATGTATTTGCAAGGTGCTAGGGTTTATGCTTTTGTAACATATTCTAAGTCGAATTTGCTCTTCCCTTCATGCTTTATGTGTAGCTTTTAAATCACGTATCTTTCTAACAGTTAATGCGTCACACTAGTAGACTCATAAAATTTTCTGATTTATTATAACGAAATACATCATATCACATGGGATTCATTTTGAAGCCTTATCTATTTTATGCTCTATGAAATCTGTTAAATTACCCCTTCAAATAGAAATCTGTTATATGAAAGATGATTTCCATGTTGAAGCTTTCTTTTTGTGGTGTTGCTTCAGGGACTGTATATATTTTCTTTTTCGTAGGTAAATTTGTTTTGATGCTAAATTGAATTGGGGCAAATAGTGGCCTTAGTGGCTTTAATTCTTGCTATTAGCTTATGCAGAAAAGAGTAGGAGGATTTGTTTTCTTGCTATGCAAAATAATGGTGTGTGCGTAGAGTTATCTATGTGAGAAAGCGATCATTGTGGTTGAAACTTTGAAATTGTCTTTGTTTTATAACATGCATCTATGGTTGGTGAAGGATATGAATTGTTCATTGCTTGTTTATGAAAATTTATCTGAATGGGGCTTCGCTTTCAGCTATATTCACCTCGTTTGGATTCGCCACCACCTAGATGGGTTCATTTCATGCATGGATTATTGCTCTTCTTATACCAGGTTTGTTTTCACTTATGAGTGACAGATAACCTATTTCTTATCTGTAAACTTTTTGTTGATGTTGTTTTATACTTCTTATCCGAGGGTCAGACAATATTGGGTGTACTTACTGTATTCTCTTCTATCCTTAATTTCCCTTATGTTGTCCCCTGCTCCTAGAAAAATTCCATCCCTTCTCATTTTTTGTTGTGGCTAAGTTGCTAAAAAGGAAAACTTCGCATTTATAACCAGGAAGCTTGCTATGGCTTTGCCAGAAAATAAATGTCGATGAATAATGCCTAGGAGGCTAGGAAAAGAGTACTGTTAATTCTTATATCTAATCAAGCGTAATGAACATTGTTTTGTTACAATAATATGCGTGTTGGCAACTCAAACGTCTATGGTCTTCGTGGTATGGATCAATTTCATGTGTGATTTTCACATTAGTTATGTACATGTGTATAGAGCTTTTTGCAGAATGTTGGTGTATTTTTCTTGTTACCATATGTTTTGTTGAATTTCGTATGAATGGATAACTTATTTGGTGAATTGTGTAAAATGAGAAACTGGGAATTTATACTTCTTATTAGTTCTTTCATGGTATTCAATCCCTATTTGGTCAATTGTGTAAATGGCTGTTATAACCGTATTTTATATGACGCCGTCGACCGACGTCCGACGCCGACAAGCGACATAATTATTATGGCTCATTTTACGTGGTCAAAGGTGATGTGGTCAATGCAAGGTAGTTTGTTATGTTGGGGAATAATTATCTCCACTTACTTAGCAAAGTCAATGAGCACATGTGGAATAGAATACTTGGTAAGCAAGGTCAAAGAGGTTGAGAATATCAAGGGAGTAGTTAGAGAAAAACAAGGAGCTTACTATGTCCCACTAGCAAGAAGATAGTAACTACCTACTAATACTATAAAAGGGGCAGCAGCTTTGGCCACAAGATCCTACGTTCTGGATTCACTATTTTCTCCAATATTATTCCCATATCATTCTCTTTCTTATAAACCAAACAATCAACTACTATCCATTACCTGATCATCCTTCTCCACAAACTTTACTTACTAAGACAATTCCCATTAAAGCCTTAAAGTGAGTCTACTATTATTTATTCTTTAGCCACATGAATTTCCATTTTACTCCATAGACATCCATTACCTAAACTACTATAATTTATTAGTAGCCTTAAATGTTCTTAGACAATCCAATCCACTCTTCTGCTTCTTTCATTGACATAATCCACGAATATTTTATACTAAACTTCTACCTACTATTGTTTATTATGCAAACCATCCCAAAGGACATACCTTTCTCCTAGTATAACTTACCTCATAAAACACCCCCTGCCTACAAGAATTATGTCTTATACAATTCATAAGGGTGTATACTCATCCACTTTCTTCCGCTCTCCGGTAGTTTTTAATGTATTATACATCTCTAATTCTCCTACTGTGGTAACATGTGTATTTTTTTCTATATCATGCTCTTATCTTATTAATTATCAAATATACAATGTACTTGTAATTAACGGCTTTATGCCCGTATTATAGTGGATTGGTGGACTCATAGCCACCCGCGGTTTTTACCCTTTTCCATGGGTTTTCCGCGTCACCATCTTTTGTGTCTCTTCTCCTTTTATTTTCTTCCCTTTACTTTCTCGTTGTAGTCTAGTTATCGATGTCCCAACCGGAAATTGCCACTTAGGCGATTTTTGGCATAAACAATTTGGCGCCCACCGTGGGGCCGATAGCTAGATCCTATCCCAATACACATTTCCACAAAAATCATTCCAAAAAACAAATTCAGTCACTCATCATATAACCTATCCAGAACGTCGAGGTTAGAGAAATAATTTATCACCTTCTTTTCGACAATGTGCCTGGCAACGTCAGAATAGGTATTGACATCAAAGCACTGATTGACGTCGGAAAGCTCAGCAGTATCAAGCACAAAGCTGCATCAAATAGTACGTGAAAACTGGCGTCATAAAGCATGTCGGCATCAGAGTAAGAGCATGCGTTCGAAAGCATGTCGGCGTCAGAGTAAGAGTAGGCGTCAGAAAGCATATCGACGTCAAAACGAGAGATGACGTCAAAAAGCATATCGACGTCAAATTAGGTGTCAGCGTCAAGAAGCGCATCGACGTCAATGTACAAGCTGACGTCAACACCAGCACTTAATGACACCATACCGTGCACTGACATCAGGTTCACAACTGACAACAAGTCAGAGTACAAATCAGCGTCAACTGTCGTGTGTCACATCCGACAGACTTGGCGTTCACCGACAAGGGCAAAACGACGTCCAATTTAGCCAAAGTGATGTCAATAGATAAGTATTATGATTTCTTATTTTTATACTACTTGTTTACTTGGTCTATGAAAGAAAGTTGTTTATCGACATCAAAATGTCGAGGGACACTAGATGAACTCAATAAGAGTGAAGATTGTATTAACCTAAGCTAACATAGGACGTTAACAATCATCCCTTGATGACATCGAATTGTGTAATAATTTTGATTATGATTTAATGCGACTAACTGTTTTCCTTGGTGTCATGAAGCTTTGACAAGGTTACTTCCAATGATCGTCCTTAATGGAAAAAGAAGGGTTCTTTTACATCCATTGTCGAGCACATCATTAACAATTGTGGTGTGACATCACATGTATGCCGACGTAGCACCAGCCCTGTGATGACGCGACACCGATTTCAGGCGGGATGCCTGTTGCAGACGCGACATTGGATCATGACAGACGCCGTAACTGGATGCGACGCCGGTTTTAGACGCAACACCTGATCATGACGCGGTGCCGGTTCCAGACCGTTGTGACGGTTTATCAGCCATAAGTAATGAGTGCTAAACTTTGCAATTGTCCATCCTCCAGATTTTGTGGCTGACTTCAGTTCAAGTATTAAGTGCTAAACTTTGCAATTGTCCTTAAGTCGCCACAAGGAGACAAGATAATATACTTTGATTATTATGATATTTTTTGCATAAATCTAAACTTTTACAATTTTATAAGCGATTGACATTAAGGTTGTATTTGAGACTTCGATCGTAGGTATGATATTTCCTATGTTCCAGACATTGGGGGCTTGACGCCGTCAACAATTTAATTCAGATGTACGACTTATTCAAGAAGTTGAAGAAAGTCGTTAATATCATGAAACAAATGAGTTGTCGACGTCATACGAGATCACGTCAACATAAAACCAGCCGTCATGTGTTGTCCGACGTCAACCCAGTACTGACATCGCTAGGAGATATTCATCAAGTAGGGACGTCGTCGAAGTGCTATTCAACGGCGACGATGCCTCAGTGCTGGTCATGAGCAGCGATGTCACCTTAGTGTCCGTCGTCAGCAGGTAATCTTGGTCGGCAGCAACGACGTCATGTTAGTGTCAATCATCAACCAATGAAGGTGGCTTAATTAGTGACGATCTTTAAATAGAAGTAAGTCTTCTACTGAATATGAAAATTAGGTATATACGCCTCTTTAAGATGCCTGACGTCAAGCACAAGACAAAGAAAATTCCACGGAAACAACGAAGGCATTGTTGGGGGCTGACACCAGCTCAATAAGATTTATACAATGAACGGTCCTCGGCCATAAATGACGAATAGTAAGTTACAAATTATTATCCTTGACAACGACATCTAGGTATGTTTTAGTATCGTTTCTACACATTAGTTCTCCTATTGTCATCTTAGCCTAAATGTTGTGTTAAGAGTACATACGATTAAAACATTTCATTGCACTTGAATGACAACATGTTTAGTTGTCGACTCTTTAATATTAACGAATAATCAATCGGTTAGTGTTACTTTTCATAAACTAACGTCAATGGCATATAAGTTTTTCTTTGAAGTATAGATCGAAGACAACTGGAGGCAGTAATGACACGTCACGACATAGCTGACATCTGGAGCAGCGATAATAATCTTGCCACCGTCATAATAAGTGACACCAGACTGACGTCGAAGCCATAGATGGTGACGACATGCGTAATGAAAATCATGACAGCAAAGAAAGGGTTGACGACGAGGTGCCCATTACGATAAGGACGACAACAATAAGTGTCACGCAGCTAGAGCACTTGACATCAACACTTTGTAATGAGAAATTCAACTAAACACGGCGACAAATTGTATATATGTCTCTTGACCCAAGATGTTAAGTGTTAGATGTCATCCGTTCCGTCAGCTGTCAAACATCAAGTGTCAACCGTCAACAATCGATCGTCAATTTTCAAGCGTCAAAGTTCAGGTGCCCGATGTCAGGTGTTAAACGTCAAGTTTTGTCTCTATGTTTGGAGCACAGGGGTAAACTTTAAGTTCAGATGCTCTCGAACTTCAATCGTTCTTATTGACTGTATTTTACTCTTATTCATTTCATTTAATAGTTTTTATTTGATTTTAATCATATTTAATGTATCTATGCTATGTTATTGTACTAACTTAAGTCTCAAAGTGTCGTCGGCGATGCCAAGGGTCGTCGGCGACGCCAAGGGTCGTCGGCGACGCCAAGGGCCATCTCACCTTTGTTGTGTGAAGACAAGTTTGAAAGGCAAGGACTCGTTGACAGCCGACATCAGGCAACCTAATATCACGACGTTAACAACCACCTGACGCCGACACCTAAGTCAACGACGGCAACCTACGCTGGAGCATTAAGGTTTAACGGCGTCAGGTGAACACAGGATGACTTCTATACAACAAGGGACACACACCTTGAGAAGTCATCACAACAACATACAACAAGCCATGTGTAACTAGTTGGAAGTGGTAATTGGCCATTCATTGCAACAAGTACCAAAATGGTTTTAACATCAAAGGTACCTATCACACACATACATACATATATTTACACGCGCAACTACAAACATACATGCTTACAAACATACATTTGCGTAACGCACAACAAAGATATGCAACGACTCTGATATACCAAAACAAAATGACATTTACTATATGACATCATGTCAATAGCCTAACAACACACACAATCATACACTTTGAAAGGTCTTTCTATCAAAAACTCCATGCTTTAACATCACAAACGGCCTTGTCGACAGAGCAACATTCTTTGACATCTTGTGATGGCCCTAACACCAGAATAATGGACTCAGACGACAAAACTACGCAACCTGGCATCATGACCCTAACGTTAGGTCCCCGACGTCAGAACCCCGACGTCAAGACCCAGACGACGCCAAAGATGATGATGGACGTGGAGTCAAACTTGAAGATTATTTTCCTAGTCTTCGGCAAGCTCCAACTAGAAAAATGGGGGCTATTGTTATAACCGTATTTTATATGACGCCGTCGACCGACGTCCGACGCCGACAAGCGACATAATTATTATGGCTCATTTTACGTGGTCAAAGGTGATGTGGTCAATGCAAGGTAGTTTGTTATGTTGGGGAATAATTATCTCCACTTACTTAGCAAAGTCAATGAGCACATGTGGAATAGAATACTTGGTAAGCAAGGTCAAAGAGGTTGAGAATATCAAGGGAGTAGTTAGAGAAAAACAAGGAGCTTACTATGTCCCACTAGCAAGAAGATAGTAACTACCTACTAATACTATAAAAGGGGCAGCAGCTTTGGCCACAAGATCCTACGTTCTGGATTCACTATTTTCTCCAATATTATTCCCATATCATTCTCTTTCTTATAAACCAAACAATCAACTACTATCCATTACCTGATCATCCTTCTCCACAAACTTTACTTACTAAGACAATTCCCATTAAAGCCTTAAAGTGAGTCTACTATTATTTATTCTTTAGCCACATGAATTTCCATTTTACTCCATAGACATCCATTACCTAAACTACTATAATTTATTAGTAGCCTTAAATGTTCTTAGACAAGTCTTCTGCTTCTTTCATTGACATAATCCACGAATATTTTATACTAAACTTCTACCTACTATTGTTTATTATGCAAACCATCCCAAAGGACATACCTTTCTCCTAGTATAACTTACCTCATAAAACACCCCCTGCCTACAAGAATTATGTCTTATACAATTCATAAGGGTGTATACTCATCCACTTTCTTCCGCTCTCCGGTAGTTTTTAATGTATTATACATCTCTAATTCTCCTACTGTGGTAACATGTGTATTTTTTTCTATATCATGCTCTTATCTTATTAATTATCAAATATACAATGTACTTGTAATTAACGGCTTTATGCCCGTATTATAGTGGATTGGTGGACTCATAGCCACCCGCGGTTTTTACCCTTTTCCATGGGTTTTCCGCGTCACCATCTTTTGTGTCTCTTCTCCTTTTATTTTCTTCCCTTTACTTTCTCGTTGTAGTCTAGTTATCGATGTCCCAACCGGAAATTGCCACTTAGGCGATTTTTGGCATAAACAATGGCCTTTTTGATATGGGATCCTAGAAGTGCTTATGCTAAAGCTTTAATATAGAATAAACAACAAATATGCATCTGACGCACGCACGCACCCAAACAGTCAGGGTAAAACCATAGAAGCAGAGGAAAATGACATGTTGGAAATGCGCTATATATAGGTATTATAATTGATGATTCGAACTTGGTTAAATAAAAGGCAATTCAGAATTGCTCTCCGCCCGTTCTTTGTTTTTCTTTTTCATCCATATGTTATGTTCATTATAGAATAGGCAATAGATATTACTATTGATGATTTGAACCTGGTTATCATCAATTTAAAGAGATTCAGCATTTCTCTCCCTCGCACTTCTTTAATCTTTTTCTTTAATGGCTATGTTCAATTAAAGGAGATTCATTTTTTCTTTTTATTTAATCTTAATCTTTGGAGGAAGTTTTTGCTTTCTTCAGGAGTTGGGGGATATGGGTTGACCCGGGAGGAGTTATGATGTGCTTAATTCTTTGGTATAGTTGGTAGAATGAAATTTACATGTTTTTTCAGTATCCTCTCAACCATCATGTACATTGAGATATAATAACTTATCTAGCTTTGTGATGGGTTAGAGATGCTAGGGTTTTTATGTGGTTCAATCTCAAAATCCTAGAGAATCTGATATTTTTTTCTGTAAAAAAAATTTACATTTGTTTGAGGACAATGTGTCTTCTGGTATAATCTCTCTTCTAATTCATATCAATATGTATATATTTATAAAAACATACATTTATTTACAATGCTTGTCTTTTTTCAGTTATACTCCCTCTGTTTTTTTGTTCTTCCTACTTTAAGTGCACGTTTGCCAATGCACTTCTTTGACCTTTAATATCTTCCATTACATATTAGTAAAAATTGTAACGATTGAATATTAATAAAGTACTCATTAAGACGAATCAAATACGACCCTACATGACTATATTTTTTTGATATATATTGAAAAGAATATAGAAGATTCTCTCTAATCATAGATAGTGTCAAGATTCCAAGTAGGAAGAACAAAAAAAAAAAAACGGAGGGAGTACTATGATTGCATACTCATTGTTATATAGTACTACCCGTAATAAACCCTCCTCTCCATCCAACTCTCTTATCTCTCGTTCCTTAAACTATACTCCCTATTTTTAACTAATTTACTTATGCGGTATGCCTATTAGTTTGATTAATTGTCAAAATATCATATATAAATAAAATATTATAATATATAGGTATATAATATATATATATATATATATATATATATATATATATATATATATATATATATATATATATATATATATTTATTATTCGTAAACATACCTATATAATATATGTGTCTTAAATTATATGTGTATATAGTAGTATTTCCTTTAACAAATATTTAATTTTTGGAATCTATAAATAAACTTCTTCTATATGAAGCTGTTGTAGCCTAAACTATCGACGACTCGCTTGAGACACATGGCTCCATCTCGGACCGTACAAGTGTCCCACCGAAGAAATACGAAAGATGGTTTAACCATTGGGTTTTGCTCAGGTGGGAGAAAAAGGCTCACTTTCGGCCCAAAGGTTAGTCGAGCCCAAATCCCTATAATGGTCTGGTGATTGGTTGATGATCTATCTCCAACCATAGCCTGCCCAAGTGTCGTGATTTGATTGCCTAGCCAATCAGGTGCCTTTATTCTAGGGTACTATGAAAAGACACCGGTCATATCACAACCGCTATAAATACCCCATAAATCGGGACAAAGGTAATTGAATGCAAACAAGTGTAAACTTACTCTGTGGAAATACTCTCTCACTTTCTCTCTCTATCTCTACTTTTTCCTTCAAACTCCCGATTCCCGACTTAAGCTTCGGAGGGGGAACCACCACCCAAACCTCCAGTGGCTAGCTGCCCATCTAGAGAATGTCTTGAATGACTTCCGGACTAAGATGGCGAGCAGCGTCCGAAAGAGCATCAAGAACAACATGTTGTTTTTCCAAATTAACCCGAAGCCGGCCTAACAATCCAATTCCTCTTAGGGGACGTTCCCAAGAAAATCGTCTAAGTCCAAGTCGACTGTTCGTCGGGGCACCCTCTAGGAGAACGGCCCCGAGAAAAGTAGCCGAAGGCGGCGAGCGAAATGAAGGAAGATGGATTGGAGCCCGGTGGTTAGGACCCGGGATAATGTTCGTCCAAATGGGCACCGAATGGAAACAGATGCCAAGGAATACCTAGAGGCAAAGAAAGCTGCTGCATTACAACGGTCGGCCACATGGTCTACACCGTACTTGAGAGACCCTCCTTTGGGGATACCATCCAGAACAGAAGGAAGAAGTCTGGGCCCTTGTCTTGTTCGTCCGAGACAAGAGAAAACGGTGGTTCAGCCAATGGTTTATAGGCGTCCATCCCCCCGCAAACACTTCATCTAACCCCCGTGTTGAAAGAACACCGAAAGGAGTTCATACCCATTGAGGACAGTTGGGAGCTCTCCGATCAACCGGCCTACCCCA
The DNA here is from genome assembly GCA_947648045.1 of Beta corolliflora. Lineage (NCBI taxonomy): Eukaryota > Viridiplantae > Streptophyta > Magnoliopsida > Caryophyllales > Amaranthaceae > Beta > Beta corolliflora. The sequence goes on along the minus strand of CANSZD010003287.1, from coordinate 2,174,219 downwards.
TTCTCGGTCAGGATCATGGAGGCGCCTCCCCCCTTCCCAAAGGTAAAACTCCCTACCATAGAGCCCTTTGATGGAACTACTGATCCAGACGATCACCTATCCACTTATAAGCATCAAATGTACGTCCAAGCAGTGGATGATGCTACTTGGTGTAAGAACTTCCCGGCTACTCCGAAAGGCTCGAAGTGGTTTAACAATCTACCCTCTAATTCAGTCAATAATTTTGCTGAACTCAGTTACCTATTTACTAGTCACTTTGTTGCCAATCGGCAAGAGCAAAAAACAAGCATGCACTTAGGTAAGGTCGTCCAAGAACCCAAGGAAGCCCTCAGAAGTTTTGTTAAAAGATTTAATCTAGAAGCCCTTCAGATTCAAGATCTCAATGCTGGTGTGGCCTTTGACGCCTTTATCAGGGGGCTAAGGCCAGGAAGTTTTAAGTTCGATCTTGTTAAGAAGAAAATCACCACTCTTGCCGAAGCTTTAAAGGAAGCCGAAACGTTTATACACCCACCGAAGTATGTCTTGAGGCAAAGCACCCCGAGTCCAAGAAGCCTAAAGAGGTTGCTCAACCAAAGAAGAGCAACCCTAAAAAGGCTGAGACTTGGGCCATAACCTCCACCTCTACTTCGTCCAGGAGAAGCAAGAGGAAAGAACCTGAAACTTCAGTCAATCCTATTGAATTCAGCAAGGACCAATACTCCATTCTCATGGAGATAAAGGACCAATATGAGCTGAAGGCTCCAGCTGAGATGAAGACTCCTTACAGAAATAGAGACAAGAGCAAATCTTGTCACTTTCACAAGGACTGCGGTCACGAGACCAATGAATGTAAACACCTTAAGAGGGCTTTGGAGGATTTAGCTCGAAAAGGATAGATGAACTCATACTTGCCTCAGGGGGGAAGGAAGTTTCAGAGGAAAGATGATCGGCAGAACAAGAAGAAGGAAAGTGGGAGCACTGAGGAGGATGTCATTCTTGTCATTTCAGGAGGATTTACCGCTGGAGGACCAACCAATAGAGGGCACAAAAACTATCTCAGGGAGGTCGGCCAAGTCTTACTAACTGATCAGACAAAGGCCGAGCCCTTCCCAAAGGTGGTAGTTAGCGAGCAAGATTGGGGGAAGCTGAAAACTCCCCATGATGACCCTTTGGTTGTAGAAATGAAGATAGCAAACTTGAGAGTAAGAAGAATTCTGATTGACACTGGAAGCTCGACATACATCATTAGTGCATATTGCTTGTCTAGATTGAAGTTTGATGAGAAGAACTTGGTTCCCGTCCACCATCCCATCATAGGGTTTGGGGGAGGAATCATTCACCCTATGGGAACAGTTACTTTGCCCGTTCGAGTTGGAGAGAAGGATGCCTCACGGACTTTGTTCATCAAGTTCTTGGTTGTCCGAGATTTGACAGCCTATAATGTCATACTTAGACGACCAACTCTGAATCATGTTAAAGCTGTGATAGTAACTCACTTGATGCTTATGAAGTTTAAATGTGATGGTGGTCAAATTGGCTCCTTGTATGGAAATCAGCAGGCGACTAGGGAATGTTACCTAACTACTCTAAAGCCGTCGTCATGGAAAGCAGACAATCAGGACCAGACGAAGGTCGCTGGCGAAAGAAAAACGTCCGAAATTGTAAAGGACCAAAGTGGCCTCACTGAGGATGACGATTGATAGTCCACAGACGCCGGTTGTTCCCTCAAGGAAAACGTATGAACATCTTCCCGGCAAGAAAAGGAAGTATGTACTTGTCAAGGAAAAGCTACCCTCATTTGGAGAATTGATGGCCATCATGGGTGTGGCACTTGAACGTCCAGAGCCTGTAGATGATCCAGAAGACATTTGTTTGGACCAAGCCCGTCCAGAAAGAACCTTAAAGATTGGATCTTCTCTTACCCCTGAATTGAGGGGCATTTTGATAAATTTGCTCAAGAAACAAGATGTGTTTGCCTATAGTGTTGAAGATATGCCTGGAATAGACTCAGACATAGCCGTTCATCGACTGAATGTCGATCCAAGTATGAAGCCAGTGCGTCAGAAGAAGAGACACTTAGGACCAGCCAGAAATCAAGCGGTCGACCAGGAAGTTCAGAAGTAGTTGGAATCACAGTTCATCTGAGAGACTTATTATCCAGAATGGATAGCAAATGTGGTCATGGTGCCAAAGCCTAATGGCACCTGGAGGATGTGTGTGGACCAAGGTTGTCAAAATCGCGATTCTACTTTAAATCGGAAGGGCCAGTCAGAATCGGTTCGTAAAATCGAATCGTAAAATCGTAAGATTCTACGAATTTTGCGGGAATAAGATTCTATGATAAAATATGTAAACTGTTTACCTATTTTTTCAATGGACGACATTAAAAATTCAATTTTATCCGTAATGATATGAGATGAAAAAGGACGCCATCAATGATATTAAAGTTGAACAAAAATACAAACACAATAGTTGTCTTTAATAAAAAAAGTGTTGTGACTTCTACAAGGCTGTTCCAGATATGTAGATGGAATAAGCCCACGAACGTTTCTCCATAGAATGAAATAAAATAGTCCCACTAAAGAGTACAATATGTTGTGAATAAAACGAGTAAAGTCCACGTGTTTCTTCATCTTAATTCATCACTTTCTTCCTCAAGAAATCTATCCTACTTTATTCACCTTCCATATTAAAAATAGCCCCTCATCATCTTCATGCATGTCCACTATCTATCTCCTCCAACAAATACAATATCATAAACAAAGGACATTCCAACTCCAACTCCCACCCTACATTAATCCTGCCACCTCGAGCCACCACTGCCAGCACGCCCATGTCAACGTTTACGACACCGCCGGAGTTCCCTTCGAGGCGTACTCGAGAGGTGGACCATCAACACCGCCTAAGATGCCGCAAATTTCGACGACTACGAACGAGTTCATCATCCTAAATGAACCGAGAAATTAAACCGCTTGTTCCACCTTCGGACCCAATACCGAATACGCCGAGTCCCGATCTTCGGAACCACCCAATTCATCGCCCGCTTGGACTCGAAAAACCAAAGAAGAAATGAAGAAGAACCGAAGGAGAGAAAGAATACCCAGCTAGATTCGTGTGTGCAGTGTGCGATTCAGTATAATGGGCCAAAAACAGAATCGGTAAAATCGGTTAAAAATTACGATTTTACTGATTTTGACCGATTCTACTTGCGATTTTCTTCAAAAGCGATTCTACGTGCGATTTAAATCGTTTAACGAAAATTAGATCGTAAAATCGTAAGATTCTACAATTCAAATCGCGATTTTAACAACCTTGGTGTGGACTACACCGATCTCAACAAGGCATGTCCTAAGGACGGTTTCCCTTTGCCTAAGTTGGATCGGACCGGTGGACTCCACGGCCGGCCATGCTTTGTTAAGCTTCATGGACGCATATTCGAGGCTTTCATCAAATCCCCATGTGGCCGGAGGATCGGCCAAAACGTCCTTCATTACCGAGAAAGGGCTGTATGGCTGGTTGAGGATGCCTTTTGGCCTCCGTAATGCCCCGACCACTTTTCAAAGATTGATTAATACTGTTTTCCAGCCACAGTTGGGAAGGAACATGGAAGCATATATTGATGATATGATAGTGAAGAGTCGGCAAGAGGAAGGCCATGTTGGTGATTTGAGTGAAACTTTCGAAACTCTCAGAAAGTACAAACTGAAATTGAACCCCAAAAAATGTGTCTTTGGCGTCTTGTCTGGGAAGTTTTTGGGCTTCCTAGTAGATCAAAGGGGGATAGAAGCAAATCCCGAAAAAATTAAAGCCATTATTGACATGAAGTCTCCGTCCAAAATCAAAGAGGTACAGCGTCTGACAGGTTGCTTAACGGCCCTTGGACGGTTCTTGTCTAAGTCAAGAGACAAGTGTCATCGTTTTTTCGCTAATATCAAGAAAAAAGCTAAGTTTGAATGGACAGCAGAAGCTGAGCAAGCACTTCAGCAGGTCAAAGATCACCTTCGTCAATTACCTAGGTTGGTCAGTCCAGCCGAGGGCGAAAAACTGTTTGTATACTTGGTCGGGTCTCCACAGGCTCTGAGTGCTATTCTATTGGCTGAAAGAGAGTCTGTGGAAATCCCAATATACTTCGTGAGTCATGTGCTCAAGGACGCGGAATGTAGGTACACACCGGTCGAGAAGTTTGGGTTGGCACTCGTCATGGCAAGCAGAAAATTGAGGCCCTATTTCTTGGCTCATAATATAATAGTCTATACTAACCTACCTCTAAGGCAAGTTCTACAAAAGATGGAAGCCGCTGGACGAATGTTGAAGTGGGCTGTTGAGCTAAACATGTTCGACATATCTTTTGAATCAAGAAAAGATATTAAGGGGCAAGCCTTAGCAAATTTTATAGTTGATCTTACTCGGCCGGCTATAGAACCTATATATGATCCGGCTGTAGGAAGGAAGCACTGGACACTCATGGTAGATGGATCATCCACTGTCAATGGATGTGGGGCAGGAATCATTTGTCAATCTCCAGAAGGAGACAAGTTTGAATATGCGCTAAGGTTCCAATTCCAAGCGTCCAATAACGAAGCTGAATATGAAGAACTTCTGGCTGGGATCAAGATGTGTAAGGCGGCTGGGGCTCTAGATATTGAGGCTAAATCGAACTCTCTCTTAGTCGTCAGTCAAGTTAATGGAGACTTCAAATGTAAAGAAGCATCAATGAGCAAATATATGCGTCTGATCAAGGATGAGAATGAGCCATTGAAACGATTTGTTCTCGACCAAGTACCAAGGTCAGAAAATCATCAAGCAGACGCTCTCTCAAAATTGGCCAGCTCGGCTGAAGGTGATGCGCCAAGAACAATGTTTTGGGAGGTTAAACCAAAAAAGAGCATTGACTAAGAACAAGTCATGTTTCTTAGTCGAGGGGCAGTTTGGATGGATCATATAATAGAATACAAGAAGACAGGACGACTGCCTTCAGACCCTGTAGAGGCAAAGTATGTAAAAGCCCGAGATAAATGGTTTGAATTGTGGGATGAGACCCTTTACAAAAAGTCATTCAATCGTCCTCCACTCAAGTGCATCACTGGTGGGTGCGTCTTTGTCGTATGCACCTAACCAAAGATAAATTTCTCCTACTCTCATGCACACTAAGCAAGTATAATGGAAGTAGGGATCGTATCCACAGGGAAACAGGGACAAGTTAAATATTTAGCGTGAATTAGTACTTAGATTAAGCTAAGGGTCGAATAACCTGATAAAAAAGGGGGGTTTCAAAATGAGTTATGAATAAACTAAAACTAATTAGCATATAAATAAAATGAGAAATCAATATGGGAAGATCTTGAATCCGATTAACGCCCACTTAAATTTCATTATCGATCATTGAACCTCAACTCTAATTATTTCCATAATTATCTATTGTTGAGAATTAATCTCGTATTCTCCTTATTCTTAGTTGAATAGCACGATCAGCGTGACTATAAAACCCTAACTAAAGGATAACCTAGTCCGATCAGCGTCTAAGTTCAATCCAATAGCATCAATGAACACAGAGAACCAATAGACCCGCTAATGTCATACACGCGATAAACATTCAACAGTTGATTCAATTTCCCTAAGAAATAACCAAGATGATCTGCATCTAAGTTACTCCCTAGTTTGCTACAAATAGATAAAAGAATAAAACAATCCGATTCTATCCTTAAATCTAGCATTAGATTAATTACACAATCAGACTAGTAACGTTCCTAGCATAATTTTGTAAAAATCATAAAGTATAATCATAGAAATTAAACCATAATCAAGGAAAATAGATAGAGAGGAAAGATCTCACAATAATGGTTGAAGCTTCATCTTAATTTTCTTCAAGAACAGTTCAAGCTACAATCCGGTAGCATAAACCAAATCCAACATTGAAATCTCTAATAATACTAAGAAAACTAAGAAAAATAACAAAAGTGAGGAAGGAGAATTAAGAGAGGAGTTGTTTTCTCTCTCCTCCATTTCAGCTCTGCTCCTCCTCTCTTTAGAAATTAGGCTTTAGAAGGCTTTTAAACCCCGCACAAAACATGGCCCCAAACCGACTTAAGCGTCGCGAGGCGCGATACTGATCGCGAGTCGCGAAGAGCTGACTGTCATCCGCACAACTTGGTTGGGCAAAATGGTCGAGACTCGCGTCAAGGCTCGCGAGTCGCGGCCGTGGGACGCAACGTGGCCGGGCCGCCGTGCTCTGCTTGGCCGGTGATGATGACGCCGGGCTTCTTTGGGCGACGTGAGCTGTGTGGGTGGTGCCATGGACTGTTGTGGATGACTTGTGATGCTGCTGGGTTAGTGCGGTGTAGGGATGGAGCATTGATGCAAGGATAGCACATTATCGTCAACTCATAACTTGCTTCCGTGCCACCAAGCCATGGTGCTGAACTTTCTTGAACACTCAAGGATAACTTCAATTAAACATCGTTCAATTCCGTTTCTCCTTAAAAGTTCGGAATCTATAACATTAACACTAATTAATTCACAAAACTCCGAACTTCTGCTAAGGTTGATTTATATGCAAACGTTAACAATAACGAACAAATCCCTTAGCAAAGAGCACCTAAAATATCACAAAAACATCGTATAACTTAATCGTATCAAATACCCCACACTTCAACTTTACTCGACCTCGAGTAAACTCAAAAGTGAGAATCATCAAATAAATCGTCACCCAAGCTATCGACACCAACCTACACTCTCCATCAACTGCATCATCATCATCACATCTTCACAACATCCGCTCAAAACCTAAATGTAAGGGACAATGACTCCCCCACACTTAGCTTCGAGCTCACCTGAAAAATACAAAGACGCAACAACAATAATAACCAGCAACACCAATAAGAATCAAAATGTCAGCTCACGACACACTAAACTATCAGCTCTCCCAAACCTCAAAAGATGACCTACTACTGCTACAACTAACTTAGAATAGCAAGCCATGGAATAAAGACAAAAAGGGATAAATTCCGTGCTTACTCCCAAAAACAAACAATCAACCAAAAGAATGTGAAAGCCAAAAAAAATCTTCACAAAATCAAGGATGAAATAACCAATCCAACCCGAAAGCGCCTTCCGCCTTATGACACTAACTTCGGCAAATGAGTTTTCAAAATACATAATTCTCTCTTTAATCTCTCATTTTGCCTAGGAGCCCTTTCGGGTTTTCATCCTAGCTTCTCACATTTTTTTTTTCATCTCACCATCTTACCCGCTCAATATAAGCCACTTTTTTGCATAGGTTGCCCTTTCGGGTTTTCAACCTATCCAGGCCCCCAATTTTGCCCGAGTCGCCCGCCCTTGCGGGTTTTCAACTCAGCTGGATTTTTTTTTTTATTTTCAATTTGAAAGTAATAAATCCATACATGAGAATGAGAATACCCTCCCCCCTACTTAAACTACACATTGTCCTCAATGTCAAGACAATTAGAAGAAAAAGTAAACTGAAAATGGGAGGGGGGGAATCGAAAATCAGGTAAATCGAAGATCGAATGCTCAAGACTCATGACAAACAATCCGTCAAACTCAAATTTCTTACCAAAACCAACTCAAATCTCATAAGTCAACTCACAACCCTCTCCCTCGAATCACTCAAACAAATGGCAAATTCAAATTTTTTAATTTTTGAGATTTGCACCTAGCTTAAGAGATCGAAAAGATACAACAATCTCACCGTTTCAATTTCGCTAAGTCCTAGCGGTTGAACTCTTCCCAACGGGTTTTCTTTTGTGGATTTTGGCTCAAAGTGGATTAAGATTTGTTGTGGTTCTTTTTAGTGGGTGGGCGGTGGGTGAAAGAAAATTTGTTGTGGTGGTGGGCGAAAATTTGATGAGAAATAAAGAAAAGAACGAAAATAAAAGGGGTCTCGGGTTGCCTCCCGAGAAGCGCTGTTGTTTAAAGTCGTTAGCTCGACTTAGTACCTTAGGCTTAATCATTGGGCTTGTGCTCCATGTGTGACAATGGTGGTTCCATGTCAATCTCCACTTCAAGTACCTGCAAAACTGATTGAGAAGAACTCTTGCAATGCATCGTTAGTGCTATGAGTGTCAACCATAAACAAAAAGCACAAGCAATACCATCCAAAAATCACGCTAAATATAAACAAGTAACACCGTCTCCCCGGCAACGGCGCCAAAATTTGGTGGGTGCGGCTTTGTCGTATGCACCTAACCAAAGATAAATTTCTCCTACTCTAATGCACACTAAGCAAGTATAATGGAAGTAGGGATCGTATCCACATGGAAACAGGGACAAGTAAAATATTTAGCGTGAATTAGTACTTAGATTAAGCTAAGGGGTCGAATAACCCGACAAAAAGGGGGGTTTCAAAATGAGTTATGAATAAACTAAAACAAATTAGCATATAAATAAAATGAGAAATCAATATGGGAATATCTTGAATCCGATTAATGCCCACTTCAATTTCATTATCGATCATTGAACCTCAACTGTAATTATTTCCATAATTATCTATTGTTGAGAGTTAATCTCGTATTCTCCTTATTCTTAGTTGAATAGCACGATCAGCGTGACTATAAAACCCTAACTAAAGGATAACCTAGTCCGATCAGCGTCTAAGTTCAATCCAATAGCAGCAATAAACACAGAGAACCAATAGACCCACTAATGTCATACACGCGATAAACTTTCAACAGTTGATTCAATTTCCCCAAGAAATAACCAAGATGATCTGCATCTAAGTTACTCCCTAGTTTGCTACAAATAGATAAAAGAATAAAACAATCCGATTCTATCCTTAAATCTAGCATTAGATTAATTACACAATCAAACTAGTAACGTTCCTAGCATAATTATGTAAAAATCATAAAGTATAATCATAGAAATTAAACCATAATCAAGGAAAATAGATAGAGAGGAAAGATCTCACAATAATGGTTGAAGCTTCATGTTAATTTTCTTCAAGAACAGTTCAAGCTACAATCCGGTAGCATAAACCAAATCCAACATTGAAATCTCTAATAAAACTAAGAAAAATAACAAAAGTGAGGAAGGAGAATTAAGAGAGGAGTGTTTTTTCTCTCTCCTCCATTTCAGCTCTGCTCCTCCTCTCTTTAGAAATTAGGCTTTAGGAGGTTTTTAAACCCCGCACAAAACGTGGCCCCAAACCGACTTAAGCGTCGCGAGGCGCGATACAGATCGCGAGTCGCGAAGAGCTGACTGTCATCCGCACAACTTGGCTGCGCAAAATGGTTGAGACTCGCGACAGGGCTCGCGAGTCGCGAAGCAGGGGACGTAACGTGCTGGCTGCTGTGCTCTGCTTGGCTGGCGATGACGCTGGGCTTGCTGGGCTGACATGAGCTGTGTGGGTGGTGCCATGGACTGTTGTGGATGACTTGCAATGCTGCTGGGTTAGTGCGATGTAGGGATGGAGCATTGATGCTAGGATAGCACATTGTCGTCAACTCATAACTTGCTTCCGTGCCACCAAGCCATGGTGCTGAACTTTCTTGAACATTCAACGATAACTTCAATTAAACATCGTTCAGTTCCGTTTGTCCTTAAAAGTTTGGAATCTATAACATTAATACTAATTAACTCACAAAACTCCGAACTTCCGCTAAGGTTGATTTATATGCAAACGTTAACAATAACGAACAAATCCCTTAGCAAAGTGCTCCTAAAATATCACAAAAACATCGTATAACTTGAGCGTATCAATCACTGGGGAAGATGGCCTAGAGGTACTGAAGTAACTCCATGAAGGAGCTTGTGCATCCCACATTAGGGGAAGAGCATTGGGAGAAAAGGATTTAAGGACTGGGTATTACTGGCCTACCTTAAAGGAAGATGCTCTTGTCTACGCAAAGAAGTGCGACAGTTGTCAGATGCACGAAAATCTACATCAGACGCCGTCCAATTACTTAACTCCTATCTTGTTCCATCTGCCTTTTGCCAAATGGGGCGTGGATATCCAAGGACCTTTCCCTGTAGCCGCTGGGCAAAAGAAGTTTGTAATTGTAGTCGTGGATTACTTCACTAAATGGATAGAGGCCGAAGCCATGCGGGGTATAACAACGAATGACGTCAAGGGCTTCATTTGGAGGAGCATTATAACTCGCTTTGGTATGCCGCAGTCCATCGTCTTTGATAATGGTCCACAGTTTGAAACACCTAAGCTTAAAGATTGGTTGGCGGAAAGGGAAATCAAAGCCCACTTTGCTGCAGTCGCCCACCCACAAGCCAATGGGCAAGTAGAGTCATTCAAGAAGATCCTATCAAATGGAATCAAAAGAAAGCTGGATGATGCTAAGGGATTATGGGTAGAAGAGCTACAGCTGGTGCTGTGGTCTATCAGAACCACGGCTAAAAACTCTACGGGAGAGACACCCTTCATGTTGGTCTATGGTACTGAAGCCGTCTTACCCATTGAGATTTAGGAACCCACCCTTAGAGTGATGTTGTACACAGAAGAAGCCAACTGGGCTGCATTACGCACGACCTTGGACCAAGTACCAATGGTCAGGGGCAATGCGCTGCTAAGAATGCAATTGTACAAGCTGCGAATGGCTCGGGACTTTAACAAGAGAGTTGCTAGACGACCGCTCAAGGTAGGGGATTTGGTTCTGAGAAAGATGGAAGCTGTTGGACGAGCTAAGGAGCCGGGTAAACCGACACCAATTTGGGAAGGCCCTATCGATAGTCCGGGGAAGTGCGAGCGGAACTTTTCGTCTCCAAGATATGGATGGACGACCAATACAACGCACTTGGAACTCAGACACATTGAAGAAGTACCACGTCTGACTCAGTTAATCAGCAAGAATTTTACAGTAGTTTGTAACCCAAAACAAGTGCCACGGCACAAAAAAGAGAACTAGAAATGTATACATGTATCTTGGCACTTTGTCAAGCAAAATTCATATAATACAATTTCTACTTTCTCCCTATATTGTTCCTCTATTTTTTTACTAAGTTGTTCACTTTGGGGCATTTTTACCACCAGTTGGTCTAGTGGTCTAAAAGTGACATTAACTTAGACAAAATTACAAAGAACAATAAAACATCCAAAGTAAAAGATAGACAATAAACTTCAAAATAGGGAATACCCATTTCTCTGACGAACATCAGTCCCTCAAAGAGACCGGCCAAAGTGTAGTAAACCTACAAGGTGCATCACACATATGGCCAACCAATTAAATCTCTAGTAAGAGAAATGTCAAGGTCTCTAAAAGGGAAGCTGTCCAGAAGTAAGCAAGCCTTAGTAAAGGAATCTTACTCTCAAATGCAAGGACAGCTAAGTAGTAAAGGCCCTAGTAAGGGTTCGCTACTTCAAGACGAGCGTTGCTTCCTCAAGGAAGTCGGCCAAACCATGGTTCGTCCATAAACAGCAATATATAAATTGCCTACAAATGTCTAAGCTCGTCCTAAACGAAAGAGTTCACGTTGGCTCGGCGAATGTTGGACGTCTCCTTCTTGGTGCAAAGCTCGTCCAGAATACAAGGACGAGCTAAGCCCAAGAAGGTAGGGACATAGCTAAACCGTGGAACTTTTAGGACGAGTCAAGTTTGAGGGATGAGCCAGAATTATACTTAGCTTCTTTAAGTCTGTGGATCGTCCAAAGATAAGGATGAGATTCACCCTTTCCTTAACTAAGTTTCAAGATCGTCCAGAGATAAGGACGAGCCAAAGACAAGGACGAAACTCACCTTTTCTTAAGTAAACTTGAAGATCGTCCAAAGACCAGGACGAGCTAAGTAGTAAAAGCCCTAGTAAGGGTTCACTACTTCAAGACGAGGGTTGCCTCCTCAAGGAAGCCGGCCAAAGCATGGTTCGTCCATAAACCGCAATATATGAATTGTCCACAAGTAACTAAGCTCGTCCTAAACGAAGGAGTTTAGGTTTGCTCGGCCAATGTTGGCCGCTTTCCTTCTTGGGGCAAAGCTCGTCCAGAATACAAGGATGCGCTAGGCCCAAGAAGGAGGGGATATAGCGAAAACAATTATACTTTTAGGACGAGCCAAGTTTGAAGGACGAGTCACAATTATACTTGGTGATTTTGAGGGAAGTCTAAAGATCGTCCAAAGACAGGGACAAAACTCACCTTTCCCTTAACCAAGCCTGGAGACCGTCCAAAGACAAGGACGACACACTCTCTGACAACAAGGGGGATACAACAAAGCTCTGCGACCGGTCCAAAAAATCGGGACGAGTCTCAATAATACTTGGCTACATTTAGGAAAGTTTGACGATCGTCCAAAGACAAGGATGATACTCTTTCCTTAACAAAACCTGCAGACCGTCCAAAAATCAGGACGAGTTTCATCTATTACGAATGTCTGACGATCGTCCAAAGACAAGGATGATACTCACCCTTTCCTTCACAAAGCTTAAAGTCCGCTCAAAATTCAGGACGAGTCTTATCTATACTTTAAGTAAGAAGACCGTCCAAAGATAAGGACAAGATGTATCCAAGGTTGTTAAAATCGCGATTTGAATTGTAGAATCTTACGATTTTACGATCTAATTTTCGTTAAACGATTCAAATCGCACGTAGAATCGCTTTTGAAGAAAATCGCATGTAGAATCGGTCAAAATCAGTAAAATCGTTAAAATCGTAATTTTTAACCTATTTTACCGATTCTATTTTTGGCCCATTATACTGAATCGCACACTGCACACACGAATCTAGCTGGGTATTCTTTCTCTCTCCTTCGGTTCTTCTTCATTTCTTCTTTGGTTTTTCAGGTCCAGCAAGCGACGAATTGGGTGGTTCCGAAGATCGGGACTGGCGGTCGGTATTGGGTCCGGAGGTGGATCAAGCGGTTTAATTTTTGGCTCATTAAGGATGATGAACTCGTTCGGAGTCGTCGAAATTTGCGGCATCTTAGGCAGTGTTGATGGTCCACCTCTCGAGTACGCCTCGAAGGGAACTCCGGCGGTGTCGTAAACGTTGACATGGGCGTGCTGGCAGTGGTGGCTCGAGGTGGCAGGATTAATGTAGGGTGGGAGTTGGAGTTGGAATGTCCTTTGTATATGAGATTGTATTTGTTGAAGGAGATAGATAGTGGACATGCATGAAGATGATGAGGGGCTATTTTTAATATGGAAGGTGAATAAAGTGGGATAGATTTATTGAGGAAGAAAGTGATGAATTAAGATGAAGAAACACGTGGACTTTACTCGTTTATTCACAACATATTGTACTCTTTAGTGGGACTATTTTATTTCATTCTATGGAGAAACGTTCGTGGGCTTATTCCATTTACATATCTGGAACAGCCTTGTAGAAGTCACAACACTTTTTTTATTAGAGACAACTATTGTGTTTGTATTTTTGTTCAACTTTAATTTCATTGATGGCGTCCTTTTTCATCTCATATCATTACGGATAAAATTGAATTTTTAATGTCGTCCATTGAAAAAATAGGTAAACAGTTTACATATTTTATCATAGAATCTTATTCCCGCAAAATTCGTAGAATCTTACGATTTTACGATTCGATTTTACGAACCGATTCTGACTGGCCCTTCCGATTTAAAGTAGAATCGCGATTTTGACAACCTTGGATGTACCTATTGCTAAGATAAGTGGCAATGCCGACTAAGAAGGGCAGGACGAGTCCAAAGTGTACTTGATAAAAATTTAAGTGCAATAATAGAAAGGACAAGCATTGGCAAAATGTCATTTCATTATATACTTGTCAAAGCGACTTACAGCTCAGTATATAACAAAAAGAATAGATAAAGCTACGACGGCAAACAAGCCAAGAAACATATTAAAATAAACCTAAAACTAGGCCTCTCATTCAGCAGGAGTTTCTTGGTCGTCCTCAGGAGACCCTTCCTCGTCCGCAACCTCTTCATCCGATTCCAAGAATTCAGGAGGCCCTTGAGTAGTCACCATTGCACAGTGAACGCTCTCCTGAAATTTCAGACGCCGAACAAAGCTGGGGACCTCATGAGGCTCTGCCAGCATCTCAAAAGCCTTGACGGCCCAGTCTTTGGACGTCTCAATGACTTGATTCAAGCCTTCTCTAGCGTCATCAAAGGCCTGGGCCGCTTCCTTTTGCAGACGAGCATTATTTGCCCTTAGAAGGATATTTTCCCTCCTCAGTTGAACAGCGGCCAAAAGAGTATTATCTCTCTCGCCTTTCAACTCGGCTGAGACGGTGTCCAAGGCCAATTTCAATGGGTCTTGGTCCTTGTACAGCTTGTTAATAGCGACAAGATAGTTCTTGTTGCTGGCCTCCAGCACTGCTGATCTCTTCTCCCAGGCCTCCCTTGACTGGCGATGGAGAGTCTCCGCCAGTTGAATGTCGTGCATGGCCTTGTCGCCAGCCGTCGTAGCTTGGTGGACGAGTTGCTAATTTTCTTTCCTAAGCTCCCTCGCCCATTCCTCAGTAAAAATACTGCGAGCCAGAAGCTGGAACAACGAAGATGAAACAAGTAATTAGACGAGTTATAAAGTAAAAAGAATTGTACAAGTACAAAAACAACAGCGGCAATAAACTGTACCTCAGCAGCAAGTTGTGACATGTAGCTCACAACCCCTTTATATAGGATTCAGGGTAGCATTTGAACAGTTCCTGTTTGAGTCGATCTCGCTCAGCCTTTGACATCTTGCAAAAAGCAGCAGAAGACTCCTCGTCTCAATCCACTGTTGGAGCAGCCGTGGATGAAGCAGGTTCTTTGCCCTTATCTGAAAGAGGGGAGGAGTCAGTTCTTTTGATAGGAATGATTATGGCTTGTCTATTGGACGGACTCATTGAACGTCCGCCGACCCGTGCCGTCCTAACTCTATTTGGATAATAAGACTTACCCGAAGAAAAGGATGCCATCCTAATAGATAACGACATCTAAGAGACCAGCTTCGCCACCGAGCCTCTCAAGCCTGATATGTTGTTAATAGCCGTCCCCGGCTCCGGAACAACCAGTGCCACAGCCGAGTCAAGTCTGACCTCAGTTTGATCAGCTGGAAGTACAGCCAACTGATCAGCAGGAACAGAACCCTTCTCCTCCACGGCCGGGAAATCAGAGGACAGCTCCTCCTTCAGAGCCTTGTCCTTTTGAGGATGAATGGTTTCTCTCCAACTCCCTTCCCAGACGGAGAAGCCTTCTCCGTTTTTTTCTTTGTGAAGCCCTTAGGCTTTTTTGCTGCAGGCTGATCCTCAGCCGCTTTAGGTCTCTTCTTAGACGAAGAAGACTTCCTAGGCAGGGCCTTGTTGGTTGGGGCACTTTTCTGCAAAAATAAACAAGTTAATAATCTGATCGTCCAAAGAACAAAACTTTAATCGAATTATTGAGCTCCGGACGAGAATTGACCACCGGATGAAGCCGTCCAAGCATGGACGACTCTTTTTTCCAAGGTAACCTCGTCCGAAGTATTCTTCAGGTTCCAGACGAGAGTGGTGCAAAGGAGGAAGCCGTCTAAAATTAGACGGACCAGAACGACCCTCGTCCAAGGCCATAAAAACCACTCAGACAAGGAAGATCCGGAGAAGGTAGCCGTCCAAGCATGAACGCCTTCCTTCCTCGAGTAATCTTCGTCCAAGTATTCGAAATCAACTTGGACGGACCAGAACGATCCTCGTCCAAGGCCATTAAAACCACTCAGACGAGGAAGATCCGGAGAAGGTGGCCATCCAAGCATGGACTCCTTCCTTCCTCGGGTGATTTTCGTCCGAGTGTTGGAAATCAACTTGACCGAACCAGAATGATCCTCGTCCAAGGCCATTAAACAACTTAGACGAGGAAGATCCGGAGAAGGTAGCCGTCCAAGGCATGGACGCCTTCCTTCCTCGAGTGATCTTCGTCCAAAGTATTTGAAATCAACTTGGACGGGCCAGAACGATCCTCGTCCAAGGTTTAAAAAAATGTATATATATATATATATATATATATATATATATATATATATATATATATATATATATATATATATATATATATATATATATATATATATATATATATATATATATATATATATATATATATATATATATATATATATATATATGCATTTACCAGAGTTTCACCTCTTCTCAGCATTAGTCTTGGCGAACTCCTTCCACAAGTTATCAGTAAACATGGACATTTTGATATCTCCCGTCCAAGATCCTCTGAGAAGTGCTCTGGCTGAATCTGCAAAAAGAAATGAAGGGGTTAGTCCGATACGGGCTATGGACGAGGCATTTTACTTGAAGTTTTGAATGTATACCTCTATCATCGGCCAACCGCAAGCCGGCGGCGACCAAGAAGTTATCATTATAAAACATCTCTTTAAAGGGTATCCAGTTAGATGGCCCTTTAAAGGATGCCTGACCCCTTTATTCTAAAGTAAGCCACCACCTCTTCGTCGTACTGGTCCTCCATCTCCATAAAGGACTTCCCTCGCCCAGTATGCGTAACAGCCCGGCTATAAAAACGGTAGCCCTCAGTGACGTGGTCTTTGGCCGCTTTAAGAAAGATGAAGTCGGCTTTCCAGTTGTGCATCTTCGAAGGTTTGCCCCAAGCGGTAAGGAAACCGGGGCGGTTGCAGATGCTGAGCCAAGTTCCGTCCACTGCCCGTGGAACCTTGGATGCGTAGTGAATATGGGTAAAAGCCGGGAGAGAAAGGGCCAAGCCGCGCAGCTCGCAGACGGCTATGAAGGTCAAAATGTTGTAACAGGCATTGGGCGCCAATTGATTGTGGTCGATGCTATAATGCCTAAGCACTTGTTCTACAAACTCATGAAGGGGAAATCTCAACCCCGCGTCCAAGGCTAGCTTGTAGACAGCAAAGTGCTTCCTGGGAGTACTCAGAATCATAGCCTCTTTATTGTGTATGACGAAGGAGAAGCCCGGCATAGGCATATAGGTGGACAAGTAGCTGGGATCAGGCCCTATTTTCTATAGCCATTTACGATTAACTAAGATAAAGGCAGGGTCAGAAAGAGGACCTAAGCTTCTTCTAATTTCCGACGAAGTGGTAGAGGGCTCGTTCGATTCTTCAGCCGAGCCAGAATCACCCTCTATATTACCTTCGCTGGCTTCTTCCATGTCGATGTCCCTACCCGACGGACTGGCCTCGGGGTTTATTTCAAGATTCTCCCCAGCACTGTTATAAGGGGAAGTAGGCCCGGCCAAAGGCTAAGCACTTTGGGCCTCTCTCGTTTCATTTGGAACTCGTCCAGTCGATTCTTCCATTTCAGAGCTATGAGATGGGAGAATTATTCTTCGTCTTAGACGGGCAGATTGCTTGACACGCGCTAGATTACCCTGCACGGGTAAAGACTGGATCGTCTGACTTTGCCGGCCAAAACCATAAAAAAATGCATATTCGGCCTAAATAGGCCCAACTATAGAATGCGCCGAAGAAGAAATACTATCGGTTCTAAGAAAAAATAAAGAATAAAGGAAAATAAAAAAAGAAGAAAGAAAAGATACCTGACGAAACGCTTGGACGATTCGGTGAAGAAAACGGAGATTGGACGATCACTCTTTCTCTCTCTAGAAAAAACGCAGAACCTCTCCTTCTAGAAAAAACGAAGGTGTGAAATGATTAAATGAAGACAAACAAAGCATATATATAAGGGGGTGAAAAACTCTTCGAGCCGGTTAAAGAGTGACCCGGAATGATTAAAATGGTCAAATATGACCGGTAAGCCCCAAAATATGGCGCGCCTTTGCCTCTTTTGAATTTGAGGTGACTTACTTAGGTAAAAGGGTCTTAACCGTCGTATAGGCCAACAGTAAAAACCCTTTTAGGGGCAAATGTTGTAGCCTAAACTATCGACGGCTCTGCTTGAGACACATGGCTCTAGGGGTGTTCACCGGTCCAGGACCGGACCGGACCTGAACCGGCTGTACCTGAATCTGGAAAATTTTTGGACCTAGACCGGACCGGAAAAATTCCGGTCCGGTCCGGTCTGGACCTGAATTTTTCCGGTCCGGTCCGGTCTTGGACCTGTTGGACCGGAATCTTTATTTTTTTTAAAAACATATTTTTAATTTGATTTTAAAATATTTATAAATTAAATATATTAAAATTTTAATAATATTAATAACAATATTTCTTAAGTTTATAAATAGAAGGTTTCTAAATTTCTAACTTTTTACTACTTTTTAAACTTTTTAACATATAAACTTTATTTTTTTACAAAAAAATCAGAAATTCAGGTCCACCGGTCCGGACCGGAATTTTCAGGGTTTGGACCGAACCGGACCGGGAACCCGGAATCGGGATTTTTATTGGACCGAGGACCGGACCGGAATCTTCGGTCCGGTCCGGTCCGGTCCAGATTCCGGTCCGACCCTGGTCTTTGAACAGCCCTTCATGGCTCCACCTGGACCGTACAAGTGTCCCACCAGAAGAAATACAGAAAGATGCCTTAACCATTGGGTTTTGCTCAGGTGGGAGGAAAAGGTTCACTTTCTGGCCCAAAGGTTAGTCAGAGCCCAAATCCCTAAAATGGCTGCTGGTGATTGGTTGATGATCTATCTCCAAACATAGCCTGCCAAGTGTCGTGATTTGATTACCTAGCCAATCAGATGCCTTTATTTTAGGGTACCATGAAAAGACACCAGTCATATCACAACCGCTATAAATACCCCAGAAATCAGGAGAAAGGTAATTGAATGCAAACAATGCAAACTTACTCTATGGAAATACTCTCTCACTTTCTCTCTCTATCTCTACTTTTTTCTTCAAACTCCTGATTCTTGACTTAAGCTTCGGAGGTGAAAGCATGTTATTCATAGAAGGATGATGGGAAGCCCTTCCTATGTTCTCAACAGAGGAATGGTCTGAATGCCTAGAGCTAGTGCTTCTGTTAAAGCTAAGCTTAACACTACCATCAGAGTATTGTATGACTCGTTTTAAGTCGGTATTAGGTTCTGAAAGAGCTGGGAATTGTGCTTCAGGTTCAACAGCTCCTTCAAGGAACCAATCTTCAGGAAGACTGGCATCATTCCATTGTATTGATACCATAGGGATTCTTATGTTAGATCTAGAAAGGTAGGTTTGGAGGAGGAGGATTTCTCCTTTCTTACTATGTTGTATATTTCTAGTATTGAAAGCAGACATCATAGCTTTATAATGGACTATATAGATCAGAGCTACTGGAATAAAACCATCAAACATTTTATAGTTATGAGTTTTAATTTGTAGAAGTAAAGAGGATAAGATAATCTTATCACTTAACGAGACACAGAAATTTGGATAACAATCAAAAGAGACTGGACCCATACATAAACTTGACTCTATAGTTCCTAGTAAGGAATAATTAAAGTCTTTGAATCATCCATCTCTAAGGGCAACAAGAACTGAAAAATTCAATCCTTCTTTTGTAAGAGGTTTTAAGCCTACTTGAACTAACCCTATATGGATGTAACGATAACCTTTTTCGACATGTTTTTTCAAAGTGGTTGCTGAAAATAATTTGATAGTATCAATAGGTTTTGTTAAATGGATATCTCGTTCTTGGGTTTTAATAACATAATCGGTTTTAAAAATATTATATCTACTCATTTTATAGATCTGGTCTTTATTAACTTTGGGTATCTCCCAATTGTCAATGTTTTGCTCAAGGTTTTCTATAGTATAGTTTTCATTTTTAACCAGCTTATTGACTTTACTACTACCATGAGAAGAGGATGGAGTTCCTCTGTTCCACATAGAACTCATAATTAAGAACCATAACTTAGTCCAGAAATTAAACCAGGAATAAGCCCTATAACCATGGATTAGGCCAAGGATCTGGGGATTTTATAAGATAAAATTTAAACTTAAAACATGTAAACATGTAAGCAAAGTAAAGCAAGGCGGTTGAACCGGCCATGGTTTTACAGATAAGACTTACAAAGAGTCTTGTACGAAACTGATACTTTGAAGAGTGTTATAATTTTTTGTGAGAGAAAGAGAGAGAGAGAGAGAGAGAGAGAGAGATTTTTTGAAGGAGCTTGTGTTCTTGTGTTATGCTCTGCCTAGAACTGAAGGAGAAGCCTCAATTTATAGGCAGGGAAGAGCAATGATGTCATGTTGAAGAACTGTTGATGAACAATCTGTCTTCTGCTTTACACTGTTCAAAATTTTGTCTTTTTGATGCTTTATACTGTTGAACAATAGTTTGCTGCTTTACAATGTTGTACTTTTGACTGTTGCTGTTTGATGCAGAAATTTGCCCGTTGTTGTGGTGTCTTATCCTACTGTAGCTTGAAGAAAGTAAAAGTATCTCTTTTTATTTTAAGTCTGGAAACCAGCATCTTCTTCATCGTCACAGACATACGGATCCTTTTCAGACATTCGATGGGAAGATATTTTGGCAAAATGGATCTTGCCTCCATCAGATAAATATTTTCCTTTGTAAATATCTGATAAATATTAAGAGGGGGATTCTGAATGTTGTATTCCTGTAAGAAAATATTTGTTGAAGGAATGGGGAAAAACAACAGTTGTATTGCCATAATGAATAATGTTAATTGGAAATGAATGATGTTTTTGATGGTTATTGATAATATGCGTCAAATTTCCCGCAATGGAAGCAAGCTCTTGAGCCATGGCTTGGGCGGGGTTCTTTTGAGAAGGAATAAGGCGAGGGATACAAGCTTGGGTATTTATGATGATTAAGTAATGGGCTGGTCTTTTTTTTCCATTACTCATTTCAATATTGGCACAAATAATTTCAACATAAGTCCATTCATACCATCTGAAGGAGTGTATAGTAGAAAAGATGTATTGTTGGAATTTTGTGAATTCTTGAAAAATAGGAGTATGAGGATTTGGAACATCATAGAACTTTCTTACCAACCCATATCTCCATGTGAGGAAGTAAGGATTCTTCCTCGTAAGATCGTTGGGATAGAGAAAAAATTCTTTATCGAAGAAACCTGATAGACCCCAATGATGCCAAAGATAGCAGCGGAAAATAGCGTGTTTTGTGAGGAATTTGGTAAATTTTTGATTGAATTTTGCTAATTTGGCTTTGTTCAGAATTATTAGTTGTATGTCGGTTGGAAGTCGGTTAATGTTTTCTAGTAGCTTCCTAGGAAAGGGTAATTGCTTTTTTGAATGGATATTGCAAGCGGATAAAGGAATACTATTTTTCGAGGTGGAAGATATATTGTGGAGTAATTTGGGAAATCTCTGAAGGTGGTATTTAGGAAGTTGTTCCCATATTTTAGAAGTCTTTGGCTTCTCATCTTGGATGTTCTTGTAAAAGTCCCTGCAAAAGTTAGGAAATCAGGAAGAGAGTTGCTTTCTCCTCGTATAAGCTCAATGTCAAAATCAAAGGTAGAGAAAAAAGCTTGCCATTTAGCAAAGTTTTGTTTAACATATTGAACATCCTTTTTATGAATATTTTTATTTAATAAATCAGAATGGAATATGGTAATACAGAGAATAATTGATAAAACCTTTTGTTTTATAAAAGAGTATTTTAACTGGGTATCGTTCCAATATCCTGAGGCGAATTGGATAATGTACTCTTTACTATTGTCGAACTGTTTTAAAATACCTCCATAACCCTTGTCACTCGCATCTGTCTCAACAACTTTAGGCAGGTCAGGGTTTGCTAAACTAAGGCATGGGATTTCTAAGACTCGAGTTTTTACGGTTTTAACAGCCTGGGTATGGAGATCAGACCAAGGCGGTGGGTTTTTCTTTAGTCTATCATGAAGAGGTTTCGCAATTCAACAAAGATTTGGATAAATCTAAGACATAATTTAAACTACCAAGAAACCTTTGTAGTTGGGTTTTGTCTAAGATTTTATCAGGAAATTTGCTAGTGAATTACAGAGACCTATCAATCGGGGTAATAGTCCCACAAGACACAATTTGATAGAGGAATATAATCTCAGTTTGAAATAAATATATCTTTTTTGCCGAAATAACAAGACCATTTTTCTTAATTAGATAGAATAAAGTCTTAAGGTTTTTAAAGTGCTGATCAATCGTGCTTGAGTAAACTAGCACATCATCAATATAAACAATGCAAAAGTCTGAATAGGGGTTGAATATATCATTCATAATTCTTTGGTATTCAGAAGGAGCATTTTTAAGACCGAAAGGCATAACATTCCACTCATACTGGCCAAAAGGAACAGCAAAAGCGGTTTATAACGATGTTGTGGCTTGATTTGTATTTGCCAAAATCCGGATTTCATATCAAATTTTGAGAAGATAAAGGCATGGTGTAATTTTTGCATCAGATCTTTTTTATTGGGTATTGGATAACGGATCCAACGAAGGGCATCGTTAAGAGGTTTGTAATTTATAACAAGCCTAGGTGTGCCACGTTCAATCTCCGAAGCTTTATTGACGTAAAACGCCGCATAGCTCAAAGTAGAACGGGATTTGGAAATTAAGCCTTTGCTTTCGAGAAATCTAATATCTTCTCGACAATGGCGTTCTAAGTCGGCATTCATTTGAGTTGGTCAGGCTTTGGTAGGGATATTCTTTTCATCAAAATCAGGCTCATAAGGTAAGTCGACCATGTGTTGATTTCTATTCCAGAAGGCATTTGGAAGCTCAGAGCAAACTTCCTTGTCGAGGAGGCTTTGGAAGTCAGCTATCTGAGTCTTTAGAGCATTACCTTGTAACTGATCTTCGATTTTTTGTAGATGGATTTTTTGCTTTAGGTCATGCACATCACTTTATTTTCGATTCATAAGAGAATTTATCTCACTATTATAAATGGAGCTTGCATTTATAATGTTGAGATTCCTGGTCTTGGGCTTTTCTTGGAAAAGGAAATCAAGCCTTTTATTTTTGGTTTTGAAGCATATTCCATCATAACTGACATTGTAAGGGGGTATTAAATTTATGAAAGGTGTTCCCATGATTACTGAATGGTGTATATTGGTAACTAGGACAAAATGGCTTTTTAGACAAAGGCCTTGCTTTAATATGTTAGCATCTGTTTTTCCCTCTATATGCATTTTGGTGTTATTAGCAGAGCTAAGTTTTTCCGACGTTTTTTGATGAAAGCGTTTTGGGACGAGACATGATTTAATGCAATTTAAATCTGCTTCGGTATCGAACATAGCTATAGTATTAATTTTAAAATCACTAGAAAACTCAAGTGTGATCTTTATGTAATACTTTCTTGAACTGATTTCTTTTAGAACAAAAAGGAAATCATCTGGGACATTTGGGCTTTGTTCTTCATTTGGGACATCGTCGGGATCACTCTCACTAGGGATATCTGGGATCATATGAGAGGTTAAGCTGGATTATGGCAGAGTCATGCTGCTGCTTAGTTTTAAGGTCTTTTATGTCGGCTTTAATGGTTTTAACTTCAGCCTGAAGGTCCTGTATGGTTCTTTCTGGCTTCTTTCTAGAACTTCTTTTTTCTAAAATAGAAGTAAGGTTGTATGGTTCAGTACTTGAATAAGGAGGGTTAGGGTCCTTTTCTTTAGGACTTTCTTCAAGGGATTTATGAAGACGCTTAAGGTACTGTTTTTGTAGATCAAGATTATTAATATCCTGAATAACATCTAATATGAGGTTTTGTTCATTGGTCAGAACGTTTAGGGTATAATCCTCATCATTAGCTGAAGAGGAGGAATCTATATCATCATCCTGAGGGTCATAATTCTCAGTTGAATTATAAGGTTCAGTTTCCTCATTAGAAGACTCAATTAAAAGAGCTGAAATTCTTCCTAGAGTTTCATCATCTAGGTCAAGGTTTTGGATTTTATTAGACACTCTACAAAATCTAGCCGTATGACCCCTTTTACCACACTTAAAGCAAGTTATGTTTTTAAGGTCGGGTTTTGTGGTGGTCTGTTGGTGTTTCCTATGGGTCTTCCATTTTCGTTGCTCAAAGGGTCTTTTATGGAAGACTTTCTCAACCTTCTTATAGAACTTTCGGGCTTTAAAGGGTTTTTCGTAATGGGTTTGTTTACTACAGCTCCCTTTACAAGTGCTTGGCTGAGGAGAAAAGATATCAAATTGCTGACAGAAGGAACCTAATTCCTTTTTAGTCTCTTTTAACTCCCTCTTTAAGTGTTTTTGAAGCTTCAAATCCTGACATATTTGGAGGCCTTGTTTAAAGGGTAGACTTACTAACTCACCGTAGGTTAGTCTATCATAAGGGATGATATGCTCTCCAAAATCCTCACGGATTCACGTTTCGACCTTTTCTCCTAATATGGTTGGAAGACCCCGCTAGGAATTTTTCTTTCCAAAAGGGTTGGTTATAATCTTCTCTAAGCATAACCCTGGTTAGGAAGGTAATTTTGTACCACTGGAAATCACTAAGTTTCTTGCATCTAAGATTAGACAAAACATCTGTGTTTTTGTCTCTTAGATGGGAGGAATCTCCAATGAAATGAAGTGTTAAGGTAAAAATTAGGGTTGAGACAGAATCTTGGATTGGTTCTCCGTTTTAGTTGAGAATGGGAACCCCATCTTCAGTTGTCTGGATTGCGTTTAAGATATCCAGTTGCTGTTCTTTGGTAAGATAGAAATCCCACCACCCTTTTAGCTGGCCAGAGAAGCCTGCAATTAAGAGTTCTGCAACTGTTTTATCTGATGTACTAGATTGGGTTTTGTAAGCATTTGAAGCCATCGTCATTTGCTGTAAAAGGCTTAAGATTTGGTGTTCACTCATGCCATCTATATTCCATTCGTAGATGGAGGAGGCATTATATTTTGGTTGAACAATTGTGTTAGGCTGGCTACCGATTTGAGATTCATTAGACCTTATTGGAATAATATCAAGAGGATCAGTATTTTGCCAAATAAGTTTAGCTAATTCAGGTGTTTTGGGGCTAGTGTCAGGATCCGTCTTGTCACCTAAATCTAGGTGATGTGACCAAGTTATATGCGATTGTAGAGTATTGAGAAGTCCATTTTACTAAGGTTTAAGGTTTAAGGTTTAAGAAGGAGAGTTTTACTCATCTATACCTTAGTGTGGAGAAGAGGGAGTTATGATGAATTTGCAGTATTAGAGGAGATTTAAGGATATTTTGTGGTTCCATATGCTTTTGATCATTTACAGGTGGATTAAGCTCACAAAGTTCCTTGAAGTCTAGATTTTGATGGTTGTCATCCAAGTTCACCGCTTTGTAGCTCTACGGCATTATGTGCCCACCATGGACGTTGAAGAGCCCACCTCGAGCGTTTGTGGAGAAGGTTGGATGCTGGGCAGTAGCGAATGCCCGAGCCGCGCGCCCTCACCGCACGACTCGCGCATATCGAGTGGAAGCACAATCTAGGCAGCAGCCAATGCCCGAGCCGCGCGCCCGAGCCGCACGAGTCGCGCGCTGCGAGCGAAGGATGAGATTGTCAGCAGCCAAAGCCCGACTCGCGCGCAAGACATGCGCGACTCACGCACTTCGAGCGAAGCTGAAGTCTTGGGCAGGAGCCAAAGCCCGACTCGCGCACTAGGAGAGCCCGACTCGCGCACTTCGACGCGGCTACGACTCTTCGGCAATTTTCAGCTTTCCTTAGGTTTTATTAATGAAAAAAACGTTGTTTTGTTGGATGTCTTGTAATTTCTGGACTGAATTAGA
This sequence comes from Beta corolliflora, assembly GCA_947648045.1. Taxonomy (NCBI): domain Eukaryota; kingdom Viridiplantae; phylum Streptophyta; class Magnoliopsida; order Caryophyllales; family Amaranthaceae; genus Beta; species Beta corolliflora. The sequence goes on along the minus strand of CANSZD010003287.1, from coordinate 2,148,749 downwards.
GAGGATAGAGAGAAGAACCCTAATCCCTATTTTCTCCCTTTTGGAGTTTCGAATAATTAGTTTGAAGATTTGCTTGATGGATGCTATGTCAATCGTAGCCTAAATCTAGTCTTGAGAACGGTTAATCAAGTTTCGGTCTATTATTGTGAGGTTTCTCTTTGTTAACTTTTTCTTAATTATAATTGTGATTTCTTGATTTTAATCTATGATTGTGGTATGTATTGCTAGGAGTACTACTAGTTTATACATTCGATTTATCATTTGCTAGGATTTAGAATTAATGCCGATTCATCTGTTCTTCTTTCATGAGTAGCAATCTAGGGTTTGATTAATGAATCTGATTATTCTTGATTAATCACTAGAGAAATCACAAGTTCCAATTTGAATATGTTGTGCTAGCAATTTGTTAATTGGCTCATTGTTTCCTAGTTCGTTGATGTTCTATTGATTTGAATTTAATCTCTGATTAGATTAGATTAATCTTTAGTTCAAGTTTTATGATCATCTGATTGTGATTGGTTAACGGTACTTTTGAGGGAAAGGAATTTGATTTCCAACTTTGAGTAATTAAGAGTAAAGTTACACATTTGAGAAACCAATGACCAATAGTACGAATCGAAGTGGCCATTAACCGAACTCAAGATTCTTCTCTTCTTGATTACATTACTTTTTGATTGTTCTTTAGTTCTTCATATTTAGTTATTCAATTCTTTAATCCCAAAACCCCCATTTGATCTATTATAAGCACGAGTTAGTCCCCAAGTCTCTGTGGATTCGACCCTACTTGCCACTTACATTTATTTGTATTGGAAAGAAGGAAAATAAACTTTTATCTTTGGTAGCGCGTACGACCGCGTCTCACCAAATTTTGGCGCCGTTGCCGGGGACTTGGCAACTACTAAAACGTGTTTATTGTAGATTGTGTTTTGAAATTTTACTTTTTTGATTAGTATATGGTTGGCACCCGTGCTACTAACCAAGATTGTGTGGATTACGATCCCGAGTTAGAATTGAATCTTTTCAGGTTGCGAAGGGAATTGAGAAGAAATTTTCAAGAACTTCCATTTTCATTGAATTTGGAAGAAGAAATGCCACCTAGGGTGGAGACTCGTACTCTGAGGGAGCTCACCGCTCCTAATCTTGATCAGCAACCATTATGTATCACTTTTCCAACACCGGAAGCAGGTACCACTTTCGAGCTCAAGTCAGGGCTCATTCATCTATTACCATCTTTTCATGGTCTCAGTGGTGAAGACCCTAACAAGTTCCTATCCGAGTTCCATGTTGTGTGCTCAAGCATGAAACCGAGTAATGCCACGGAAGAGCAAGTTAAGATAAGGGCATTTCCTTTTCTCTTAAGGATACGGCCAAAGATTGGCTATATTATCTACCACCGGGGTGTATCTCCAGTTGGTCTGAGATGAAGAAGCGGTTCCTTGATAAATATTTTCCCGCTTCAAAGTCATCCACACTCAAGAAAGAGATCAGCAACATAGAGCAGAGATATGATGAACCTTTGTATGAATATTGGGAGCGTTTTAAGAGGCTATGTGCAAGCTGTCCGTATCATGGATATAGTGAGGAAGATTTGATCTTATACTTCTACAATGGACTTTCTGATGATGATGTGCGGATGATTAATGCAGCTAGTGGTGGATCGATCATAAATAAGACTCCAGCGAACGCTAGAGCTTTGATAGAAGAGCTTTCTGAAGGCTCCAGACATTTTAGTAGGCGATCCACCCACAAGAAGGTGAATGTGAGTAGCTCAAACACGCAAAATCCCAAACTTGAAGAACTGATTCAAGCTCTTACCTCACTAGCAAGAGAGCTCATTGTTAAGGGACACACACAACAAGTTAAGGCGTGTGGGATATGTGCTTCAGATCACCCCACTGATTATTGCCCACAACTTCTAGAGGGGTCAAGTGAGGAAGTCAACGCTCTTGGTTTTCAAGGCTCAGGGAATCAAAGGAGATATGATCCTTATTCCAACACATACAATCCTGGTTGGAGAGATAATCCGAGGTTGAGGTATGGTAATGAGCAAGGTAACCAACAACCCAATCATCAACCGCAACAATAATTCATGAGACCCCAAGCTCCAGTTCAGGGTCATCATCAGGGTCAGAATTCGGATATGAGGCAAAGTTCTACAATGTCTACTGAAGATATGCTCAATGCCTTAACCAAGAATGTGACCACCATGCAAGGGAATATGGTTCAGTTTTAAGAGGAAACCCGCTCTAGTATAAGGAATTTGGAAACACAGATGAGCCAGGTTTCGAGTGCGAGTGAGCGGAGCTAGAGGCTCGTGAATTGGGAAAATTACCCTCCCAAACAAGTAAACCCAAAGAAGAATGTGAGTTCTATCATGATAAGGGGTGATACACAGCTGACACAGGGAGAAAGGGTGGTGACAAGAAACAAGGAAGTTACTTTACTTCCAAAGCATCGACCTCCCCCACCTTTTCCAGAAGCTTTGCGGGCCGATAGAAGGTATGAACGCAACAAAGGTATATACGAGTCCATACGCGAATGTGAGGTAAGTTCTCCTATTTTAACCAAAGTAGAGAACACTAGTGAGCATGTTTCTGCTATTTCTCATAATACACTTCCTCCCAAATATGATGACCCATGCATGTTTACCATCCCTTGCACTATTAATGACGTTGGTATTCCTAAAGCTATGTTAGACTTAGGTGCTTCAATTAATGTGATTCCATTTTCACTATATGAGTCTTTAGCGCTTGGCCCTTTGCATGCAACGAACGTCATAGTGCAATTAGCTGACAGATCCCACTCTAATCCCAAGGGTAAGGTCGAGGATGTGTTAGTTCATGTTGGTAAACTTCAGTTTCCTACTGACTTTTATGTACTGGACATGGAGTCTGATTGTCATGTTTCTCCTGTTCTTTCAGGGAGACCGTTTTTGAAAACATCCAGTACAAAAATTGATGTTGGTGCGGGGTCATTAACTGTGGAGTTTGGGGGACATTTAGAAGCATTTGGTATTCATGAGTCTAAAAATTCCCTAGCGACTGAACATCCATCATGCTTTGTGGGTACTATTCAGTCCATAGAGTGTGATACATATGATACCAGTGAAGGGCATGAGTCATTGGAGGTACTGAGGTTGCAAAAACATGAGAGACCACCTGATTTACTGCATAATTTTACACCTTTTTCACTAACGCTAGCTGTGCAGTTAGTTGTCTTATCAAACTTACAGGTACAAGTGTTGGAACAAGGAGTTGAACCATCCCCGGACTGATTGTGGGAGGTATAAGGTCGAGCTAACGACTTTAAACTAAGCGCTACTCGGGAGGCAACCCGAGCCCCTTTTTCTTTTCTTCGTTTTTTTTTTCTTTTCTATTTTTCTTCCTTTTCTTTTCCTTCTTACTCTTCAACCTCACCATTTTTAATACTCCATCACAACAAATTATCCTTCACCCACCGTTACCCCTCTTGTTTCCCGAGCTACAATTCAAAACACTTTTAGTCAATCATAATCCAACTTAAGCCAAAATACATCAAAAGACCTTTGAGAAGTGTCCATTTGAGAGACGTTGGTGAAATTGGAGGGTCGATATTGATGAAAGAGTTGCGTAGGCAATGCTTATAAGCAATGATGCGCATTTGCATAATGGAGTTGGTTCTACTATAAGGTGCACATTCCGAAATTTTATTCTCCCCATGAATTTAATTTTGGATTAGTCATTTACATGGGTGTTATAGAGAGTCGGGTTGTGAGATGGTGTGTGTGTTTGTCGTCATTGTGTTTTCTTATGTCACTTGGGTGTTATTTGTTTTTGATGGGTATTGTTGAAGGAGTGAGAATTTTTGTGAGAGTCGATTTTTGAGTGTTCCCCTTCTCGTTTCTTGTGTTTTCTTGTACTTGCTATCACATTGAGGACAATGTCTTGATTAAGTCGGGGGAGGAAATTCTCATTGTTCTATTTGATGCTTATTTTATTTTTGAAACAAAAAAAAAAAAAAAAAAAAAAAAAACAAGAACAAAAGTGATGAAATGAAACCCGCTGAGTTGAAAACCCGCAAGGGCGGGCGACTCAGGCAATAATGGGGGCCCGGATAGGTTGAAAACCCGAAAGGGCAATCTATGCAAAACAGTGGCTAATTAGAGCGGGTGAGATGGTGAGCTCATAAATGAAAAAAAAAATCTGTGTGAAGCTTGGATGAAAACCCGAAAGGGCTCCTAGGCAAAATGAGAGATAAAAGAGAGAAAATTTGAAATCATCTGCCGGAGTTGGTGTCATAAGGAGGATTGGTGAAGGAGTGCCTCGGGTAGGTTTTTCATCTTGTTGTTTAGAGTTTGAGGCGAATAGGTTAGAGCTCGCTCATCATTGGAGGAATAAGGAGTTTGGTGGTTGTGATTGTGTTTAGTTGGTCCAAGTTCGAGTCCTTTGAGTTTTGTCAGGATTCGAATTTGTTTTTGTCATTTCATAACATGAGGATGGTTGTGGTGTTGTGCAGATTGGAATGGCTTTGAATCCTTTGAGATCTTTCGGGGTTCAAAGTCATGCGTTTTTATTATCTTGGTGTTGAGTATAGTATGAGAATGCTATTTACATTATTTCAGGAGGGCTTTTAGCTCAAGTGTGGGAGTGACTCTTACCCTTAGACTTGGCTTTGAGCGAATCGGGGGAAATAGCAAACCTTTATCATACACTAGGATGGAGAGATAAGGGGAGTAGTGAAAGGTGAGCAATGGCTTGGAAGGGGTGCCTCATTGACCTTTATTTTGAGTTTACTCGAGGTCGAGTAAAGTTCAAGTGTGGGGGTATTTGATGTGACCAAGTTATATGCGATTATAGAGTATTGAGAAGTCCATTTTACTATGGTTTAAGGTTTAAGAAGGAGAGTTTTACTCATCTATACCTTAGTGTGGAGAAGAGGGAGTTATGATGAATTTGCAGTATTAGAGGATATTTAAGGATATTTTGTGGTTCTATATGCTTTTGATCATTTATAGGTGGATTAAGCTCACAAAGTTCCTTGAAGTCTAGATTTTGATGGTTGTCATCCAAGTTCACCTCATTGTAACTCTACGGCATTGTGTGCCCACCATGGACGTTGAAGAGCCCACCTCGAGCGTTTGTGGAGAAGGTTGGATGCTGGGCAGTAGCGAATGCCCGAGCCGCGCGCCCTCACCGCACGACTCGCGCATATCGAGTGGAAGCACAACCTAGGCGAAGAGCCCAATGCCCGAGCCGCGCGCCCGAGCCGCACGAGTCGCGCGCCGCGAGCGAAGGGATGAGATTGTCAGCAGCCAAAGCCCGACTCGCTCGCAAGACATGCGCGACTCGCGCACTTCGAGCGAAGCTGAAGTCTTGGGCAGGAGCCAAAGCCCGACTCGCGCACTAGGAGAGCCCGACTCGCGCACTTCGACGCGGCTACGACTCTTCGGCAATTTTCAGCTTTCCTTAGGTTTTATTAATGAAAAAAACGTTGTTTTGTTGGATGTCTTGTAATTTCTGGACTGAATTAGAGAGGATAGAGAGAAGAACTCTAATCCCTATTTTCTCCCTTTTGGAGTTTCGAATAATTAGTTTGAAGATTTGCTTGATGGATGCTATGTCGATCGTAGCCTAAATCTAGTCTTGAGAACGGTTAATCAAGCTTCGGTCTATTATTGTGAGGTTTCTCTTTGTTAACTTTTTCTTAATTATAATTGTGATTTCTTGATTTTAATCTATGATTGTGGTATGTATTGCTAGGAGTACTACTAGTTTATACATTCGATTTATCATTTGCTAGGATTTAGAATTGATGTCGATTCATCTGTTCTTCTTTCATGAGTAGCAATCTAGGGTTTGATTAATGAATCTGATTATTCTTGATTAATCACTAGAGAAATCACAAGTTCCAATTTGAATATGTTGTGCTAGTAATTTGTTAATTGGCTCATTGTTTCCTAGTTCGTTGATGTTCTATTGATTTGAATTTAATCTCTGATTAGATTAGATTAATCTTTAGTTTAAGTTTTATGATCATCTGATTGTGATTGTTTAACGGTACTTTTGAGGGAAAGGAATTTGATTTCCAACTTTGAGTAATTAAGAGTAAAGTTACACATTTGAGAAACCAATGATCAATAGTACGAATCGAAGTGGCCATTAACCGAACTCAAGATTCTTCTCTTCTTGATTACATTACTTTTTGATTGTTCTTTAGTTCTTCATATTTAGTTATTCAATTCTTTAATCCCAAAACCCCAATTTGATCTATTATAAGCACGAGTTAGTCCCCAAGTCTCTGTGGATTCGACCCTACTTGCCACTTACATTTATTTGTATTGGAAAGAAGGAAAATAAACTTTTATCTTTGGTAGCGCGTACGACCGCGTCTCACCACTAGGACACTGATAGTATTATTTTGGACTGTTTCCTCCTCAACTATTTTTGAGGTAGAAGGTTCAACCCTGCTAATTTGGTCTTTAATAGCTTGGAGAAATTCAGTCCTTGAAGTCGTAACTTCTTTTTGAGCCTTTTGCAAAATCTGAAATGGTTTAAAAATTGGATTCCGGAGGCTTTTTTCTAAAGGAGTGGAGACTAAGCTTGTCTCTGCTTTAAGGTTTTGTTTCTCAATTCTAGAAAGCAGCTTTCCTAGAGTGTTAAGGCTAATATTAGTGAAATTATTTTGCAGGACAATATTCTTGAGGTTTGTTGTGGCTTCTTCCTGAGGTTTCTTAAGAGGAAAGGCCTCGACCTTGTGCTCACCTATGGAGAAGGTAATTTGACGTAAAAGAGGATGGTCAGTTTGAATAGTGCCATCTGGAGTCTCCCAAACGGGTATCCTTCTATTGGTGTTGATAGGTTCTATGGTTTTAAACGGGTAATCAATGTTGTTGTCAGAACTATAGAGTTCAAACCAATCATTGAAAAGAATATGGGTTTTATGTTGTATAACAAATCTATAATAGCTTTCTTGGATCTTTTTTCGTATTTCAAGAAAGTGCTCGAAGAACCATGTTCTCTTCGAGAGGTTATGTGGTGCATAAAAGTCTTTGTGAACTTATTCTTTATTGATCTCAAAATCCTTTTCAAGGATGTTAAGCTCATTAGTAATATTTTCAGTTATAACTGAGGCTGAGGGTGAGTCTGGAGGAGACTGTCTTTCAGCATAAACCGGGTGTGGAACTTGGGTTCTATATTCAACATTTTGGATGGAAGGTGAAGGTATATCTGAGGTAGAATACCTTGGTCTTTCCGGTAATTGTTTCTAGGACAACTGATCTGTCATTTATAAAGTATGTTATTCATAGAAGGATGATGGGAAGCCCTTCCTAGGTTCTCAACAGAGGAATGGTCTAAATACCTAGAGCTAGTGCTTCTATTAAATCTAAGCTTAACACTACCATCAGAGTATTGTATGACTCGCTCTAAGTCGGTATTAGGTTATAGAAGAGCTGGGGATTGTGCTTCAGGTTCAGCAGCTCCTTCAAGGAACCAATCTTCAGGAAGACTGACATCATTCCATTATATTGGTCTAGGGATTCTTATGTTAGATCTAGAAAGGTCGGTTTGGAGGAGGAGGGTTTCTCCTTTCTTACTATGTTGTATATTTCTAGTATTCAAAGCAGACATCATAGCTTTGTAATGGACTTTATAGATCAGAGCTACTGGAATTAAACCATCAAACATTTTATTGTTATGAGTTTTAATTTGTTGAAGTAAAGAGGATAAGATATTCTTATCACTTAACGAGACACTGAAATTTGGATAACAATCAAAAGAGACTGGACCCATACATAAAATTGACTCTATAGTTCCTAGTAAGGAATCATTAAAGTCTTTGAATCATCCATCTCTAAGGGCAACAAGAACTGAAGAATTCAATCCTTCTTTTGTAAGAGGTTTTAAGCCTACTTGAACTAACCCTATATGGATGTAACGATAACCTTTTTCGACATGTTTTTTCAAAGTGTTTGCGGAAAATAATTTGATAGTATCAATAGGTTTTGTTAAATGGATATCTCGTTCTTGGGTTTTAATAACATAATCGGTTTTAAAAATATTATATCTACTCATTTTATAGATCTGGTCTTTATTAACTTTGGGTCTCTCCCAATTGTCAATGTTTTGCTCAAGGTTTTCTATAGTAAAGGTTTCATTTTTACCAGCTTATTGGCTTTACTACTACCATGAGAAGAGGATGGAGTTCCTCTGTTCCACATAAAACTCATAATTAAGAACAAGAACTTAGTCCAGAAATTAAACCAGAAATAAGCCCTATAACCTACTCGCCGTTTCGGTAACTGTAGCCTTATGGTCTGACTGCCTCACACGGGACTTACTGCCTCTACAAACGTTAAAATGAGCAGAGTAATAAATAGGACATAAACCAGAAATCAGACTGGAAAGTACTGATAACAAAAGAACAAGTTTTATAAGGAACAAATATAACTACAACCCCATGGCTCTGATACCAGGATTAGGCCAAGGATCTAGGGATTTTATAAGATAAACTTGAAACTTAAAACATGTAAACATGTAAGCAAAGTAAATCAAGGCGGTTGAACCGGCCATGGTATTACAAATAAGACTTACAAAGAGTCTTGTACGAAACTGATACTTTAAAGAGTGTTACAATTTTTTTGTGAGAGAGAGAGAGAGATTTTTTAAAGGAGCTTGTGTTGCTGTGTTATGCTTTGCCTAGAACTGAAGGAGAAGCCTCAATTTATTGGCAGGGAAGAGCAATGTTGTCATGTTGAAGAACTGTTGATGAACAATCTGTCTTCTGCTTTACACTGTTCAAAATTTTGTCTTTTTGATGCTTTATACTGTTGAACCATAGTTTGATGCTTTACACTGTTGTACTTTTGACTGTTGTTGTTTGATGCAGAAATTTACCCATTGTTGTGGTGGAGACTGATGTACATGTTTCTGATTAAAGAAAGTAAAAGTATCATCATTTTTTTTTAAAGTCTGGAAACCAGCATCTTCTTCATCGTCACTGAGGTGGATGGAGGAGTCTGTTGTAGATTCATGTTCCGGAGTTATGGAGGATTCAGACATATTATTAGCTAGTTGTCGTAGGATCCGTGCGTAATCTTCTGGGGTTTTAGCTGATGCCAGCAACGAATTTGTCTGTGATTTTCGGGCAAGGAACTGAGATTATTCTGGCCCTGAAGTCATGGTACTGCGTTGACTTTTCTTCAACCATTCTCTCGATGGTCGGTTTAAGAATAGAATGTGGTGGATTAAAGTTTGACCACCATCCGATTTTAAATTTTCTTTGGAGGATCATGCCCCTTGATCATTGTTTATTTCAAGGAACCATTGACAAACCTAAGGAAGGAAAAACTTCATTGAAAATAAACATAAAGCGGGAAAACGCCTTTCTAAATTTGAAGGTTTGTATTGGGTTCGAAAGGTATTATAGCTTTTTGTAATGTCAGGGTGAAGGATTTCACTAGAAGAGCCATAGAACTTCCACCATTAGGCAAACCAAGATGGCAATTTTTCTGGCTGTATGGTTTTAGTGTTGAAGTAGATTAGCCATGAATGGGATAATCTAGTATTTTGTATTTAAAAGGTGGAGAACCAAGCCTGTTGGTAATCCCAATAATTAAAGGTTTTACAATGTGGGAAAGTGTTATTGAAGCTGATGGGGAAGGCTTTGTGTTTTGACAGGTCTTGATTCCAATCGTGGGGGCTGAGAACCTTTAGAATTTTAATGGTTGAATAAGAGGGCTCAGCTTGCTCATTCTTATAAAAGAAGTGTTTGAATTCAAATTGAGCCGGTAACCTCAAGGATCGCTCGGTAATAATCTGTAGTTTTAGTACGATCCCATGGTTTATAGAACCAGTTTTTTCCAAAGATATTTTGTATTGAGACATAGGGATCCTCATCATGATACCCATGTTCAATTGTTATAATACTTTGTGAGGCAGTTTTAACAAAATATTCAGAAGTCCCGTTTTTCTTAGGTTGTGCGACCACAACTTGAGAGCTACCATATTTGTAAAGTTGTTTTTGAGGAGCTGTTTTTTGGGAAGATTCTCCTTCCTCTGGTTTTGAAATGACACTAATATTTTTTCCTGCATGAGTTTTACCTTCCGTAGCTGCTTTGCTTGTGCTTCCCTGGTTTTGCATTGAGTTATGGAAAGCTTGGAGGAGCTGGGGTTTTTTTAGGATAGACGAAGGATGCTCAGTCATGGAAAGGAGCCATTCTTGAACTCCCTGTGTTCTGTCAATAGAGGAGGTTTCACTCTCCATATTCTGAACTGCTTCGTACCAAGTTTTAATGGGTTTTTGTGTGGTGCATATGTTTTTTCAGGAGGAGGTCGAGACTTCTCTTTATCTTTTGTCTTTCTAGGCATTTCTGTAAGAAATTCACGGGTTAAGAAGTCAGGGATAGAATTCTCTTCTCCTTTTATATGCTCAATTTCAAATTCAAAAATGCTTAAGATAGATCGCCATCTAGCAAAAACATATTTTACAAAGAATGTTTTGGGCATCCTTTTTAAAACAACTTTAGCGACTTGACAATCAACACATAATAAGAATTTTTTATTTAGTAAATCAGACTGAAATTTGGTAATACACGGGATTATTGATAGAACTTCCTTTTTTATAGTAGAGTATTTTAACTGGGTATCATTCCAATGCCCTGAGGTGAACCTGATAATGTACTCTTTTCCATTGTCAACCTGTTTTAAAATACCTCCATAACCCTTGTCACTGGCATCTGTCTCAACAACTTTAGGCAGGTCAGGGTTTGCCCGTTGTTGTGGTGTCTTATCCTACTGTAGCTTGAAGATAGTGAAAGTATCTCTTTTTTTTTAAGTCTGGAAACTAGCATCTTCTTCATCGTCACAGACATACGGATCCTTTTCAGACATTCGATGGGAAGATATTTTGGCAAAATATATATCTTCAGGAAGACTGACATCATTCCATTGTATTGATACCATAGGGATTCTTATGTTAGATCTAGAAAGGTCGGTTTGGAGGAGGAGGGTTTCTCCTTTCTTACTATGTTGTATATTTCTAGTATTGAAAACAGACATCATAGCTTTGTAATGGACTTTATAGATCAGAGCTACTGGAATAAAACCATCAAACATTTTATAGTTATGAGTTTTAATTTGTAGAAGTAAAGAGGATAAGATATTCTTATCACTTAACGAGACACAGAAATTTGGATAACAATCAAAAGAGACTGGACCCATACATAAACTTGACTCTATAGTTCCTAGTAAGGAATCATTAAACTCTTTGAATCATCCATCTCTAAGGGCAACAAGAACTGAAGAATTCAATCCTTCTTTTGTAAGAGGTTTTAAGCCTACTTGAACTAACCCTATATGGATGTAACGATAACCTTTTTCCACATGTTTTTTCAAAGTGGTTGCTGAAAATAATTTGATAGTATCAATAGGTTTTGTTAAATGGATATCTCGTTCTTGGGTTTTAATAACATAATCGGTTTTAAAAATATTATATCTACTCATTTTATAGATCTGGTCTTTATTAACTTTGGGTATCTCCCAATTGTCAATATTTTGCTCAAGGTTTTCTATAGTAAAGGTTTCATTTTTTATCCAGCTTATTGGCTTTACTACAACCATGAGAAGAGGATGGAATTCCTCTGTTCCACATAGAACTTATAATTAAGAACACGAACTTAGTCCAGAAATTAAACCAGGAATAAGCCATATAACCATGGATTAGGCCAAGGATCTGGGGATTTTATAAGATAAAATTTAAACTTAAAACATGTAAACATGTAAGCAAAGTAAAGCAAGGCGGTTGAACCGGCCATGGTTTTACATATAAGACTTACAAAGAGTTATGTACGAAACTGATACTTTAAAGAGTGTTATAATTTTTTGTTAGAGAAAGAAAGAGAGAGAGAGATATTTTTTGAAGGAGCTTGTGTTCTTTGTGTTATGCTCGCCTAGAACGATGGAGAAGCCTCAATTTATCGGCAGGGAAGAGCAATGCTGTCATGTTGAAGAACTGTTGATGAACAATCTGTCTTCTGCTTTACACTGTTCAAAATTTTGTCTTTTTGATGCTTTATACTGTTGATCAATAGTTTGCTGCTTTACACTGTTGTACTTTTGACTGTTGCTGTTTGATGCAGAATTTTGCCTGTTGTTGTGGTGTCTTATCCTACTGTAGCTTGAAGATAGTAAAAGTATCTCTTTTTTTTTAAGTCTGGAAACCAGCATCTTCTTCATCGTCACAGACATACGGATCCTTTTCAGACATTCGGTGGGAAGATATTTTGGCAAAATGGATCTTGCCTCTATCAGATAAATATTTTCCTTTGTAAATATCAGATAAATATTGAGAGGGGGATTCTGAATGTTGTATTCCTATAAGAAAATATTTGTTGAAGGAATGGGGAAAAAGAAGCTTGTATTGCCATAATGAATAATGTTAATTGGAAATGAATGATGTTTTTGATGGTCATTGATAATATGCGTCAAATTTCCCGCAATGGAAACAAGCCCTTGAGCCCTGGCTTGGGCGGGGTTCTTTTGAGAAGGAATAAGGCGAGGGATACAAACTTGGGTATTTATGAAGATTAAGTAATGGGCTGGTCTTATTTTTCCATTACTCATTTCAATATTGGCACAAATAATTTCAACATAAGTCCAATCATACCATCTAAAGGAGTGTATAGTAGAAAAGATGTATTGTTGGAATTTTTTGAATTCTTGAAAAATAGGAGTCTGAGGATTTGGAACATCATAGAACTTTCTTACCAACCCATATCTCCATGTGAGGAAGTAAGGATTATTCCTCGTAAGATCATTGGGATAGAGAAAAAATCATTTATCGAAGAAACCTGATAGACCCTAATGATGCCAAAGATAGCAACGGAAAATAGCGTGTTATATGAAGAATTCGGTAAAATTTTGATTGAATTTTGCTAATTTGGCTTTGTTGAGAATTATTAGATGTATGTCGGTTGGAAGTCGGTTAATGTTTTTTAGTAGCTTCCTAGGAAAGGGTAATTGCTTTTTTGAATGGATATTGCGAGCGGATAAAGGAATACTATTTTTCGAGGTGGAAGATATATTGTGGAGTAATTTGGGAAATCTCTGAAGGTGGTATTTAGGAAGTTGTTCCCATATTTTAGAAGTCTTTGGGCTTCTCATCTTGGATGTTCTTGTAAAAGTCCCTGCAAAAGTTAGGAAATCAGGAAGAGAGTTGCTTTCTCCTCGTATAAGCTCAATGTCAAAATCAAAGGTAGAGAAAAAAGCTTGCCATTTAGCAAAGTTTTGTTTAACATGTTGAACATCCTTTTGATGAATATTTTTATTTAATAAATCAGAATGGAATATGGTAATACTGAGAATATTTGATAAAACCTTTTGTTTTATAAAAGAGTATTTTAACTGGGTATCATTCCAATATCCTGAGGCGAATTGGATAATGTACTCTTTACTATTGTCGACCTGTTATAAAATACCTCTATAACCCTTGTCACTGGTATCTGTCTCAACAACTTTAGGTAGGTCAGGGTTTGCTAAACTAAGGCATGGGATTTCTAAGACCCGAGTTTTTACGGTTTTAACAGCCTGGGTATGGAGATCAGACCAAGGCGGTGGGTTTTTCTTTAGTCTATCATGGAGAGGTTTCGCAATTCTACAAAGATTTAGATAAAAATCTAAGACATAATTTAAACTACCAAGAAACCTTTGTAGTTGGGTTTTGTCCAAGATTTTATCAAGAAATTTGCTAGTGAATTGGAGAGACCAATCAATAGGGGTAATAGTCCCACAAGACACAATTTGACCGAGGAATCTAATCTCAGTTTGAAATAAAGATATCTTTTTTGCCGAAATAACAAGACCATTTTTCTTAATTAGACAGAATAAAGTCTTAAGGTTTTTAAAGTGCTGATCAATCGTGCTTGAGTAAACTAGCACATCATCAATGTAAACAATGAAAAAGTCTGAATAAGGGTTGAATATATCATTCATAATTCTTTGATATTCAGAAGGAGCATTTTTAAGACCGAAAGGCATAACATTCCACTCATACTGGCCAAAAGGAACAGTAATAGCGGTTTTATAATAATGTTGTGGCTTGATTTGTATTTGCCAAAATCCGGATTTCATATCAAATTTTGAGAAGATAAAGGCATGGTGTAATTTTTGCATCAGCTCTTTTTTATTGGGTATTGGATAACGGATCGAACGAAGGGCATCGTTAAGAGGTTTGTCATTTATAACAAGCCTAGGCGTGCCACGTTCAATCTCCGGAGCTTTGTTGACGTAAAACGTCGCACAGCTCCAAGGAGAACGGGATTTGGAAATTAAGCCTTTGCTTTCGAGAAATCTAATCTCTTCGCGACAATGGCATTCCAAATCGGTATTCATTTGAGTTGGCCGGGCTTTGGTAGGGATATTCTTTTCATCAAAATCAGGCTCATAAGGTAAGTCGACCATGTGTTGCTTTCTATTCCAGAAGGCATTTGGAAGCTCAGAGCAAACTTCCCTTTCGAGAAGGCTTTGGAAGTCAGCTATCTGAGTCTTTAGAACACTACTTTGTAACTGATCTTCAATTTTTTGTAAATGGATTTTCTGTTTTAGATCGTGCACATCACTTTGTTTTCGATTGATAAGAGAATTTATCTCACTATTATAAATGGAGCTAGCATTTATAATGTTGAGATTTCTGGTCTTGGGTTTTTCTAGGAAAAGGAAATCAAGCCTTTTATTTTTGGTCTTGAAGAATATTCCATCATAACTGACATTGTAAGGGGTTATTAAATTTATGAAAGGTGTTCCTAAGATTACTGAATGGTGTATATTGGTAACAAGGACAAAATGGCTTTTTAGAGAAAGGCCTTGGTTTAATAAGTTAGCATCTGTTTCCTCTATATGCATTTTGGTGTTATTAGCAGAGCTAAGTTTTTCCGAAGTCTTTTGATGAAAGCGTTTTGGGACGAGACTAGATTTAATGCAATTTAAATCTGCTCCGGTATCAAACAAAGCTATTGTATTAATTTTAAAATCACTAGAAAACTCGAGTGTGATCTTTATGTAATACTTTTTAGAACTGATTTCTTTTAAAACAAAAAGGAAATCGTCTGGGACTTTTGAGCTTTGTTCTTCATCTGGAACATCGTCAGGATCACTTTCACTAGGGATATCTGGGACCATATGAGAGATTAGAAGTTGGATTATGGCAGAGTCGTGCTGCTTCCAGCCTGAAGGTCCTGTATGGTTCTTTCTGGCTTCTTTCTAGAACTTCTTTTTTCTAAAATAGAAGTAAGGTTGTATGGTTCAGTACTTGAAGAAGGAGGGTTAGGGTCCTTTTCTTTAGGACTTCCTTCAAGGGATTTACGAAGACGCTTAAGGTACTGTTTTTGTAGATCAGGATTATTAATATCCTGAATAACATCTAATATGAGGTTTTATTCTTTGGTGAGAACGTTTAGGGTATAATCCTCATCATTAGCTGAAGAGGTGGAATCTATATCATCATCCTGAGGGTCATAATTCTCAGTTGAATTATAAGGTTCAGTTTCCTCATCAGAAGACTCTGTTAAAAGAGCTGAAATTCTTCCTAGAGTTTCGTCATCTAGGTCAAGGTTTTGGATTTTATTAGATACTCTACAAAATCTAGCTGTATGACCCCTTTTACCACACTTAAAGCAAGTTATGTTTCCTATGGGTCTTCCATTTTCGTTGTTCAAAGGGTCTTTTATGGAAGACTTTCTCAACCTTCTTATAGAACTTTCGGGCTTTAAAGGGTTTTTAGTAATGGGTCCTGTTTACTACGGCTCCCTTTTACAAGTGCTTGGGCGAGGAGAAGAGACATCAAATTGCCGACGTAAGGAACCTAATTCATTTTTAGTCTCTTTTAACGCCCTCTTTAAGTGTTTTTGATGCTTTAAATCCTGACATATTTGGAGGCCTTGTTTAGAGGTTAGACTTACTAACTCACCGTAGGTTAGTCTATCATAAGGGATGATATGTTCTCCAAAATCCTCACGGATTCTGTTTCTGACCTTTTCTCCTACTAAGGTTGGAAGACCTGCTAGGAATTTTTCTTTCCAAAAGGGTTGGTTAGAATCTTCTCTAAGCATAACCCTGGTTAGGAAGGTATTTTTATACCACTGGAAATCACTAAGTTTCTTGCATCTAAGATTAGACAAAAGATCTGCGTTTTTGTCTCTTAGATGGGAGGAATCTCCAATGAAATGAAGTGATAAGGTAAAAATTAGGGTTGAGACATAATCTTGGATTGGTTCTCCGTTTTGGTTGAGAATGGGAACCCCATCTTCAGTTGTCTGGATTGCGTTTAAGATATCCAGTTGCTGTTCTTTGGTAAGATAGAAATCCCACCACTCTTTTAGCTGGCCAGAGAAGCCTGCAATTAAGAGTTCAAGAACCTGCTTTATCCGACGTACCGCATTGGGTTTTGTAAGCATTTGAAGCCATCGTCATTTGTCGTAAAAGGTTTAAGATTTGGTGTTCACTCATGCCATCTATATTCCATTCGTAGACTGAAGAGGCATTATATTTTGGTTGAACAATTGTGTTTGGCTGACTTTCGATTTGGGTTTCACTAGACCTAATAGGAATAATATCGAGAGGTCCAGTATTTGGCCAAGAAAGTTTAGCCAGTTTAGGTGTTTTGGGGCTAGTTTCGGGATCAGTGTTGTCACTTAAATCTAGGACACTGACAGTATTATTTTGGACTGTTTCTTCCTTAACTATTTTTGAGGTAGAAGGTTCAACCCTGCTAATTTGGTCTTTAATAGCTTGGAGAAATTCAGTTCTTGAAGTTGTGACTTCTTTTTTGAGCTTTTGCGAAATCTAAAAAGGTTTAAAAATTGGATTCCCGAGGCTTTTTTTCTAAAGGAGTAGAGACTAAGCTTCTCTCGCCTTTAAGATTTTGTTTCTCGCCTCTAGAAAGCTGCTTTCCTAGAGTGTTAAGGCTAATATTAGTAAAATTGTTTTGCAGGATAATATTCTTGAGGTTTGCCGTGGCTTATTCCTGAGGTTTCTCAAGAGGAAAGGCCTTTACCTTGTGCTCACCTATGAAGAAGATAATTTGACGTAAAGGAGGATGGTCAGTTTGAACAATGCCATCTGGACTCTCCCAAACGGGTGTACTTCTATTAGTGTTGATAGGTTCTATGGTTTTAATGGGGTAATCAATGTTATTGTCAAAACTATAGAGTTCAAACCAATCAAAGAAAAGAATATGGGTTTTATATTGTACAACAAAGCTATAATAGCTTTCTTGGATCTTTTTTCGTATTTCAAGAAAGTGCTCGAAGAACCATGTTCTCTTAGAGAGGTTATGTGGTGCATAAAAGTTTTTGTGAACTAATTTTTTATTGATCTCAAAATCCTTTTCAAGGACGTTAAGCTCATTAGTAATGTTTTCAGTTATAACTGAGGCTGAGGGTGAGTCTGGAGGAGACTGTCTTTCAGCATAAATCGGGTGTGGAACTTGGGTTCTATATTCAACATTTTGGATGGAAGGTGAAGGTATATCTGAGGTAGAATACCTTGGTCTTTCCGGGTAATTGTTTCTAGGACAACAGATCTGTCGTTTATAAAGCATGTTATTCATAGAAGGATGATGGGAAGCCCTTCCTAGGTTCTCAACAGAGGAATGGTCTGAATACCTAGAGCTAGTGCTTCTGTTAAGGCTAAGCTTAACACTACCATCAGTGTATTGTATGACTCGTTCTAAGTCGGTATTAGGTTATGGAAGAGCTGGGGATTGTGCTTCAGGTTCATCAGCTCCTTCAAGGAACCAATCTTCAGGAAGACTGACATCATTCCATTGTATTGATACCATAGGGATTCTTATGTTAGATCTAGAAAGGTCGATTTTGAGGAGGAGGGTTTCTCCTTTCTTACTATGTTGTATATTTCTAGTATTGAAAGTAGACATCATAGCTTTGTAATGGACTTTATAGATCAGAGCTACTGGAATAGAACCATCAAACATTTTATAGTTATGAGTTTTAATTTGTAGAAGTAAAGAGGATAAGATATTCTTATCACTTAACGAGACACTGAAATTTGGATAACAATCAAAAGAGACTGGACCCATACATAAACTTGACTCTATAGTTCCTAGTAAGGAATCATTAAAGTCTTTGAATCGTCCATCTCTAAGGGCAACAAGAACTGAAGAATTCAATCCTTCTTTTGTAAGAGGTTTTAAGCCTACTTGAACTAACCCTATATGGATGTAACGATAACCTTTTTCGACATGTTTTTTCAAAGTGTTTACTGAAAATAATTTGATAGTATCAATAGGTTTTGTTAAATGGATATCTCGTTCTTGGGTTTTAATAACATAATCGGTTTTAAAAATATTATATCTACTCATTTTATAGATCTGGTCTTTATTAACTTTGGGTATCTCCCAATTGTCAATGTTTTGCTCAAGGTTTTCTATAGTAAAGGTTTCATTTTTAACCAGCTTATTGGCTTTACTACTACCATGAGAAGAGGATGGAGTTCCTCTGTTCCACATAGAACTCATAATTAAGAACCAGAACTTAGTCCAGAAATTAAACCAGAAATAAGTTATGGCTATGATACCAGGATAAACTTAAAACTTAAAAGGAAATCATCTGATATCACGTAAACATGTAAATGCCTTCTGGAACAAACAAGCTTCCAAATGCCTTCTGGAATAGATAGCAACACATGGTCGACTTACCTTATGAGCCTGATTTTGAAGAAAAGAATATCCCTACCAAAGCCCGGCCAACTCAAATGAATGCCGATTTAGAACGCCATTGTCACGAAGAGATTAGATTTCTCAAAAGCAAAGGCTTGATTTCCAAATCCCGTTCTCCTTGGAGCTGTGCGGCGTTTTACGTCAACAAACTTCGGAGATTGAACGTGGCACGCCTAGGATTGTTATAAATTACAAACCTCTTAACGATGCCCTTCGTTGGATCCGTTATCCAATACCCAATAAAAAAGATCTGATGCAAAAATTACACCATGCCTTTATCTTCTCAAAAGTTGATATGAAATCCGGATTTTGGCAAATACAAATCAAGCCACAACATCGTTATAAAACCGCTTTTACTGTTCCTTTTGGCCAGTATGAGTGAAATGTTATGTCTTTCGGTCTTAAAAATGCTCCTTCTGAATATCAAAGAATTATGAATGATATATTCAACCCCTATTCAGACTTTTGCTTTGTTTATATTAATGATGTGCTAGTTTACTCAAGCACGATTGATCAACACTTTAAAAACCTTAAGACTTTTTTCTATCTAATTAAGAAAAATGGTCTTGTTATTTCGGCAAAAAAGATATCTTTATTTCAAACTGAGATTAGATTCCTCGGTCAAATTGTGTCTTGTGGGACTATTACCCCTATTGATAGGTCTCTCCAATTCACTAGCAAATTTCCTGATAAAATCTTAGACAAAACCCAACTACAAAGGTTTCTTGGTAGTTTAAATTATGTCTTAGATTTTTATCCAAATCATTTTAGAATTGCGAAACCTCTCCATGATAGACTAAAGAAAAACCCACCGCCTTGGTCTGATCTCCATACCCAGGTTGTTAAAACCATAAGAACTCGAGTCTTAAAAATCCCATGCCTTAGTTTAGGAAACCCTGACCTGCCTAAAGTTGTTGAGACAGATGCCAGTGACAAGGGTTATGGAGGTATTTTAAAACAGGTTGACAATGGAAAAGAGTACATTATAAGGTTCACCTCAGGGCATTGGAATGATACCCAGTTAAAATACTCTACTATAAAAAAGGAAGTTCTATCAATAATCCTGTGTATTACCAAATTTCAGTCTGATTTACTAAATAAAAAATTCTTTATTACGTGTTGATTGTCAAGCTGCTAATGCTGTTTTAAAAAAGGATGTCCAAAACATTGCTGTAAAATATGTTTTTGCTAGATGGCAGTCTATCTTAAGCATTTTTGAATTTGAAATTGAGCATATAAAAGGAGAAGAGAATTCTATCCCTGACTTCTTAACCCGTGAATTTCTTACAGAAATGCCTAGAAAGACAAAAGATAAAGAGAAGTCCCGACCTCCTCCCGAAAAACCATATGCACCACACAAAAACCCATTAAAACTTGGTACGAAGTAGTTCATAATATGGAGAGTGAAACCTCCTCTATTGACAGAACACAGGGAGTTCAAGAATGGTTCCTTTCCATGACTGAGCATCCTTCGTCTATCCTAAAAAAAAACCCCCAGCTCCTCCAAGCTTTCCATAACTCTATGCAAAACCAGGGAAGCACAAGCAAAGCAGCTACGGAAGGTAAAACTCCTGTAGGAAAAAATATTAGTGTCATTTCAAAACCAGAGGAAGGAGAATCTTCCCAAAAAACCCCTCCTCAAAAACAACTTTACAAATCTGGTAGCTCTCAAGTTGTGGTCGCACAACCTAAGAAAAACGAGACTTCAGAATATTTTGTTAAAACTGCCTCACAAAGTATTATAACAATTGAACATGGGTATCATGATGAGGATCCCTATGTCTCAATACAAAATATCTTTGGAAAAAAGCGGTTCTATAAACCATGGGATCGTACTAAAACTGCAGATTATTACCAGGTGATCCTTGTGGTTACCGGTTCAGCTGAATTCAAACACTTCTTTTATAAGAATGAGCAAGTTGAGCCCTCTTATTCAACCATTAAAATTCTAAAGGTTCTCAGTCCTCACGATTGGAATCAAGACCTGTCAAAACACAAAGCCTTCCCCATCAGGTTCAATAACACTTTCCCACATTGTAAAACCTTTAATTATTGGGATTACCAACAGGCTTGGTTCTCCACCTTTTTAATACAAATACTAGATTATCCCATTCCTGCTAATCTACTTCAACACTAAAACCATACAAATTTAAAAATTGCCATCTTGGTTTGCCCAATGGTGGAAGTTCTATGGCTCTTCTAGTGAAATCCTTCACCCTGACATTACACAAAGCTATAATACCTTTCGAACCCAATACAAACCTTCAAATTTAAAAAGGCGTTTTCTCGCTTTATGTTTATTTTCAATGAAGTTTTACCTTCCTTGGGTTTGTCAATGGTTCCTTGAAATAAACAATGATCAAGGAGGCATGGTCCTCCAAAGAAAATTTAAAATCAGATGGTGGTCAAACTTTAATCCACCACATTCAATTCTTGAACCAGCCATCAGAGAATGGTTGAAGAAAAGTTGTCACGCAGGTACCATGACTTCAGGGCCTGAACAATCTCAGTTTCTTGCCCGAAAATCACAGGCAAATTCGTTGCTTGTATCAGCTAAAACCCCAGAAGATTACGCACGGATCCTACGACAACTAGCTAATAGTATGTCTGAATCCTCCATAACTTCGGAACATGAATCTACAGCAGACTCCTCCATCCACCTCAGTGACGATGAAGAAGGAGCTGGTTTCCAGACTTTAAAAAAAAAATGATGATACTTTTACTATCTTTAATCAGAGACATGTACATCAGTCGCCACCACAACAACGGGCAAATTTCTGCATCAAACAACAACAGTCAAAAGTACAACAGTGTAAAGCATCAAACTATGGTTCAACAGTATAAAGCATCAAAAAGACAAAATTTTGAACAGTGTAAAGCAGAAGACAGATTGTTCATCAACAGTTCTTCAACATGACATCATTGCTCTTCCCTGCCTATAAATTGAGGCTTCTCCTTCAGTTCTAGGTAGAGCATAACACAACAACACAAGCTCCTTCAAAAAATCTCTCTCTCTCTTTTTCTCACAAAAAATTGTAACACTCTTTAAAGTATCAGTTTCGTACAAGACTCTTTGTAAGTCTTATCTGTAAAACCATGACCGGTTCAACCGCCTTGCTTTACTTTGCTTACATGTTTACATATATATATATATTTGCACAAATTTCATTTTCAGATTTGAAAATTTTACATTTAAATTATTCTGCATATTTTTATCTTAATAATTTAATTTATCATTTGTTTTTATTTACTTTCTATTAATTCTTTGAAATAGAGTTTCTGAATATCAAAATGGGCGGAGTGAAATTTTATCTCCATCTAGTAGGACCGAAATGAATTTTCATGTCCATACAGCAAAGACTTTCTTCTGTTGTTGTAAATCTCGGATGTGGTCCCAATCGCGGTAACGGTTGATGAAACACTTTAGCGTGGATTGTTTGCGGCCTTTCCGGCCTTGTATCTCGGTTGTGGTATGCTAAAAAACAACCCCTACAGATGTGGTCGAAATTTAATACCATGTTCCTACCTAGGTGAGGATAGACTTTTAAATCTGCCTAGCTCAAATTTCTCCAGAAGAAAAAAATTTAGAGCGAAAAATAAATTTCCCAGAAGTACCTACTGGGCTCAGTTGTTATCATTGGCCATTTCCTTGATGAGGCACAGGCGATGGTGAACGTGGTTGCCTCTGGTGAAGGTGATTTTCGTTGGTGAAAGGTGGTCGGCGGTCAATGGTGCTACGTAATTTACTTTTGTTTTGTTGTTGTATATGCAAGTATGGCAGAAGCAAGCTTGTAGGAGATGCTAAATGCTTGTGCTGCTAAGTTCTTGAGAGATCCCCCAAGTCAGGTTTATAATAATGAAATGTCTGTGTGATGTTTCATGTTAAGGTCTCACTCATAGTCAAAGCTGTTATAAGTCACACGTTTGCACTATGCAAAAGTCTGATAACTGTTCCATGCTGAGATTTCACCAGCATCTAATTGGAAACTTTCCCTCTCAGTATCAATGAAAGTGCACTTTAGTTAGATGCTTTGTTTGTGGCTATTCGAAGAATCAAGCGAACACTTAATATTGATGTTTCATTGCTCTGTTTTCATAATGGTTACATTCTCACGTACTCCTGACCTTCGATGCTGTGGATGGGAAGCAAGCAAGACGTACCAATTCCTCAAGTCCACTGGGTGAGCTGTTTGACCATGGTAAGTGTATGGGTATAACCCCAAGTATGTTGGCGGACCCCAGTAATGGATCCGCGAACACTTTACCGGGCGCCAAATACTTTATGTCGCCCGCAGCTCTATCAAGTCAGTACATCAACATGGTCCGACAACATTGGCGGTCGCCTAACAAGACAAAATAAGGGAATCTTCCCAACTGTCAAAAGCATCGCAGCCGTACACGTGTAAAAGGATTACGCACGCATCGGTGAATAGTACTTCTATAAATAGCCAAATAATACTATTCTCGCAGTACACTCTCTGACACTCATAATTCTTATCTCTCTCTCTACTTTCTCTCTCAAACCCTATTTGGGCACGTGCCGACTTGAGCGTCGGAGGGGTTTCCTCGCATCCCCCGAGGGTAGTTCACGTTGCTTCTTGTGCGGCTATTCACTAGCGGAGCTTACCCAAATCTTTGGCGGACTTCTCTCAAGACCGCCAACCGTTTCAACACCGAAACAACTTGGCGCTAGAAGGAGGGGGCTTCCATCTTTGTGAACGCCGACATGGAAAGAGCAAACAATGACGGCCGTGACCCATCTGAGTTAGACGCTGGGAACGTCAACGAGCGAAGAAACTCCGGGGAACAATGTGTCTCGGAGTAAACACCTGGAAGCGGATCATTTAACCCGGCTCAACTAAGTCAATTCTCCCCGAGCAATCGCCAAACCGTAGCGTCTTTCATCCGAGATGTTACAAGCGGGTACTCAGCCTAACAACACTCCCACTCCCAATGCAAGGGCAAGTCAGCTTCGTAGGCGTATGTCAACCATGAATGGTCGCAACGTCGATGGCACCCCCATGAGAAGGATGCGGACCTTCAATCGGGAGGGACGCCAATTGGAAAGGCAAATTGAGGACCCCGGAATATGAGGAAGTCATCCTAGAAACGAGGATCTCAACAATTCCAAGAGGATCAAAGTCGTTCTCGCCAGGAACACAGCATCAGTGGCGCAAGCAATTATTCTGCTGGCGGACACTTATTGATCAAGCCTAAGCAGTCTCCTTTCATTCCAGAGATCTTGAACCACCCCATGCCGCGAATCAAGATGCCGTCCTGTAAGTATGATGGCACCTCGAGACCCGGGACGATCATGTGGCCGCCTATGAGGGGCACATGTACTTATACACTCGGGTGGACGCCATCCGGGTGTAAAGTTTTCCCATCTACTTTAACCGGATCGCTCGGACGTGGTTTAAAAGCATCGGTGGCCGGTAACGTTTCTAGTTTTTCTCAGCTTTCATCTATGTTCAGCACTCACTTCGTGAGTAACAGGCGCCGCGAGCGCACAACTGGCGAGTTGTTATCAATCAAGCAAAGGGAAAATGAGAGCCTGCGAGATTTCGTGGGCCGTTTTAATGCTGAGGCGGTCACCATTCCCCGCCTTCAGCAGGACGTGGCCGTGTTAGCTTTGATGACCGGGCTGAGGGAAGGGTCCGCATTTCGAAGTTATCTGGGCCGTAAAACCTTCACATCCCTTGAGCCGGTCTTAAGGAAGGCAAACGACTTCATCAGGGGGGAAGAGTTTGACAAGGCCGTAAGCAGCCAAAGTCGTGAGCAGGAAAAGAAGAAGGATGACAAGCAGAAGAGAGAAAAAGGTCGCGAAAATGACCGCGGTCGGGATGAAAGAAAGCAGGAATCAAATGTGGTCAAGAAGGGAAATGACCGCGAGAAGAATGACCGTGAAAGGTTCGAGTACAAAGATAAATTTGATACATATACGCAGCTCACGGCCTCAAGGGCTCAAATATATCAGATGAACAAGGACAGTGATAAATGGCAACGTCCTAAACAAATGTTTCATAAAAACCGTGACAAGAGCAAGTGGTGTGACTTTCACGGTGATCACGGTCACACTACCGAGAATTGCAGGCACTTGAAGGATAACCTAGAGGATCTGATAAGACGGGGTAACTTCACTCAATACAGGGCACAATCAAAGGACGGAGACGTGGTAAAACCTAACAACCGGAACGTGCAATCGCGGATTGCTGAGATTCACGTTATAAGTGGCGGTCCAATTCACGGCGGCAGCGCCAGTGGGGCCAAGGCAAGCCTGAAAGAATTCAGGCACCAGGTCAATTTCAATGAAAGCATGCAGTGGAGAAGGCCACCAGTAATGCCCGCCATGTCTTTCACGGTTGAAGATGCAAAGCATGTCGTCTACCCCCATGATGACCCTCTGGTGGTCACGCTGAAGGTGTCAAATTGTTTGATCCACAGAATCCTGGTAGACGGAGGAAGTTCCGCAAACATTCTGTATTTCTCAACTTTTGAAAAGTTAATGATTGGCCAGGGAACATCCGAAGCTCGTGCGTTACCGGTGATAGGTTTCACGGGGCGTCGGTGATTCCGAGAGGGCCCGATAACCTTACCGGTCGAGTAGGGGAGGATGAGAACGCCGGGGATGTGATGGCGGAGTTTCTAGTGGTTGACGTGCCTGGAGCCTATAACGCAATTATCGGACGCCCTTTCATCCATGACGTCCAAGGAGTTGTGTCGACCTATCATTTGACTATGTTGTACGTTTCCAATCTCGGGACGACAGCAAAGTTAAGAGGAAATCAAGAAATGGCGAAATCATGCTACCTAACAGCATTAAAGCAACCCAAGAAGGAGAGTGCCTGGTAGAAGAATTGAATCCGTCAACAAGGAAACAAAGGCGAGCCCGAAAGAGGGCTCGGCGAATGAGGAAGGGCCCGAGAAAGGGGATGAGGAGATGGATGTTTTAATGGAAGAGCTGGAATCCAGGCCTGATGATACTCCAAGGCCCAAGCCGGATGGAGAAACAAAGCAGGAGATGCTGGCGGATGATCCGGCAAGGACAGTGGCTGTCGGAACAGACATGGACCCAAAGGTCGGGGTCAACCTGGTGACTCTCCTACGAAAAAACGGACGTCTTCGCGTTCTCAGCGGATGAGATGCCGGGAATTGACCCGGCCGTGATGGTACACCGTCTAAATGTTGACAAAGACTATCCGACATCGTCAGCGGAAGAAGCGCAATTTTTCGGCCGAAAAGAACAAAGCCATTAAAGAGGAGGTTGATAAGCTATTGGCGGTGACTTTATTGAGCCATGCGACTACCCGGAGTGGTTGGCCAATGTAGTCATGGTAAAGAAAACTAGCGGCCAGTGGAGGATGTGTGTGGACTTCACAAACCTCAATAGAGCTTGCCCAAAAGATTGCTACCCGCTGCCGAGAATAGACCAGCTAGTAGACTCTACTAGCGGTCACGCATTGTTAAGCTTTATGGATGCCTTCTCGGGCTATCACCAGATCAGCTTGCTCGAGGCCGATAGGAAAAAAGGCTGCGTTCATCACAGTTGCGGAGTATATAATTATAAGGCAATGCCGTTTGGGCTCCGTAATGCGGGGGCAACCTATCAAAAGCTAGTCGACAAAGTCTTCGCGGATCGAGAGGGGAGAAATATCGAAGCTTATGTTGACGACTCCATCGTCAAGAGTAAAACTGACCGTCAACATTTGGACGATCTGGAAGAGACCTTCAGAACTTTGAGGAAGTATAGGATGAAGCTCAACCCAAAGAAATGTGTTTTTGGGGTGAGAGCGGGAAAGTTCTTAGGCTTCTTGGTCAGCAAAAGGGGGATTGATGCAAACCCAGACAAAGTCCAAGCCATTGTCGACCTGCCTGAGCCTAGAAGCGTCAAGGATATTCAGCGGTTAACAGGGAGAATGGCGGCCCTCACTCGATTCATTTCAAAATCGGCGAGACAAAGCTTTGCCTTTCTTTGCCCCCGCTAAGGGGGAATAAGAAGTTCGAGTGGGGAGAGGAGCAAAGCAAAGCATTCCCGCGGTAAAGAGCATTTAAAGAAGCTACCAACCATTACAAGGCCCGAGACCGGAGATGTATTACAACTGTATATCTCGGCTTCACCGAAGACAGTCGCGGCCGTGTTATTGGTAGAAAAAGAGAAGAGGCAGCAGCCAATCTATTTTATCAGCCATATTCTTAACGGTCCGGAGAGCCGTTATCAACTGGTAGAAAAAATGGCCTTGGCTGTGGTAATAGCCGCCAGGAAGCTCAGACCATACTTCGACTGCCATCCCATTCAAGTTTTAACCAACCAGCCGCTAGAAAAAGCATTGCAGAAGATGGATAGTTCCGGCCGCTTGCTGAAATGGGCCGTTGAACTATCGGAGTATGAGATACAGTACAAGCCCAGGACCGCTATCAAAGCACAGGCCCTGGCAGACTTTATCGTGGAAGCCTCATATGAGGAAGAAGTGGAGCAAAAGGAAGTCTGGCTGCTGGAGGTCGACGGATCATCCGCCGCTAGCGGATCTGGAGCGGGTATAGTGATGACCAGCCCTGAAGGAAATTCGTACCAGTACGCCATCAAGTTCGCCTTCCCGGCGTCAAACAACGAAGCAGAATATGAAGCGGCAATTGCCGGATTGAGAATGTGTTTGGCAGCGGGTGCTAAGAAAGTGTCTTTAAAAACGGACTCACAATTGGTGAGCGGCCAGCTGAAGGGAGAATTCGAAGTCAGAGAAGCCAACATGCAAAAATACGTTGAAAAGGCCAAGGAATTGATAGCTCAACTGCATCATTTTGAGATTCAAGCGGTACCTAGGGCCGAGAACACAAAAGCGGACGCGTTGTCCAAGTTGGCAAGCTCTGACTCGTTTAGCATTGAAAGAACCGTCACGGTTGACATCTTGAAGGAAAAAAGCATCACAGAAAAGGTCGTAACCGTCAACAGTATAAACCAGCAGGGAGAATGGTTTAGTGAGTTGGTGGCGTACAAATTGACCGGGACGCTTCCGAGTAATCCTTCGTCTGCTAAGAAATTGAAACGACAAGCAAGCTGGTACGTCATATACCAAAATGAGCTATACAAGAAATCATTCAGTTTACCTCTGCTTAAATGCGCAACCGCATGGGAATCTGCGAAGATCCTTGAAGAAATACATGAAGGTATATGCGGTAACCATATTGGCGGAAAGGCTCTGGCACTAAAGGCATTGAGGGCGGGATTCTATTGGCCAAGTATGCTGGCGGATTCCCAGAGCTATGTTAAGAGATGTGATAAGTGCCAGAGATACGCTCCCGTCATTAACGGGCCGGCCCAACGATTTGCAGCCTATCCTATGCCCAATCCCGTTCGCACAGTGGGGAATGGACATCTTGGGACCGTTCACCACAGCAACTGGGGGGAGAAAGTTCCTAATAGTGGGAATTGATTACTTCACCAAGTGGATAGAGGCAGAGCCGACAGCGAAAATCAAGGCAAATCAGGTCAAGAAATTCATCTGGCAGAATATTATGACAAGATTTGGGATCCCCATGGCGATCGTCTTTGATCATGGCGTCCACTCGATTGTCGACACAGTACGAGGCCTTCTTAACGAGAATTTCGGGTAAAATTTGCATACTCGGCCGTTGCCACCCTCGAGCAACGGGCAAGCGAGGCCGCGAACAAACGAGATCCTAAACGCCTTGAAGAAAAAGCTAGATGAATTCAAAGGGGGATGGGCCGATATGGTACCGACGAAGTACTATGGTCAAACGAACAACAAGAGAAAGAAGCGACGGGAGAGAGCCCATTCAAGTTGGCCTTCGGCGCGGAGGCGGTGTTGCCAGTAGAGGTGGGGTTACCCTCTTACCGGATCAAGCACCATGATCTGCAAAGAAATGACCAGGCACTTAGGGAAGACCTAGACTTCTTGCCGGAAACAAGGCTCATGGCAGAACTGAGAGCGGCCGCTTACAAAGACAAAATCGGCAAGGCTTACAATAAAAAGTCATGGAGAGGCCATTAAATGTTGGCGACTGGTCCTTCGCGAACGGCGGCCACTGGCAAAGCGCATGTTGAGGGAAAGCTGACTGCTAACTGGGAAGGCCCCTACATCGTAGCCAAGAAGATTGCTCTCGGTTCCTTCATTTTAAAGAGCATGGATGGCAAGGAGCTTAAAAATTGTTGGAATGCTAGCGTCCTAAGGAAATACTATGTTTGAGTTGCTAAATGTAATAGGCCTAGAGCCACCCTTAGTCGCTTAAATAATACAAATTTCTGTCAGCAGTCCATAAACCGCTATTATTATTTTCATGCGCATCAATCAAAAGCCATATGACAGCCCAAAGTACGTAAACGGTCATTTGACAGACCAAGTACGAATCAAAAGCCATATGACAGGCTCAAAGTACGTAAACGGTCATATGACAGACCTAGTACGAATCAAAAGCCATATGACAGGCTCAAAGTACGTAAACGGTCATATGACAGACCTAGTACGAATCCAAAGCCATGACAGGCTCAAAGTACGTAAACGGTCATATGACAGACCTAGTACGAATCAAAAGCCATATGACAGGCCCAAGATGCGTTAACGGTCACATAACAGACCAAGCACCAAAAACCAGCCATATGACAGGCCAAGGTGCGTTAACGGTCACATAACAGACCAACTACATTAAAAAAAAAATATATATGACGGCCAATAACAGAAACGCAAAAGTACTTTCCATAGAATAAAAGCTACTGGCTTGGCGGCCAACTACAACAAAAAACAATGGCGGCCAATAAAAGGCTTTCAGTCGGAGTCAAGTACTTTCAGATTAAAAACACGA
This sequence comes from Beta corolliflora, assembly GCA_947648045.1. Taxonomy (NCBI): domain Eukaryota; kingdom Viridiplantae; phylum Streptophyta; class Magnoliopsida; order Caryophyllales; family Amaranthaceae; genus Beta; species Beta corolliflora. The sequence goes on along the minus strand of CANSZD010003287.1, from coordinate 2,119,226 downwards.
AATCAGTGTACATACGCCAAAATGGGCCGAATAAAGTGTTGATCAAAATACACAAAATAATACAAGCTATAAACTATTGGAAGAATACGAAGAGCTGAGAGAAGGCCGCCAAAAACTTCAAGAAGGGGGGGCATCTTGATCATCTTGCTCCGCCACATCACGAGGATCCGCATCCGCTATAGCATCCTCGTCGGCAAACTTGGGATCCCCCTCGAATGGCGACAAATGTTGGCCGCAAAGATGAGCCTCTTTCAATCACATTCCGGTCAAACCCCGGGAATGGTCTTGCACACGCACCTCATGGCGGCCGCCCAACCACCATCGTACCTCTTGTGGAGAACCGCCGCATAATCATCGATTGCTTGGAACTCAACGATAGCTCGAGCCCTTGATTGTGCCTTGGCGTCCAATACTGCAATCTCCTTCTCAGAGTTAGCGGTCTCAAGAGCCTTGGTCAATGAGTTAACATTCTCCTCGGTCTCTTCCAATAAGGCGGCCCTAGATCTCAGCGTTGCCAGCTCATCCTCCCGAGGGCGCAACTCTCTGTCTTCTTTGCCGACAGCTTACCCTCTGTCTCCTTCAGCAGATCTTGGCAAGTTTCCAAAGACTGCTTATAGGTGTCCGCCAACTTCTGATACTCAATATATTGCTCAATCAGCTCAATGGCAGCATTGTTGGCCTGCGAAGATGAAAATAGTGTCAAGACAAGAAAGCGACAGAAAGCGAAACGAATAAAAAAGTAACAAAATACATAAACGTACCACAAGCCGGGTCGTGAGCCAACCTAGCAACTGGGTGATCGGGGACCCCGCCGGCCTATCAATCGGCAGATGCATGCCCTTCGAATGCGGTAGGCAAGGATGCCACCGTTCTCAGGGATGTCGGCATACAGCGACTCATCTTCCCTGACGTCCCAGTCCGGCTGATAAATCTTGCCAGGAACGACAGGCCGATGGGCAAAGGAAGCCGCCATAGCTTCGCTCAGCGGTACCTCTTTTTTCTCAATCCACTCATTAAACCGAGAGAAAATACCGGGAGAAATGTTGGAGAGAAAGCTAGGCATGGTAATCAGCTCCCGGATCTTTTCACGGATGGAAGAGTAAGAGCCTGACAGCAAGGAAGCGCCGCTCACGTGTCCGGGAGCAGAGGCCGGGATAGCTCGCTCCTGGACCTCTGGAACATCCGAGGCCAGAACCCCCACTCCGAGCGTCGGGGGCGTGGGGCGAAAGAAGCAGGGCCCTCCACAGCCTGCCTTTTGTTGGCAGATGTGTCCGCGGCGACTTGCTCGCGAGGCCGCCTCCTGTTTCCACCACCCCTGGCAACAGGCCGGGAAGTGGAAGACCTAATCGGGACGGGCGCGAAATCCGGCCGCCGGAGAGCGGCCGCAATGGCAGTAACATTCTCCGGGAGGGAACGCGAATAATATTCGCCCGCCGCGACCGCGACGAATATTTTGAGGGCCGTGACGATTCCCCTCCCGCGGCCGTTAGTAATCCCGTGCATAGTCTCGTAGTCCCGTGGGGGAGCAGGGGGGTAAGTTGGTTAACGGTTTGAGGTTCCCGTCCACAACGAAGGACGTCGAGATCAAGAAAGTCAAAACACGCAATTGACAAAAAGCACATTAAAAAAAAAAAAAAAAAAAAAAAAAAAAAAATCATCAGTTGGACCGATCCGACATCAACACTCACCATTTTCATGAGTTGGGTGAGCGAGCGGGGCCGACAAGGGTTTGTTCCCCAGGGATATACTTGGAATGAGGAATCCAATATTTAGGCTCTTTAACCCTCGCCTCCTTCCCGTCCTCATAGGTGACTAAATAGTCCTCTCGTATCGAAGTAGTCGAAAGCCGCTAACTCTTCCTCGGTTAGCGGAGTAAGGGGTAAATGCTCCATACGCGGAAGAGGCTCGGTGAAATGACGACGCACCGGATAATCCTCGGGAACTCGTAACCAAAAGAAAGCATCCCGCCGACCCTTCAAACCGAGTCATTTTTGGTCGAATCGGTCATCTTCTTGTCGGACGTCATTAACGACCACCAACCCGCCCGCCGGGAGGATCCATTCTTCTTCGGCCGGTGAATATGGCGGAATAAGTTCAAAGTTTGCGGAAAATCCAGGGAAACGCACAACCCATATGTACGCGATCAAATTTCGGACCGCCAAAGGAGTTAACCGAGCCAAGCTCACGTTGAAAGCGTTTAAGATCTTCACCAAATAAGAATCCGAGAGGGAAGCGGAGACCAAACTCGAAATGGTGAGTATATACGGCCACGTGACCAGGGAGGACACTCCGTCACAATGGCCCCCTCTCGGTGGAACTACCAACCCAGGTAACTCGACGGAAAACAATATAAATCCCGTGCAACTCTAGGGTAACCCGAGATCAATGGCGTCCCGACGCCAAGGCAAATCAATCTCAACGCCGATAGGGCCGAGCACCGAAATCATCCCAGGCGACCATAAAGCCTCGAACCGTGTCCGGTCTCAATATCCTCCATCGGATTCGAACCGTCGACCCTTAATTCGGCGGCAAGCGGAAGATTCCCCGACCGCGTGAGCGAATAAAGGTACGAAACGTCAATGTTTGTGTTCGCTGAGTCAACTGCATCCCCAGTAACGCGAACTGCAGGATTAACAGCAGCGCGACGATGATAAACGGTCTCTTGGCGAATCATAACGGTAGCAATGGAATCACCGTCGTCACCTAAATCAATAATATGAGGGTTAGGGGCCGCGGATCGTCGTAAACGATCAAAAAAGTCGGTCGTTACCTCCACCCCCAAAGATCCGCTAAGCTATCCAACCAAGCATGCTCTCTAAGTGGTACTACATCAAGGCCGGGGAGCGGCATCGGCGGGAGGATGCCTAACGGATCGTCTAGCGAGAATTTGATGCCTAAGCTCCCTAAGAGTTTGCCTGGTCACCACTCGGCTAGCGGATAGATATCTCCCGGTCGACTATGCTCCTCGGGGGGTAGCAGGGTCGTTAAGGAACTTGGATCTCATCTCTTTTTCTCTTTCAACGTTAAGGGAATGTCCGACAACAACCTAGTTCTTCCCACATGGTTAGAGGCTGGAAGAAGGCTCGCTATCGGCCGGGGGAGAGGAAGGCTCACTTTCGGTCATAAATGCATCACTAGGGGTATTCGGCTATCGACCGGTCCGACATGATAAAAATATAAAAAGAAACTTTAAGCCCGGAAAAGAAATGGAGAAATACCCGGAGAAGTAAAATCGCCTGGAGAGATGAAGGCAAGGGCAAAAGGTCGCCGGAAAAGGCGAACAAGAATTCCAAGGAATGAATTAGCGTGAAAAAGCCCGAGCCCGAGCGAAAAGACCACCGGAAATGAAGAACTGCCACCGGCGAAACTCAAACTTAAAATCTCGGAAAAAAACCCGGAAAAACTTCTTCAAAAGAATGGCGAAATTCTTGGTACTGTAAAACCGGGAAAGAAAAAACTAAGAAATTTGACAACTTTTCGAGGTAATTTGAGCACAGGAAAGGGGGTATCTAAGCAACTCGAGCTTCGGGTATGGAGGTTTCGTCAGAAGGAAAATGGAAAAGGAGAGAAAGCTTTGAGAATAAAGGTGAAGAAATCCAAAAAGGACAACTACTTCAATATAAGGCATGAATGAACGGCTGAGACTGAAAGACCTCTCAACTCCCTCTCCAGATTCATGCCAAGTGTCACAACATGGTAAACCCTAACAAAGTAATGGGCGGGATTTTCGGAGGAGATATCATTAACTTTTCAAACTCTTTCAACTCCCTACGACAACACGTGGCACCCAACGAATGAACTTCCCCAAAAAGTAGAGCACGGCAACAATGATTCGCGTCTATTGACAACATCCTTAGCGGTCACGACCCCAAAAGATGCTGGGGGGCTAGTTGTATGGGTATAACCCCAAGTATGTTGGCGGACCCCAGTAATGGATCCGCGAACACTTTACCGGGCGCCAAATACTTTATGTCGCCCGCAGCTCTATCAAGTCAGTACATCAACATGGTCCGACAACATTGGCGGTCGCCTAACAAGACAAAATAAGGGAATCTTCCCAACTGTCAAAAGCATCGCAGCCGTACACGTGTAAAAGGATTACGCACCCTGTCAGGTGAATAGTACTTCTATAAATAGTCAAATAGTACTATTCTGTAGGTACACTCTCTCACACTCATAATTCTTATCTCTCTCTCTACTTTCTCTCTCTAAACCCTATTTGGGCACGTGCTGACTTGAGCGTCGGAGGGGATTTCCTCGCATCCCCCCCGAGGGTAGTTCACGTTTGCTTCTTGTGCAGCTATTCACTAGCGGAGCTTACCCAAATCTTTGGCGGACTTCTCTCAAGACCGCCAACCGTTTCAACACCGAAACAGTAAGTTTCTTTCCTAGTTTCCATTCCTATGTCTGCCTTAATCCTACCCTCTTGTTCTTTCCCTACTCTTGTCATCAATATGTTACTTTCTACTAATATTTGAAGCTATGTTGATGTATCCTTTTGATGTGTTTAATTTTGCATTGCAGGATGTGATGCCCTCGGTTGTGCTGTGAGTAGTATGCTTTCTTTCAATAATGTACTTAGATGGACTTAAAATCTATTTTTCTGACTCAGCTTGAAGCCCTTGCTTTTGGGAGTACTGCTTTAAAGTGATTGCAGCTATTCCATTTTATGGTGCAACATGGGAAAAGTATGCGGTCTAGGTTTTGCTACTTTTATTTTCAAAGGGACTTAGACAGTTGTTCTAACCTATGTGGCTTCATGTTGATCTATTCAATTAATGAAAATTTCTTGACAGAATTATGTGTGGCATCAGTTGAGCACTTCCTTTTGGTCCATTATGTAGTGTCTCGTTCTGAAACCTGAACCATGAAGCATAAGACAATATGTTGAGCCCTTATATGTCTGCTTAATTGTATGCTTTATGCCTGATGCTGTTTACATATTGATGCTAACTGAATGTTATTATTTTTTGCAAATCTCTGCCCTCCTAAAGCCCCAATCCCAAGAAATTAAACTCATTTTACCTTGCGATTGTTTGGGGGACACTCGAGAGTTTTCAACGGCAGTCGGCAGATTCACTATACTGCTAAAGTGCCTATGACGATTGGTTTTTGTGATTTTATGGTAAAATCTGGCCCTTGATATGTTGACCTTTAAGGAACACAAATACACGATGAGATTGACTAGTTTTGATCTGTTGATTTTTTTGCCCCCGTTCGGTAGTTAGCTATTTGATATCCATTTGTGAGTGTACCTGGTTTCTTTCTAAAATAATGCTGCTTTGACCCTTCTCTATATGTCTCTTTAAATTCAATAATGCTAGAAAACAGCATAATAATTAGTGATGGAGGAAAAGCTTAAGAACAAGCTCTATGGTTAAAAAAAAACAAGACTTTCAATCGGTATTAGTCTTCGAGATAGGAGCAAGTGTCTTGAAACTGTAAAAGATAGTAAATCACGTAAAAACAGCCCAAGGTGAGAAAGTTGTTTTTCATTCATATTTGGGAAAGCACCTGTAGAGCTTCCAGTGGTAGACACACTGTTGTACTTCCTCCGTCCTATAATATAGTGTTTGTTTCTCTCTTTTGAGGTCAAACTTTAAAATCTTTGACCAAATATTCTCATTAATATATATACAAAACATACTCATGTGAGATCTTGTTAGATTCGCCTCAACCTGTAATTTCACAATTTCAACTTTTTATATTTTTTATCAATAAGGAATTAAAAATATAGAAGGTCAAAGGTCCATCTTGGAGACCGTGTAAAAAAGAAACAAGCACTATATTATGAGACGAAGGGAGTATATGTATGAAGGGCATGTGTTTTTTTATGGTAAAATGCAGCCATGATACTAGGATGACATTTGGGTTCGATTCTCATCAGGGGGGTTTGGGGGGCTTTGGGGTAGGTTGTATTTAGGTGCCCTGTGAGAGGGTGTTAATGTAATTTATCTTACCAAATTTAAAAAAAAAAGATACTAGGATGACATTTTTGTATTTTGTGATGTATTTCTTGTTCTTCTTTTGCTTTCATGTACCTAGTTTCATTAATTTCTTGCTCTCCAATTGTTATTATATGCATGGTTTCTTTACTATAATATTGGTGCTTCTATCCCTTGTTGATTTTCTCTCCTTTAAATGAAGTATGTTATAATATCATATGGGAATTGAGGGGACAGAAAAGTTAAGATGAGCATTATGGTCAAAAGAAATAGGCCTTATTAAGTACTATCTATCTATACTAATATATTAAAAGGCGTTCCACGAGAACAGTGAACGCGGCTCTTTCTATTAGAATTTTTTAGTCCATGTAATTCACATCTGAATTAAAAAAATTAGAAAATGCGTTGTATAAAGATTTGATCTTTGTGACTTATTCCTCATATATTAAAGTCTTAACCACTAAACCAAGTTATACTTAGTGTTATCATTTTAAAGTAAATTATTAATAAATGAAGAATGTCATTACTCGGGGCGTAGCCCGGGCCTAATAACTAGTTGTCTTGGGAAAAAGTGAGTCATTTGAATTGAGACAAATAATATCTTATGTAAAAGAATTCTATAATGTGATTTATCGATATGAAAAAAAAAATCTAGTAATGGCTAATGAACATTTTTTAATATTAATTTTTGTCATTCTTGATTTAGTTGCTTAATTATTCTATATACGAGTCTCATTTCCTCTCCCTTTAGTGTGATATCCCCTTTGGTATTCCCTTCTTCATGATTATCCCTTTTTTGTGTTATCACTATCTCATGTCAATTACTCTTTACAAGTATCCCTTTTTTTTGCTTCATCACTATCTCATGTCAATTATTTCTGGTGTCTCTCATTTTTCTCATTCTTGCTTTTGGCATGGAGATTGCGAAATGTGGATAGAGTAAAAATCCGAGAAACTTTAGCCTTGAAAAAAGAAGAATAAGAGTTCTTGAAAAGGAAAGTTCGCAAATAATTTAGTACATTTATTAGCACATGGTATGGAGGGAATATTTATATTGCTTAACTAAATTTTTTTATATATAGCCTTTTACGCCTTTTTAAGTATTTTATAGAAAAATAATTTTAGTCTCTCATTATCTTTGTAGAAAAAGGACTACTAAATGTTTGAAAAAAGCGATATTCACCTAGGGGTGTCAAAACAGGTTACAAACGGAGTTACAGGTATGCGGTGAGCAAGTCCCGGCCGGACGGCAGTCGGGAATCGATTGTCGGTCCTGAGTCATGATTGGTCGGGTTTTTGTTCAAGCTGGGTCGAACACAATTGAATCATTGGATTCCGGGTGTCGGACAGTGAGCGTTCCATTTACAAGTCGATCCATTCCGGATATGATCGCCCGTTGACATTTTTTTCCAGGGTTTGCGCGGAGTCGTATTTAGGTTTCATGTACGGTTGAGTTAAGTCAAATGTACTCGGGTTGAATTAGTAATGACCTTAGTTCGATCATTGTGAAACATCGGGTCCATTCGCTATTGAACGTCAATTCAACTTCGGGTAACTCCTGATCGGGCCATCTTGATTTTGTTATGGATTTTGTAAACGAATCATATTAATAAAAGTATTAAGATCGACATATATATACATATGTGTGTGTGCGATAAATATATGGATGACAACGAAAAACCAATAAAAACACTATATAGATTACCGTGATGTTTAGTGTATTCTCTTAGTCAACTCTTATTTCGAATAATCAATTGTGTAACACCACTCTAATGAGTAAAGGAGTAGAACGACTCTTTATATTGCATAATTGCATTATTACATACACATTAAAGATTTAAAGTTATTACATACACATTAATGATCACATGATTAATACTTAGAGTTGGTACTACTAGTTTGGATTTGTCATTTGTGACAACTATCATGTCTAATAAGTATTCAAGTAACAACCATAAGGGTTAAGGCATAAGTCCATACCGATTATTGATTAGAGTTAATAAACTATTAAACTCAAATATTTAGTTAGTTAATGACTTACTCACTCTCACTGAGTCACTATATAGCAACAAAAAGAGTTAAAAGATGAGTTGAATTAAAGAATTTTAGAAATTAAGAAATTAAGAAATGAAAATCTGAGATTAGAATATTAGATATAATAAGTTAATAATATGTAGAGTTGAAGCCTAAAATGATCGTACGAAGATGGAGACATGAAGTGATGAAGTTATTATGTTGTCATTAATATCTTATTAGGTTGACATTAATGAAAGCATCGTAATTATGAAATTCTTCAACTTTCATCGTTCATGAAACAAAAATGATCAACATTAATCGAATATGAAGATGATGACGTGATCAAGATGATACATAATCATATCGGTATAGGATGAAACTATGAAAGTAAATCATAGTTAATACCAATCATATCGGTGGAGGATCAAAGTAGATCATGGTTAATACCAATCATATCGTGGAGGATCAAAGTAGATCATAGTTAATACCAACTACCAATCATAACCTTCCTCATGTATGATAGTGGAGGATCAAGATCGTTGATGTTTCGGTTGTTGATATTAAAAAATAGCAACATAGGAGGCGATCTTATTAGACGATTCATATTAGGAAAATCACTTTACGTTAACAATAATCAAAGCATCATTAGATTGATCGACTTTCATCGTTGATGTTTCAGTTGTGGATCTCAAAAGATAATAATATAAGAGTCTCGAGTCTATTTGATTCAGTATCTCTTTGAGTTGCTATACGTATCGTCGTATCGGTATTATGGTAATTACGCTATTACAGCTTTGCCTTAACATTTTCACGTCATTCATAATCATCTTTACATGAATTTTCCAACTTGTTTAAAATTAATAATATTAATTAAACTTCTAAAGTTCATAATTTTTATTAATTTATAACAATAATACTAGTTTAGGAAGTTAAGTAGATTACTAAATAAATCAATACCAGAATTACAAATTTAGAATACTTAAGACCATTGATTTGAGAAAGATTAAAATTGAACCATTGATATTTTTCAATCCATGTGCTTGTTGACTATCAATGCTCATTGGTCCAAAAAAAAGTCATGGATCATGAATTGAGACCATTGATTAGAGAAGAGCAAATCTGATCCCTTCATTTCTCTACTCTCTTTAGTCTCTTACTCACTAACCTTAAATCTAATCCGAGCCATTCAATATTTTCATCCAACGATCCTAAATCCCCTGAAAACCCTAACCTAAAAACCCCCTCATTTTCCCTCTTCTCAAATCCGAACCCTGATCTCAGCCCCTCTCTCTCAAAGTCTCTCACTCTCCATCGTCGGAAATCAAAGTCTCTCACTCTCCCTCGTCGGAACCCTAAGCTTTTAGGGCTTGCTTTTGCTAACTTTGTGTTCTTGGCGTAATGAGAAACTTCGCTCTTGTTGCCGTGCGCCCGCCGATGAAGATGTTGATGATACTTCGTGTCGTCGTCTCGCCGTAACTCCACTTTCCTCAATCTTTGTCGCACTTGGCAATGTTGTAAGTTGCTTTTTCTTTAATGTGCTTCATTTTAGTTGCTAGATGTTGAGATCTGCTGCTTAAGTTGGTTGTTTTGATTCTCAGTTTAAAGGTTTGATTTTAAGATTTTCGTTTTTCTGGATAGTTTGATGTTGTGAATCCTAAAAGACTCAGAAGGAAAAAAGTTTCTTTCTATTTGAAGTCGGATGATGGAGAGTTCTATAACCCATTGCTAATAATGAACAACATGCTAATTTTTAAAACGCTAGTAGAATTTATCACATAAGAAGTCTAAAACTCTAAATAATCGCTATGAACTCTCCTCTTTCATTCCAAAAGAACTTAACTCATATGAGACCCCCATATAGATACTGGTATTATTTTTTGGTGCTAAGTATGCTTTTTGAAGCTTTCTTGTTATATGACTTCGGTGAGTGCACTTCATTGATTCACCGGTGACGTTCACTTACTCGGCGTACGAAATTACCTCAATTTTTATTTTTTTCGGCCCGTCTATCGAAGAAAGGAAACATATTCTTCGGTACAACTATCCAAAAAGCAATTACATCGAGCGAGTAAGCAAAATGATGCAAGAGAGAATTGCTTTAGTTTTTACTTTTTATGGTGGGCAAATTTAAACCATTTTAGCTTTTCTCATTTTATTTTTCCTTTCTAGGGTCCTTGATTAACAATATGTAGGACAACTTGATTAGGCTAAGAAGAAGCTCAACAAAGAATGAAGATACCAAGCGACTTTCTAAGTATGGTACATAACTCTCATGCTTCAATTTTTGTTTTGATGGCCAAAGCCGATGACATCATTTTGGTTTGATTCGGGTCGCGAGGTACTTGAAGCTTGAATGGATTTGAACTGTATGGTTGATTAATTGTCGCACAATCTTAATGCGAATAAAGGTAAAGCTGAATATTGTTTAATAGCTTCGAATTTATGAGCTATATAATTGGGAAAGTAAATAAACGATGATGAATAGGCTGCAAGTCCAACAATGTTTCTCACTCAAATCTTGCCTCTTAATGAATAAGCGATCGTTTTGCTTGAGCCTTCTCGAACCCTTATGCGGTGCTCTCATGAACAAGTTGGTATAGCCGCTAGTGGCTCGTTGTTGTTGCTTGTGGCTCCGTTCTGCTGCTTTTGAGATCTTTGTTGCGCTCGTTGGCTTCTTTGCTTTGTGGTTGCTACTACCTTGCTTTGCTTTGTGGTTGTTCTTGGTTTTCTTCTTGTGGTTCTTCTTTGGCTTCGTTTCCGCCGGTTTCTTTCTTGTGCTTGTGGTTGTTCTTTGTTGATGTTCTTTGTTGGTGTTCTTTATTCTTTGCTTGCTTTGTTATAATAAATTCAGCAATTTGATTTTTGTAATTTCGTTTGACATTAACACATGTATTTTGAATGAATTTATGATATTATATTAACTCGACCCAATTATCAAACTTTGTTCTTCACTCAAACAAGTTACGATTATAATTATATGTTGTGGAAAAATTAAAGTATAGTATTTTATGGAAGCATTTGCATTATACAAAGCAACTGAAAAATTAATAAGAAGACATTTTATAATAATATGCACTAAAAAACTAGCAGTTAAAAAGTAACCATTATAATCTCATCAATAGTTAAAACACTATGACATGAACCAAAATTACATCAAAAATAATTTAATTGAGAATGTAATTTATTTTTTTATTAAATTATTATTAAATGTAAGTAATTTTATAAATTACCATATTGAAATGATTTTGTAGATATAGAAAAATAATTGAATTTTAGTAATTTTGTTGAGTTTAGTCGTCAAAATAAGTTGGTTTGAAAAATTGCGTAAAATTAGGTAGATTTTATTTTCAGATCAATTAGAATTCGAGTTGAACCAAGTATTTACTGAGCCTAATTGAGTTTTGGGTTAATATCTGGTTTAGTTCGGTCGGGTTCGGGTTTGAATGCAGGTCTGTGTGGTCAGGTCAGAATATAATCTAGCGGGTGCTTGGTCAGTGCAGGTAATCCCGGAGTCGGGTTTCGGTCAGGTCTGGGGACTGACCCTCACAGGCTGAACCAGGTTCAAGTCAGGTCAGTATCAGGTTGACCCAGCGGTCAGGTCTGTTTCTGACACCCCTACATTCACCTGGTGACTTTTGGGAGAGGAGCAAACGGAATACAAATAGACTTCCTTTTAGCAAGGCACACGGATAGTCGTAGTTTCTTTAATTGTAACTATTCAACATAGACTTCTAATGCTGGATGTTCGTATCAAGGCAAGTTTAAGAAGGAACAAAAGTCTAGGTGAGCCAAGAATAAGATGATGGAGTTTAAAAGAGGTGTTGTTATAGGTTTTCACCAAGAGTGGTTAAAGTAGTTGATTGGACCTTTGAGGAGGACCTAATTAACTTGGGTAAAGATGAGGAACAATTTCTCTAGTGTAGCCAAAGAAGTCCCAGAAGAACTGAAGGAAAAGTACCAGTGCATAAGGTCATAACATGGTGGAAATACTACTTGGCCCAAGCGAAATTTAGGAATCAAGAAAATTTTGTCAAGTATAAGGATGCTAAGGTGAAGGCAAAAGAAGACATTCGACAAGCAAAATCAAAGGTATATCAGGAGGTATGCGAAAGCTAGTGTCAAAGGGAGCGTGAAAGAGAAATCTATAAGATAGCAGATATGCATGCATCTTTCAGATGGATGTGTGGGAACGCATTAAGAGATTTATGGATGATGATATTCGAATGAGGGTTAGACTTGTAGCCATTGAGAGTAAGATAAAAGAGAACCATCTACAGTGGTTGAGGCATTTGAGATGTTGTTCAGAGGATGAACCGGGTATTGGGATACTGAAGATGACTTGGATGAGGGCATTATAAACAATAAAAAGATAGGTTCGCAGGAGCATGTAGCACTTGGTAGAAGAGAATGAAGGTAGAGGATCCATGTGACACTCAAGAAGGGGGGGTTTGAATTGAGTGGCTAAAACTAATCGATTTTCGCAAAAACACTCTTATGGCACAGTGTTGTGCACTGTGTTATTCACTCGTAAATTCTCCGATTAATGTTTTTGCTCGAACAAAATTGTATCAAACAATAAAACAATGAAATCAAATAATAAGACACAGAAATTTAACGTGGTTCAATCTCACCTCTGAGATCTACGTCCACACAAACTACTCTTTTATTATTTGAATCGTAAAATACCAAACCCTTGATACAATTCGATTCCCCCACTACTAACTCTAGTAGTGCTCCCCAACACTTAACCCTAAGTGTTGCTACTCTCTATAATATGAAAGATTACAGAAAGAATGATTCCTCAAAAGCGTGCTTCTTGTTCAAGCAAATAGAGGATCGTTACAAGCGATGTTTAGAGACCTTAACTTACTAGAACTTCGTGTCGTACACCTGTGCTCACGGGAGATCGTTTTTCGGCTCTCAAAATCTTAATCTCATAAATCTGAAAACGAGGTTTGCTCCAATGATTTCTATCCCTTATATAATTCAATCAGCTGAACATGTAAGATGACTCTCGAGATAAGACACAGAAATTTAACGTGGTTCAATCTCACCTCTGAGATCTACGTCCACACAAACTACTCTTTTATTATTTGAATCGTAAAATACCAAACCCTTGATACAATTCGATTCCCCCACTACTAACTCTAGTAGTGCTCCCCAACACTTAACCCTAAGTGTTGCTACTCTCTATAATATGAAAGATTACAGAAAGAATGATTCCTCAAAAGCGTGCTTCTTATTCAATCAAATAGAGGATCGTTACAAGCGATGTTTAGAGACCTTAACTTACTAGAACTACGTGGTCGTACACTTTGGCTCGGGAGATCGTTTTCAGCTCTCAAAATCTTAATCTCATAAATCTGAAAACGTGGTTTGCTCCAATGATTTCTATCCCTTATATAATTCAATCAGCTGAATAAAAATCCTTCTCCAAAAGATGTATTATCTTTTTGAACAATTTTTATTCCTAAAATAAAGGGATAAAATTCTTTTCCTATTCAAAAACCAATTTTATCTTTTATAAAAACTGATTTTCTTCTTTTCATATAGAATAAGGATTTCTCCATATCTTATATCAACTCTAAATCATATCTTAAATCAGTTTTTATCAAACAAACTTTATCACAACTTAAAAATCAGTTTTTCTCCTTTTTTTTATTAAAAAAATCTTTAAAACCGTTTTTTATGATGTTTTTCGAAAATAAAAAAAAACTTTTATCTTTTATCAAAAACTGATTTTCGAAAATGAAAACTCTTTTTCTCTTTAATACTGTTTTTCGAAAATAAACATATTTTTCCTTTTAAACTTGATTTTCGAAAATAAAATTCTTTTTCTTATTAAAACTGTTTTTCGAAAATCTTGTTTTATCAAAACTCCCCCTCTCTAATTTTAGCACAAAGCTCTAATATTTTAATTACATTGCATACACATGAATTAATATAACTAGACCTAAGCTTCCTTGTCTTCACATCATTCAATCTTGATAGCTTGATCACTGTTACAAATAAAATAAAATAGCATAGCATAGGGTGTTTATCATCATCAAAATATTTAAAGTTTAAAACACAACAAATTCCCCCTTTTTGATGATGACAAACACATAATACTTCCCCCTCAAATAATGCATCAACATAACACCATTCACAACATCAATCACCATAATCCAATAGCCAACATACCAAATTTCATTCATTAGTAATATCATTCATTAGTTTAAGTATTATACCCATCTTTCCCCTTTTGACATTATCAGAAAAAAGAGCAATAACATGTCAAGCTACACAAAACAGAGATATAGTCATCAAAATAATGCAAGTAGCTCAAGCAAAAGATACTAAGGATGCTGGTGCTATGTCATAATCCAACTCACAATCCGAAGTCATTAAGCAAAATAATCCAACTCACAATCCGAAATTATGAAGTAAGAAATAATCATGAAGGATCATGGTTGATAGCTAAGAAAGTAAGATAAAGAAAGGTAATGCAAGCTTGAAGATTTGAAATGGCAATTGGCTCAACAAGTACTTAAACCTTTTAAGATTTTCAACTTCCGCAAATGAACATCATAGGACTTTCTTCACTGTGGCACTGTTTGTGTTTCTGTTCCAATGAACAATCTATTCCCTTCCAAATATAACTAATCTTCGGATATACTGGAATCCAAAATGATGTTCTTCAAAACTTTGATAATTTTCTTCACATTTGAATTGAACTCTAGGACTTATCTAAAATAAGTGTCTTACTCTCCTTTTCTTTTCTTTTCTTTTCTTTTCCTTTTTTTTTATGAAGGAGAAGCAGACCATACAATATTATTAGAGTCAATCAATAAGAGATCAAAGATAATAAGTTAATTCGGACCTCATTTTCTTTTTGATGCATCTCTCGGCACCGTGCCTTGCACAAGTGTAAATCAAGAACTTTTCATTCTTTCACTTATTTGTGTTTCATTCGAACCTTTTCATGTTCCCCTTAACCGATGCGTCTTTTTCTTCCATCATCTTATCAAGATGTTCTTGCCCCATAAATTATCATTAATCAAGATTAAAAGCACTTGTTGAACTTTGGATCAATAGGTGAGGAAAAGAAGGATAATAATAGGGAAATGACGATAAGGTGAGACATATGAAAGAAAGAAATAATGAGGCACAAATTTCAAACTCATAAATAGAAAATCAGAATATCGGGATAAATATCTGCTTGCCATAGGAGAAAGAATTAGCATTTCATAGCTCAATAACTCGGCAACTTAGGATCATATAGCTCATTAGTTCGGCAACTTAGGATCATGGCATTAGGACAGCATCATTAGACCATTACGAGTCCTTTTTATATCAAGTAGACTTTTTCTCACAGTGTTTCACAAAGACATGCATCAACACTCTAATTAACATATTTAAAGGAGGACAACAAGCATAATACTCAACTAATTTCCAGAAATGAATCCCAAAGCCACAAATTGTCTTGTAAAATATTCATGCATGAAATTCAACAAAATTACCTTGATCACACAATTGGGATATGCTTAACAAAAAAAATTCAAACCACTTACCAACATCACATTCTCTATGGAGTGTGTTAGGGATTTGCCGACGTTTGTCAATACCAAATATTTCTCCCTTTTTGTTGTCACCAAATGTAACACACCCTCCATGGTGGGCTACTAGTGAGAGGGAATTGAGTTTTATCATCAGTCATGTGTCTTGAGCAGCCACTGACGAGATACCATAGGCTGCTTCCTCTCACGTTTGCCTGCAAAAAGATCAGTTGTTAGTTTTAGGAACCCAAATCTGTTTGGGTCCCTTTTTCTTTCGTTGAGCTTCTAACAAGTCTTTTCTAACCCATATTTGAGTTACATACTTTACATTTTTCGCAACACTCTTTTTCTTGACATTACAATTATCCATAAGATGTCCATTCTTTCCACAGAAGTTGCAAATCAAATATTCAGGTAGATCGACATATTTTCTTTTACGAAAGTCTCTTTCAAAAATTTTGGCACTGTGCCTCTGGTCTGTATATCCTAAACCAATTCTGTTTCGATTGCTAGTTGTACTGGAGATATAGTCTAAGGCTTTTTGACCATCTAACCATTTTTCATACATTTTCCGAGCAATAGTCAATTGTGATTCTAAGAATTCAACAGAAATGTTTAGATCGCTATTTCTTTTTCTCGAAATTTCCAAATCTCTTTAAACTTTATCAAGTTCATCACTTAACTTAGCTTCATGAGGTAGCTTACGTGGAACAATTCTAGATCTTTGTCTTGATTCTTTCAACTCAGTTAACTCATGTTTTAACGATTCAATTTGATTTTCAAGATCCGAATTTTTAGCCTCTAGCACAGTGTATGGCACAGTGTTATTAGCAACTTCTTTTGCGAGAGACTTTTCGTACCTTAAAGCATTTAACTCAACATTTTTCTCTTCAACGATTTTTTCAAGTTCATCAGTCTTCTTCATCAGTTCTTTACAATCCTTTAATAAATCCTTATATTCCAATTCCAACCCAATCTTTTGCTTAGTTAAATTTTTTACTTCCTTTTTCATGATTGAAAAATCATCATTCATTTCTTGACAATCATCAATGATATTTCCAAGCAAAGTAACAAGTTGGTTTTTTGAAAGAAGATGTATTGAAGGATTTAGAGAAAGAAGACTTACCTCACTGTCTTCAGTTTCATCTTGGGAGTTCGAACTTTTCGCCATTAGACACAAGTGAGAGTCATCCTGGCACTGTGCCCTTCTCTGTGATGTCTGTACAGCATTCAGACATAATTTTTCTTCATGGCACTGTGCCTCTGACTGTTCTTCATCAGAATCCGAATCTCCCCAAACGGCAGCTATCATAGCCTTTTTGAATTCTTTCTTGGATTGCTCCCTTCTTTCTTTGGGCTTATCATCATCCCATAAGGGACATTCCTTAATCATGTGATTGAAATCTCCACACTTGAAACAACTGGAGTTAGTAGCACTTTTCTTAGAGTTCGAGGTAGTACTCTTACCTTTGAAATTTCCACCTTTTTCCAAGGATTGTTATTTTTGTTCTTTTTGAGAATTTTTTTAAATCTCCTAGTAAGAAGATCAACAACATCATCGTTATCACTATCTTCACTTTCCAATTCAATTCTCAAGGCTAGACCTTTATTTTTTGGTTCATTAGTTTTAGAATCTAAAACAAGTTCATGAGTCATTAATGATCCAATAAGTTGTTCTAGTGAGAGTTTTGTCAAATCTTTAGCTTCTTGAATAGCAGTTATTTTAGGGAGCCAACGATTTGTTAAACTTCTTAACACCTTTCTCACTAAATCTTCAGAAGGATAGATTTTACCTAGAGAACGCAATTCATTAGTGATTAGTGTCATAAATAGAAAATCAGAATATCGGGATAAATATCTGCTTGCCATTGGAGAAAGAATTAGCATTTCATAGCTCAATAACTCGGCAACTTAGGATCATATAGCTCATTAGTTCGGCAACTTAGGATCATGGCATTAGGACAGCATCATTAGACCATTACGAGTCCTTTTTATATCAAGTAGACTTTTTCTCACAGTGTTTCACAAAGATATGCATCAACACTCTAATTAACATATTTAAAGGAGGACAACAAGCATAATACTCAACTAATTTCCAGAAATGAATCCCAAAGCCACAAATTGTCTTGTAAAATATTCATGCATGAAATTCAACAAAATTACCTTGATCACACAATTGGGATATGCTTAACAAAAAAAATTCAAACCACTTACCAACATCACATTCTCTATGGAGTGTGTTAGGGATTTGCCGACGTTTGTCAATACCAAATATTTCTCCCTTTTTGTTGTCACCAAATGTAACACACCCTCCATGGTGGGCTACTAGTGAGAGGGAATTGAGTTTTATCACCAATCATGTGTCTTGAGCACCAACGACGAGATACCATAGGTCGGCTTCCTCTCACGTTTGCTCGCAAAAAGATCGCTTGTTAGTTTTAGGAACCTAAATCTGTTTGGGTCCCTTTTTCTTTCGTTGAGCTTCTAACAAGTCTTTTCTAACCCATATTTGAGTTACATACTTTACATTTTTCGCAACACTCTTTTTCTTGACATTACAATTATCCATAAGATGTCCATTCTTTCCACGAAGTTGCAAATCAAATATTCGGAGTAGATCGACATATTTTCTTTTACGAAAGTCTCTTTCAAAAATTTTGGCACCGTGCCTCACGGTCCGTATATCCTAAACCAATTCTGTTTCGATTGCTAGTTGTACTGGAGATATAGTCTAAGGCTTTTTGACCATCTAACCATTTTTCATACATTTTCCGAGCAATAGTCAATTGTGATTCTAAGAATTCAACAGAAGTGTTTAGATCGCTATTTCTTTTTCTCGAAATTTCCAAATCTCTTTTAACTTTATCAAGTTCATCACTTAACTTAGCTTCATGAGGTAGCTTACGTGGAACAATTCTAGATCTTTGTCTTGATTTTTTCAACTCAGTTAACTCATGTTTTAACGATTCAATTTCATTTTCAAGATCCGAATTTTTAGCCTCTAGCACAGTGTATGGCACAGTGTTATTAACAACTTCTTTTGCGAGAGACTTTTCGTACCTTAAAGCATTTAACTCAACATTTTCTCTTCAACGATTTTTTCAAGTTCATCAGTCTTCTTCATCAGTTCTTTACAATCCTTTAATAAATCCTTATATTCCAATTCCAACCCAATCTTTTACTTAGTTAAATTTTTTACTTCCTTTTTCATGATTGAAAAATCATCATTCATTTCTTGACAATCATCAATGATATTTCCAAGCAAAGTAACAAGTTGGTTTTTTGAAAGAAGATGTATTGAATGTTTTAGAGAAAGAAGACTTACCTCACTGTCTTCAGTTTCATCTTGGGAGTTCGAACTTTTCGCCATTAGACACAAGTGAGAGTCGTCCCGGCACTTGTGCCCTTCTCCCGTGATGTATGTACAGCATTCGGACATAATTTTTCTTCATGGCACCGTGCCTCGATCGTTCTTCATCGAATCCGAATCTCCCCAAACGGCAACTATCATAGCCTTTTTGAATTCTTTCTTGGATTGCTCCCTTCTTTCTTTGGGCTTATCATCATCCCATAAGGGACATTCCTTAATCATGTGATTGAAATCTCCACACTTGAAACAACTGGAGTTAGTAGCACTTTTCTTAGAGTTCGAGGTAGTACTCTTACCTTTGAAATTTCCACCTTTTTCCAAGGATTGTTATTTTTGTTCTTTTTGAGAATTTTTTTAAATCTCCTAGTAAGAAGATCAACAACATCATCGTTATCACTATCTTCACTTTCCAATTCAATTTTCAAGGCTAGACCTTTATTTTTTGGTTCATTAGTTTTAGAATCTAAAACAAGTTCATGAGTCATTAATGATCCAATAAGTTGTTCTAGTGAGAGTTTTGTCAAATCTTTAGCTTCTTGAATAGCAGTTATTTTAGGGAGCCAACGATTTGTTAAACTTCTTAACACCTTTCTCACTAAATCTTCAGAAGGATAGATTTTACCTAGAGAACGCAATTCATTAGTGATTAGTGTAAATCTAGTGAACATCTCTTTAATTGATTCTTCCTTATTCATAGTAAATAGTTCATATTGTTGCACAAGTAAATCAATTCGAGATTGTTTTACCTCATTCGTACCTTCGTGGGCCAATTCTAAAGTATCCCATATCTCCTTTGCTGCAGAGCATGCCAAGATCCTTGAGTATTCATCATGTCCAATTCCATATTGGAGAATAATCATAGCTTTGAAGTTCTTCTCGGCTTTTGCATAGTCAACTGAATTGTAGTCGTCTTCATCCTTGTCGACCATTTTTCCTTCAGCATTTTTGGCTTGGATAAGGATTGATCTTTTTCTTATGACTTTCCAACATTCATAGTCCAATCCTTGGATGTAGATCCTCATCCTAGCCTTCCACCATCCGTAGTCTTTTATGTTGAAAATCGGACACTTGGTGTGTCTATCTCGAGAGTCATCTTGCATGTTCATTACTTCTATTCTCTAGGGATGAGCCTTTCGAGAATAGCCTGCTCTGATACCACTTGTTGGAACACAAGGTGACACTCAAGAAGGGGGGGTTGAATTGAGTGGCTAAAACTAATCGATTTTCGCAAAAACACTATCATGCACTGTGTTATTCACTTGTAAATTCTCCGATTAATGTTTTTGTTCGAACAAAATTGTATCAAACAATAAAACAATGAAATCAAATAATAAGACACAGAAATTTAACGTGGTTCAATCTCACCTCTGAGATCTACGTCCACACAAACTACTCTGTTATTATTTGAATCGTAAAATACCAAACCCTTGATACAATTCGATTCCCCCACTACTAACTCTAGTAGTGCTCCCCAACACTTAACCCTAAGTGTTGCTACTCTCTATAATATGAAAGATTACAGAAAGAATGATTCCTCAAAAGCGTGCTTCTTATTCAAGCAAATAGAGGATCGTTACAAGCGATGTTTAGAGACCTTAACTTACTAGAACTCTGTGTCGTACACTGTGCTTTGGGAGATCGTTTTCAGGTCTCAAAATCTTAATCTCATAAATCTGAAAACATAGTTTGCTCCAATGATTTCTATCCCTTATATAATTCAATCAGCTGAATAAAAATCCTTCTCCAAAAGATGTATTATCTTTTTGAATAATTTTTATTCCTAAAATAAAGGGATAAAATTCTTTTCCTATTCAAAAACCAATTTTATCTTTTATAAAAACTGATTTCCTTCTTTTCATATAGGATAAGGATTTCTCCATATCTTATATCAACTCTAAATCATATCTTAAATCAGTTTTTATCAAACAAACTTTATCACAACTTAAAAATCAGTTTTTCTCCTTTTTTATTAAAAAATCTTTAAAACCGTTTTTTATGATGTTTTTCGAAAATAAAAAACTTTTATCTTTTATCAAAAGCTGATTTTCGAAAATGAAAACTCTTTTTCTCTTTAATACTGTTTTTCGAAAATAAACATCTTTTTCCTTTTAAACTTGATTTTCGAAAATAAAATTTTGTTTCTTATTAAAACTGTTTTTCGAAAATCTTGTTTTATCAAAACTCTCCCTTTCTAATTTTAGCACAAAGTTCTAATATGTTAATTACATTGCATACACATGAATTAATATAACTAGACCTAAGCTTCCTTGTCTTCACATCATCCAATCTTGATAGCTTGATCACTGTTACAAATAAAATAAAAATAGCATAGCATAGGGTGTTTATCATCATCAAAATATTTAAAGTTCAAAACACAACACCATCGAAGACAAAATCTTGACTCATGCAGCCGATCCAATTTTAATGGGATTAAGGCTTTGCCATTGTTGTTGTTTTGAGGCTTTTGACACTTTCTGAACAATTACTTTATTCCTAATCACTGTTTAGGGTAAGGTTGTGTACTTTTTGGACCTTTTTGAACCCATCTTAATGGGTTTTATACTTGGTGTTGTTCTTGTTGTATTGTCTAGTTTGCTTTTCACTGCTGGGATTTGCTTCTATGGTCAGAAGGGTGAACCATTATGCTAAATCTTCTTTTTCTTTCTGATCGGAACCTGATTGGCCCCTTTATCTGCTTGTGATGTTCAGCTACTTCACCAATACCCTAATCCTTCCTGTAGTCAATGAACCTACAGAAGGCCTCATGCTGATCTACTTGTGTCGTTTCTTCACAAGTTTTGTCGGTAAGCCACGTTAACACTTGTGAGTTATAGTTGTACTGGATTTATGTTTCATACGCAATGGATATGCTTGTAGTGTTTAGTTGATTAACACCTCATGTAATTGTGTTATCCTATTAAAAGAATAACCATGTTGATGATTGCATGTAAGAAAATAATGTGTGGTCAATTGGTCTTTAACAAGTATGAAATGACAAGTGCTTAGATGGTTAACAGCAGTATGACTAATAAAATCTATCTGACCTGTGTTGTTTTGGACTTTGATTATGTTCAGTGTGATCTCTATTTCTATGCCTTCTCTCTAGATATTAAAGTTAATAATGGTAGATATTGCTGATGTTGAAAGATCTCAGTTTGATCATCTAATGTTGTTGTATTAGCATTTTTTAAAGATTATGTAGAACCTAATTAAGGGAAACCAATGGCCATTCATGCATAGATGTAAGATATATTAATTGTTAGTGGGTAGGTTGCTCTTTGTCAGAGTGCCATTGATTGGACTGTTCACAACTACTTTTAGGCGATGCATGCATTTGAATAATGATTTGTTTCTGTTAATAATCATCTCCAAAATTTTCTGTGTATTAGGTGCCGAATGGTGGGCTCATCAGTTTGGAACGTAAATACCCTTCTTGAGCTGGGTGCCATATTTTAGTGGTAAGTGATAACTGGTAATGTAGAAAAGCACTAGAGTGCGTCCTGCAAATTCTTATGTTCGATCGTAATGACAATGCAAATATTTTTCTCAGCATCTTATGTCAATTAGGTGTTTGTTTTCTTATTTTATTCATCTGTGAGTAGATCCCTTTGTTGTTTTAAATACCTGAATGTGGTTTCAGTAATTTCGCATATATTTTTTAGAATAGTCATTTGCTTGTACTTGTGAAGCTGAACTGAGAAAGACATCTGTTTTACAGCTTTTCTTTGAGTAGCTAGCCCACTTTTGTGCGACATGGATGGACTTTGTTGGATATAATCAAGACACTTCCATATGGTGTATTGGAAAACGTATATTATCTGTAATTTATTAGATCTATTTATTCTACTTAAAAATTACAATGGTGTCAATTGTCTACTCTTTCACACTATGGTATGATATGATCCTCTGATTTAGAATGGGTGGCTACTGCAAAAGATTTTAATTTTCGGAGATACATGATGTTAGTAGTTAAAAGAATTAGATAATACTACATATTACAGTGAAAATACTTCTGTGTAATTCTTTTTTCTCTGTAAATGCATCCCTGAATGCTGACACCCTTCTTTTTGTTCTTTGGTTCAGGGATCCCAACCTACCAAGCTGTGTTGTACCTAATGATAGCTTTTGCTGTGATTCCTACAGTTGTATTCAAGTTGGTATTCTTTGCTATGTATATCGATATTATTTGTGTACTTCATCTACATTGTTCAGTGATTTAATTTGCATGTTGAATCGGGATACGACAAGAGTATCTGGTTCAGAAGTACCATAAAAAAGGGAACTATATCATGAGTGGGCACATTCAATCATGATTTGTCCCTTGGTATCTGCTTGAATAAGTTCATGGTAGAAAGTGGCTGACAGAAACCGGGATATATTATTTGCGGTTATTTTGTTCTTTAAAGTGTTGGTGTAGTGTGTCATTTCATTGAATGTGCTTAAATGAGTTCTCTATCAGCATAACATTTGACTTCTTGTTGCCCCTAATGATATCATTTTGGACATGCTTCTTGTGCAGCATCCAGAATGTCTATAGCAGGGTTACCTAATTCGCCCTTACCCCCCACGAATCATGTTTTAGTTCGTCCGTTCCGAAACGCGATTCGGTCGCGCACCGAATCGCTGGGGAACGCGACCTAAATCGACGAAAATGGCGTTCCGCATCAAGAGGAAGGAAGGAGAGCAATTTTAGGGTTTCCAGAACCCTAGATCTGAAAATTAGGCACCAAATTAAGAAAAGGAGAACAAGAATTTGGGGATCTGAAAATTAGGCACCAAATTAAGAAAAGGAGAACAAGAATTTGGGGATTTTGGTTGCCGGAGTGATGCGAGTCCACCCATATGTTCATGGAGTCCACCCATATGTTGCAGAGAAAGGGTGAGAGAGAAGCCTCAAAACTCTTTTTTCGTTGCAGAGAGAAGGATAGACTGATAGATAGAGTGTGCGAGTGAGAAATATAAAACCAGCGGGGAAGGGTAATGGTTGAAGAGTGGTAACATTCTTAATTACTACATTTACAACTGGCAGCATCTTTTGACAGCTTTCTTTCTCTTTCTTCTGTTTCCTTTTATTTTTTTGGCAGCCTTCTTTTCCTGTTCCCTATGTTGTGCTAGTTTCAAAAAAAGATTTAACCAAAAAAATTAAAATTCGAATAGCTGAAGCTAATCAATATACTAACACACTAAAGTATTCGAAATTATTTTATATTTAAAAAAATAATATTTTTAATAAATCAAAATATTAATAAATATATATTAGCACGAATTATGTTCCGACGAATTATGTTCCCAAAATCCGTACCAAAAAAAATCCCTCTCGCGATCCGAATTCTCCCACCTAGCGAATGGCGTTCCCGTACCCGTTCCGCGATCTGAGGCGTTCTGCGAAATAGGTAACACTGGTCTATAGGGTAGTTAAATTGAGAAAAGGAAGTATGCTGCTTGCATTAGCTATAGTAATTATCCTCTCTATCTTTTCTATTGCATGTTGCTTTCCTTTCTTTTCTGTAATCATCTGGGAACTCACTCTTAGCGATATTAATGTCAGCTTTACCCGTTTGCGGTGCTCATGGTTGGAGTCCTTGTGTGGTACAGTCCACTGCCCTTTACTAGCTTTGTGCTCTTTAGATTTCTTCTCTATAGATAGTAACAAGATCGGGTCCCGGCAGGGGACTATTTGTCTCCATCTGATCTACTTCGCAACTATCCCCATCTTATTGTATTGGGCACTAGACTTGCATTTGGTTTCCTTGTTGTAAGTATACCTCTAATATGGTAAATGTATGGGTATAACCCAAGTACGTTAGCGGATCCCTGTCATAAGTCCGCGAACGGCAAAACGGACGCTAACGTTGTAGATGCTGCCTATAGCTCTAACAAGTCAGTACATCAACATGGTCCGATAACGTTGGCGGTCGTCAAACAAGACAAAATAAGGGAATCTTCCCAACTGTCAGAAGCACCGCGACCGTACACGTGTAAAAGGATTACGCACCCTGTCAGGTGAATAGTACTTCTATAAATACCCCACTAGTACTATTCTGCAGGTACATTCTCTCACACTCAGAATCCTTATCTCTCTCCCTCTACTTTCTCTCTCTAAACCCTATTTGGGCACGTGCTGACTTGAGCGTCGGAGGGGGTTTCCTCGCATCCCCCCCGAGGGTAGTTCACGTTTGCTTCTTGTGCAGCTATTCACTAGCGGAGCTTACCCTAATCTTTGGCGGACTTCTCTCAAGGCCGCCAACCGTTTCAACACCGAAACAACTTGGCGCTAGAAGGAGGGGTGCTTCCATCTTTGTGAACGCCGACATGGAAAGAGCAAACAATGACGGCCGTGATCCATCCGAGTTAGGACGTCCGGGAACGTCAACGAGCAAAGAAACTCCAGTGGAACAATGTGTCTCGGGTAAACACTGGAAGCGGATCATTTAACCCTGGCTCAACTAAGTCAATTCTCCCCCGAGCAGCCTACAAACCGTAGCGTCTTTCATCCGAGATGTTACAAGCGGGTACTCACCCTAACAACACTCCCACTCCCAATGCAAGGGCAAGGCGGCTTCGTAGGGCGTATGTCGACCATGAATGGTCGCAACGTCGATGGCACCCCCGTGAGAAGGATGCGGACCTTCAATCGGGAGGGACGCCAATTGGAAAGGCAAATGAGGACCCAGAATATGAGGAAGTCATCCTAGAAACTGAGGATCTCAACAATTCCAAGAGGAGGATCAAAGTCGTTCTCGTCAGGAACACAACATCGAGTGGCGCAAGCAATTATTCTCAATGGCGGACACTTATTGATCAAGCCTAAGCGTCTCCTTTCATTCCAGAGATCTTGAACCACCCCATGCCGCGAATCAAGATGCCATCCTGTAAGTATGATGGCACCTCAGACCCAGACGATCATGTGGCCGCCTATGAGGGGCACATGTACTTATACACTCAGTGGACGCCATCCTGGGTGTAAAGTTTTCCCATCTACTTTAACCGGGATCGCTCGTACGTGGTTTAAAAGCATCGTGGCCGGTAACGTTTCTAGTTTTTCTCGCCTTTCATCTATGTTCAAGACTCACTTCGTGAGTAATAGGCGCGCGAGCGCACAACTGGCGAGTTGTTATCAATCAAGCAAAGGGAAAGTGAGAGCCTGCGAGATTTCGTGGGCCGTTTTAATGCCGAGGCGGTCACCATTCCCCGCCTTCGACAGGACGTGGCCGTGTTAGCTTTGACCGGCCGAGGGAAGGGTCCGCATTTAGAAGTTATCTGGGCCGTAAAACCTTCACATCCCTTGAGCCGGTCTTAAGGAAGGCAAATGATTTCATCAGAGGGGAAGAGTTTGACAAGGCCGTAAGCAGCCAAAGTCGTGAGCAGGAAAAGAAGAAGGATGATAAGCGAAAGAGAGAAAAAGGTCGCGAAAATGACCGCGGTCGGGATGAAAGAAAGCAGGAATCAAATGTGGTCAAGAAGGGCAATGACCGCGAGAAGAATGACCGCGAAAGGTTCGAGTACAAAGATAAATTTTATACATATACGCAGCTCACGGCCTCAAGGGCTCAAATATATCAGATGAACAAGGACAGTGATAAATGGCAACGTCCTAAGCAAATGTTTCATAAAAACCATGACAAGAGCAAGTGGTGTGACTTTCACGGTGATCACGGTCACACTACCGAGAATTGCAGGCACTTGAAGGATAACCTAGAGGATCCGATAAGACGGGGTAACTTCACTCAATACAGGGGCACAATCAAAGGACTGGAGACGTGGTAAAGCCCAATAACCGGAATGTGCAATCGCGGATTGCCGAGATTCACGTTATAAGTGGCGGTCCAATTCACGGCGGCAAAGTCAATGGGGCAAGGCAAGCCCGAAAGAATTCGGGCACCGTGTCAATTTCAATGAAAGCATGCAATGGAGAAGGCCACCGCAATGCCCGCCATGTCTTTCACGGTTGAAGATGCAAAGCATGTCGTCTACCCTCATGATGACCCTCCGGTGGTCACGCCGAAGGTGTCAAACCGTTTGATCCACGAAAATCCTGGTAGACGGAGGAAGTTCCGCAAACATTCTCGTATTTCTCAACTTTTGAAAAATTGATGATTGGCCGGAACATCCGAAGCTCGTGCGTTACCCGGTGATAGGTTTCACGGGGCGTCGGTGATTCCAGAGGGCCTCGATAACCTTACCGGTCGAGTAGGGGAGGATGAGAACGCCGTGGGATGTGATGGCGGAGTTTCTAGTGGTTGACGTGCCCGGAGCCTATAACGCAATTATCGGACGCCCTTTCATCCATGACGTCCAAGGAGTTGTGTCGACCTATCATTTGACTATGTTAGTACGTTTCCAATCTCGGGACGACAAAGAAAGTTAAGAGGAAATCAAGAAATGGCGAAATCATGCTACCTAACAAAGATTAAAGCAACCGGCAAGGAGAGAGGTAGAAGAATTGAATCCGCCAACCAGGAAACAAAGGCGAGCCCAGAGGAGGGCTCTGGCGAATGAGGAAGGGCCCGAGAAAGGGGATGAGGAGATGGATGTTTTAATGGAAGAGCTGGAATCCAGGCCTGATGATACTCCAAGGCCCAAGCCGGATGGAGAAACAAAGCGGGAGATGCCGGGCGGATGATCCCAAGAGGACAATGGGCTGTCGGAACAGACATGGACCCAAAGGTCGGGGTCAACTCGGGTGACTCTCCCTACGAAAAAACGCGGACGTCTTCGCGTTCTCGGCGGATGAGATGCCGGGAATTGACCCAGCCGTGATGGTACACCGTCTAAATGTTGACAGCACTATCCGACCTGTCAAGCAGAAGAAGCGAAATTTTTCGGCCGAAAAGAACAAAGCCATTAAAGAGGAGGTTGATAAGCTATTGGCAGCTGACTTTATTGAGCCATGCGACTACCCTGGAGTGGTTGGCCAATGTAGTCATGGTAAAGAAAACTAGCGGCCGATGGAGGATGTGTGTGGACTTCACAAACCTCAATAGAGCTTGCCCAAAAGATTGCTACCCGTCGCCGAGAATAGACCGGCTAGTAGACTCTACTAGCGGTCACGCATTGTTAAGCTTTATGGATGCCTTCTCGGGCTATCACCGGATCGCCTTGCTCGAGGCCGATAGGAAAAAAGCCGCGTTCATCACGGATTGCGGAGTATATAATTATAAGGCAATGCCGTTTGGGCTCCGTAATGCGGGGGCAACCTATCAAAAGCTAGTCGACAAAGTGTTCGCGGATCGAGGGGGGAGGAATATCGAAGCATATGTTGACGACTCCATCGTCAAGAGTAAACCGACCGTGAACACTTGGACGATCCGGAAGAGACCTTCGGAACTTTGAGAAAGTATAAGATGAAGCTCAACCCAAAGAAATGTGTCTTTGGGGTGAGAGCGGGAAAGTTTTTAGGCTTCTTGGTAGCGAAGGGGGATTGATGCAAACCCGCACAAAGTCCAAGCCATTGTCGACCCGCCCGAGCCTAGAAGCGTCAAGGATATTCGGCGGTTAACGTGGGGGAGGATGGCGGCCCTCACTCGATTCATTTCAAAATCAGCAGACAAAGCTTTGCCTTTCTTTGCCCCCGCTAAGGGGGAATAAGAAGTTCGAGTGGGGGAGAGGAGCAAAGCAAAGCATTCCCGGCGGTAAAAAGAGCATTTAAAGAAGCTACCAACCATTACAAGGCCCGAGACCGGAGACGTATTACAAGCGTATATCTCGGCTTCACCGAAGACGATCGCGGCCGTGTTATTGGTAGAAAAAGAGAAGAGGCGAAGAAGCCCAATTTATTTTATCGGCCATATTCTTAACTGGTCCGGAGAGCCGTTATCACCGGTAGAAAAAATGGCCTTGGGTCGTGGTAATAGCCGCCGGGAAGCTCGGACCATACTTCGACCGCCATCCCATTCAAGTTTTAACCAACCGGCCACTAGGAAAAGCATTACAGAAGATGAATAGTTCCGGCCGCTTGCTGAAATGGGCCGTTGAACTATCGGAGTATGAGATACAGTAGATGCCCGGAACCGCTATCAAAGCACAGGCCCTGGCAGACTTTATCGTGGAAGCCTCATATGAGGAGGAAGAACTGGAGCAAAAGGAAGTCCGGGCTGCGGAGGTCGACGGATCATCCGCCGTTAGCGGATCCGGGAGCGGGTATAGTGATGACCACCCTGAAGGAAATTCGTACCAAGACGCCATCAAGTTCGCCTTCCGCGTCAAACAACGAAGAATATGAAGCGCAATGCCGGATTGAGAATGTGTTTGGCAATGGGTGCTAAGAAAGTGTCTTTAAAAAACGGACTCACAATTGGTGAGCGGCCACCTAAGGGAGAATTCGAAGTCGAGAGGCCAACATGCTAAAATACGTTGAAAAGGCCAAGGAATTGATAGCTCAACTGAATCATTTTGAGATTCAAGCGATACCTAGGGCCGAGAACACAAAAGCGGACGCGTTGTCCAAGTTGGCAAGCTCTGACTCATTTAGCATTGAAAGAACCGTCACGGTTGACATCTTGAAGGAAAAAAGCATCACGTAAAAGGTCGTAATCAGTCAACAAAGTATAAACCAAGCAGGGAGAATGGTTTAGTGAGTTGGTGGCGTACAAGTTGACCGGGACGCTTCCGAATAATCCTTCGTCTCGCTAAGAAATTGAAACGACAAGCAAGCCGGGTACGTCATATACCAAAATGAGCTATACAAGAAATCATTCGGTTTACCTCTGCTTAAATGCGCAACCGCATGGGAATCTGCGAAGATCCTTGAAGAAATACATGAAGGTATATGCGGTAACCATATTGGCGGAAAGGCTCTGGCACTAAAGGCATTGAGGGCGGGATTCTATTGGCCAAGTATGCTTGGCGGATTCCCGAGCTATGTTAAGAGATGTGATAAGTGCCGAGAGATACGCTCCCGTCATTAACAGCCGGCCCAACGATTTGCGGCCTTATCCTATGCCCAATCCCGTTCGCACAGATGGGGAATGGACATCTTGGGACCATTCACCACAAAGAATCGGGGGAGAAAGTTCCTAATAAGTGGGAATTGATTACTTCACCAAATGGATAGAGGCAGAGCCGACAAATAAAATCAAGGCAAATCGGAGTCAAGAAATTCATCCGGCGTAATATTATGACAAGATTTGGGATCCCCATGGCGATCGTCTTTGATCATGGCGTCCAATTCGATTGTCGACACACGTGCCTTCTTAACAGAATTTCGGGTAAAATTTGCATACTCGGTCGTTTGCCACCCTCGGAGCAACGGGCAAGCGAGGCCGCGAACAAACAGATCCTAAACGCCTTGAAGAAAAAGCTAGATGAATTCAAAGGGGGATGGGCCGATATGGTACCAAAGAGTACTATGGTCAAACGAACAACAGAGAAAGAAGCGACGGGAGAGAGCCCATTCAAGTTAGCCTTCGACGCGGAGGCGGTGTTGCCAGTAGAGGTGGGGTTACCCTCTTACCGGATCAAGCACCAAGATCTGCAAAGAAATGACCAGGTACTTAGGGAAGACCTAGACTTCTTGCCGGAAACAAGGCTCATGGCAGAACTGAGAGCAGCCGCTTACAAAAAGACAGGATCGCAAGGCTTACAATAAAAAGTCATGGAGAGGCCATTAAATGTTGGCGACTCGGTCCTTCGCATGAACGGCCACTGGCAAAGCGCATGTTGAGGGAAAGCTGACTGCTAACTGGGAAGGCCCCTACATCGTAGCCAAGAAGATTGCTCTCGGTTCCTTCATTTTAAAGAACATGGACGGCAAGGAGCTTAAAAATTGTTGGAATGCTAGCGTCCTAAAGAAATACTATGTTTGAGTTGCTAAATGTAATAGGCCGAGAGCCACCCTTAGTTGCTTAAATAATACAGGTTTCTGTCAGCAGTCCATAAATTGTCTTATTATTTTCATGCACATCAATCAAAAGCCATATGACAGGCCCAAAGTACGTAAACGGTCATATGACAGACCTAGTACGAATCAAAAGCCATATGACAGGCTCAAAGTACGTAAACGGTCATATGACAGACCTAGTACGAATCAAAAGCCATATGACAGGCTCAAAGTACGTAAACGGTCATATGACAGACCTAGTACGAATCAAAAGCCATATGACAGGCCCAAAGTACGTAAACGGTCATATGACAGACCTAGTACGAATCAAAAGCCATATGACAGGCTCAAAGTACGTAAACGGTCATATGACAAACCTAGTACGAATCAAAAGCCATATGACAGGCTCAAAGTACGTAAACGGTCATATGACAGACCTAGTACGAATCAAAAGCCATATGACAGGCTCAAGATGCGTAAACGGTCATATAATAGACCAAGCATAAATAAAGCCATGACAGGCTCAAAGTGCGTTAACGGTCATATAACAGACCTAGCACGAATCAAAAACGGCTTAAAATGCGTTAACGGTCATATAAAAGATTGGCGGACACACAACAATCAGACGATAATGAAAGCGAAGGAAACACAAGATATAAAGTACTTTCCCATAAAATAAAAGCTACTGGCTTGGCGGCCAACTACAAGTAAAACGATGGCGGCCAAATGAAAGGCTTTTAGTTGGAATTGTACTTATAAAATTAAGAAACGTTAGCGTTTACAAATGCCAGCATGGGCCGAATAAAGAGTTGAAATATTCAAAAATTACAACTACAAGCTATTAGAGGAACAGGAAGAGCCGAGAGAAGGCCGCCAAAAAACTTCAAGAGGGGGGACGTCCCGGTTGAGTGCGCTCCGCTAGTTCCCTGGTCCGCATCCGCTATAGCGTCCTCATCGAGCAAACTTCGGATCCCCCTCAATAGGAGTGAGATGCTTTGGCGGCAGCATGAGCGTCCCTCGATCACATTCCAGTCAAATCCCGGAACGGCCTTGCACACGCACCTCATGGCGGCGGCCCATCCCCCGTCATACCTCTTGTGGAGAGAGCGCCACATATCCATCGAGTTGCTGAAACTCAACAACTGCCTTGGCAGCCCCCCTAATCTCGGCTTCAGCGGCAGCGTCCAGGACGGCAATATCCTTCTCAGTTTGAGCCATGTCCAGAGCCTTGGTTAACGTCTGAACGTTAGCTTCAGTCTCCTCCAGAAGAGATGCTCGCGTCCTCAATGTTACTAGCTCATCTTCCCGGGCCGCCAACTTCTCCTCTCGCATCCTTCAAGAGTCTGTGGCAAGTCTCTAACGATTGCTTATAGCTGTCCGCCAGCTTCTGGTACTCAACATACTGCTCTATTAGTTCAATGGCAGCATTGTTGGCCTGCAAAGAGGAAAGGAAAACGTCAGAAAGAACAATAAAAAAAAAAGAGGAAAAATAAGTGAACAAAATCTCATTATCACAGAAACGTACCACAAGTTGGTCGTGAGCTAGCCTTGCAGCAGGAGTTACCAAGGATCCTGCCGGCCTGTCTAATGGCAGCTGCATGCCTTTCAGAATACGGTAGGCAAGAATGCCACCGTTCTCGGGAATATCGGCATACAGCGACTCATCCTCCTGACGTCCCAGTCAGGTTGATAAATCTTGCCGGGAACGACAGGTCGGTGAGCAAAGGAGGCCACCACAGCATCACTTAGCGATACCTCTTTCTTCTCGATCCACTCATGGTACCGAGAGAAGATGCTGGGAGATAAGTTAGACAAAAAGCTGGGCATGGTAATCAGCTCCCGAATCTTCTCGCGAATGGAGGAGTAAGAGCCTGATAGCCAAGAGGCGCCGCTAACATGTCCAGGACCAGTAGCCACGACAGCCTGCTCGCGAACCTCCGGAGGAGCATCCGCATTCAAATCTTCCACCTGAACAGTCCCACGGGTGGGAGCAGAAGAAGCAGGGTCAGCCAAGGCCTGCCTTTTGCTGGCAGATGTGTCCTCCGTAGTTGGCTCGCGGGGCCGCGTCCTGTTCCCACCACCCCTGGCAACAGGCCGGGAAGTAGAAGACCGAAGGGGAACGACGAGGGGGATGGCCGGCCGCTAGTACCCAAGAACGGCAGCCAGGCGACTCCACGAGCGAGGCGCGAGCAACAGTTACACCGCCACGGCCGCGACGGATGTTTTGAGGGCCATTACGGTTCCCTCCCCGACGACCGTTAGTGATGCCGTGCATGGTCTCGTACTCGTGGGAAGGAGCAGGCTGCAAATTGGTTAACGGTTGAAGGTTCTCGTCCACGCAAAGTGTGTCGAGATCAAGACGGTCAAAACCTGTGAACGGCAAGAAACGAGTTAAAAAAAAAAATAAAAAATAAAAAAATAATAATAATAATAATAAAATACAATATCATCAGTTGGACCAGTCCGATAACAAACTTACCATTTTCATGGGTATGACATAGCAAAGATAGCCGACAAAGGCCGGTTCCCAAGAATATACTTTGTGTGAGGAAGCCGGTATTTAGGCTCCTTAACCCCGGATTTCTTTCCATCCTCATAGGTGATGAGATAATCTTGATATCAAAATATGAGGAGGCGATCAACTCATCCCAGTCAACGGAACTTGAGCGGGTGTTCCATGTGAGGACGCGGCTCGGTGAAGTGGCGGCGTATAGGAAAGTCCTCGAGCACCCGTAACCGAGAAAAAGGCATCCCCGCCAACTTGCTTCAAACCGGTCACCTTGGGCTGGACGGTCATTTTCTTGTCGGCCGTTGTCAACGACCACCAACCAGCTTGCCTGGAAGACCCATTTTTCTTCAACCAGTGAAGGTGACGGAAAAGATTTAAAGTCTGGGGAAAGTCCAAAAAACGAATAACCCAAATGTACGCGATCAAATTTCGAACCGCCAGTGGTGTAAGTTGAGCCAAACAGACATTAAAGGCATTCAAAATCTTCACTAAAAAAGAATCCAGAGGAAGACGAAGACCGAATTCAAAGTGATGTGCGTAAACTGTCACATGACCGGGAGGGCACTCCGTCACGATAGCTCCTTTTGGCGGAACTATTAGCCGATAACCATCGGGAAAATCATACAAATCCCGGGCAACCTTGGGATAACCAAGTTCAATGGCGTCCTGGCGCCAAAGATCGTCAATTTCCACAGTGAGAGGACCAATACTGAAATCTTCAGGCAACCAGAGAGCATCAGACCCTGGACCGACAATTGTTTCCTCTTCAGTTATGTCGTCCTCCATGTCGTTGGCGTCTTCGACCCTCCCAGCAACATTGGAGCTCTCTCCGATAACGCGTTCCGACAAAGGCTCGGTAGTGCCAATATTCGCGGTAGTAGTGTCAGTCGCGTCTTCGGTGGCACGAGCGCGAACAGATCGGCGTTGGTAAACGGACTCCTGGTTGGCCATGACGGTTGCAATAGAGTCGCTGTCGTCACCTAAATCAATAATATGAGGATTAGGAGTCGCAGATCCTTGTAATCGGTCATAAAAATCGACCGCCACCTCAACCCCAGCATCTGCCAAGTTATCCAACCAGGCATGCTCTCTAAGAGGGGCTACTTCAAGGCGGGAACAAAGATCGGCCGGAGGATGTCTAACGGAACGCCTAGCAAGAATTTGATGCCTAAGTTCCCTAAGCGTTTGCCTATCACCGCTCTGGCTAGCGGATAGATACCTCCTAGTCAGGCTATGCTCCTCAGGGGTGGCAGGGTCGTTAAGAAACTTCGACCTCAATTCTCTTTCTCTCTCGACCGTGAGGGGTATGTCCGCTAATAACCTGGTCCTCCCCACTGGGCTTGAGCCGGAAGCAGGTTCACTATCGGCCATGGGGGAGGTAGGTTCACTATGAGCCAAAGGGGAAGAAGTTTCGCTATCGGCCAAGGGTGAAGAGGGGTCACCCTCGGTCAGGAACGCCTCACAAAGGGCATTCTGGCTATCAGACTGGACCGACATGATGAATACGCAAAGAAACTTAAGAAAACGAGGAGAAAAATTGAAGAAATACCTGGAAACGAAAGGTCGCCGGAAAAAAGTAAAGTAGAGACGCCGGAAAAGGTGAGCAAAGTTTCCAGACAGTGAAATCGCACCCACAAGACTCGAACTTGAAGCAAAAGAACCCCGGGAAACGTAAAAAGAACGCCGGAAGAACACGAAGCTCCAAACAAAGAAACCCAGGAAACCTTCGTCAAAAAATGACGAAATTTTTAGTGCCAGAAGACCGGAAAGTGAAAATTAAGAGGTTTGGTAACTTTTCGAAGTAATTTGAGCACAGGAAAGGGGGTATCTAAGCAACTCAAGCTTCGGGTATGGAGGTTTCGTCAGAAAAAAAAAATGGAGAAGGAAAGAGAAAGCTTTGAGAATAAAGGTGAAGAAATCCAAAAAGGACAATTACTTCAATATAAGGCACGAATGAACGGCTGAGATTGAAAGACCTCTCAACTCCCTCTCCAGATTCATGCCAAGTGTCCAAACATGGTAAACCCTAATAAAGTAATGGGCGGGATTTTCGAAAAAGTAATCATTAACTTTTCGAAATTTTTCAACTCCCTACGGCGACACGTGGCACCCAACAAATTAATTTCTTCAAAAATTTGAGCACGGCAACAATGATCCGCGTCCACCAGCAACATCATTAACGGTCAAGACCCCAAATGATGCTGGGGGGGCTAGTTGTATGGGTATAACCCAAGTACGTTAGCGGATCCCTGTCATAAGTCCGCGAACGGCAAAACGGACGCTAACGTTGTAGATGCTGCCTATAGCTCTAACAAGTCAGTACATCAACATGGTCCGATAACGTTGGCGGTCGTCAAACAAGACAAAATAAGGGAATCTTCCCAACTGTCAGAAGCACCGCAACCGTACACGTGTAAAAGGATTACGCACCCTGTCAGGTGAATAGTACTTCTATAAATACCCCACTAGTACTATTCTGCAGGTACATTCTCTCACACTCAGAATCCTTATCTCTCTCCCTCTACTTTCTCTCTCTAAACCCTATTTGGGCACGTGCTGACTTGAGCGTCGGAGGGGGTTTCCTCGCATCCCCCCCGAGGGTAGTTCACGTTTGCTTCTTGTGCAGCTATTCACTAGCGGAGCTTACCCTAATCTTTGGCGGACTTCTCTCAAGGCCGCCAACCGTTTCAACACCGAAACAGTAAAGTTATCTTATTCTTAAATTATTCTATTTGTAAGATTATTGTGCATGTTGTTTGTAGTGGGCAGTGTATTATCTCTTTCACCATAGTACTTATTTCTTATGTAAGCTCATGTGAGAGTATGTTCTTGTAGGGAAGGATGATTTTGTCTCACATGTGTGATGAGCCAAAGGGTCTCAAAACTAGCATGTGTATGGTATGGTTCTGGTTGATGATTAATTTTGGTTGTATTATTAGCCAAATTCCATGAAAACATGTGTGCTTGCTAATTATTACCTTTGATGTATTATTTATCTATTTCTGGCTTGTCTCTTTGCAATTTTACTTGCCAATAGCTACAATCAAGCTGTAGCTAATGCTTTACCAGTTTGGAATTTTCCTTTTGCATGTATTCACCTGGGGAATGACATTTGAACATTTAGTTGATACTCCCTCCATTCTTTAATACTTCTACATTATATTATCTAAATGGCGTAGATTTTACGTTGTTAATAAAATCAACATATAAGTATCTTGAACCCATGGGATGTTGAAAGTAAGAGAGAAATGGTAGAAGTATTTGTAAAAGTAAGAGAAGTGTTAGAAGTATTTGATAAAAGTAAGAGAGAGGAAGTGCATTAGTAGGGCCTAAACTTACCAAAAATAGGAATGGTAGACGTATTTCTAAAGAGCCTAAAATCGAATATGGCAGAAGTAGTAAAGAACGGAGGGATCAATGTGTAAAAGAGCCTCTAACATTGCTTGTTGGGTGTAGAAGAAAGTGGTTCATTTTGAGAACCTTTGAGAGATTTGATGATATAATCTCAAAATTTGTGTATTAAGATCCATGAAGGATTAAAGAAACATTTTATATAAGTTCCAAGGCTTGGGACTTTGGGCATTAGGAACTTAACCGACTCAGGTTGCAAATTTACTTGTGTGTGGCTCACTTCAGACTCCTAGTTATCTTTGATCCTAAAGAATGTAGATTTGACACTCTGATAGTGGAAAATACATTTTTTCTCCATGCATTTTGTCTTCGACAAATTGGCTAAGCTAACTCATCCATGGTGCTGATCATGGGATTGGAATAATATCCGTTGTATGCATGTTTGGAAATTCCATATGAAAGTGCATCCGAGTATTATTGAGAGGCGCCTAATCATACGTCGCCTAATATTATCCATGACCTAGTTGAGAGACCGCATTTCTCCAACACCCCCGACCCGAAATAAGGGTGTTAATCGAGAGAGTCAACAATAATTAGCTCGTGCTTGACTCGACTTGGAAACAGTTCGAGTAGGGCGAACCTTGTAGAGCTGTGAATGATTTTTGACCAAGTCAAGTTTGAGTTGCTTGTGAGCGGACACATGCGATTTAACACCATTCGTCGAAGCTACTACAGGCCCAGGTGGCGAAGAGCCGACATGGAGGTGCCAAACCTTCCCGTACGTCGATGTGAACTCTTGGGACTTGCTTAACTCGTCATTTTAAGATCTCGAGTCGAGCCAATCTGAGTCGAGTTTTCGCTAAGTTTTTTACTGTCTTGATTGCGAGTTTCTCGCGACACGCCTATCAGCAGCCCTGCCCCCTAAAAAGGATTGCTTTATGCATGTAGATGTAGGTACTTTCACCGATTACTTCCTCTTTCCTTTTGGGGAGATAAGTCTGGGACCTGCTAAATCGTCGTACCAATGGCTAGGGCTGGCAATGATGCGAGTCGAGCTCGAGTTTGACTAAACTCGACTCGAACTCGAAAACTCATACTCAAACTCGACTCGACTCGAAAACTCGTGAGCTTCAAATTTTCAAGCTCGAACTCGAACTCGGAACCTAAACTCGAGCTCGAACTCGAACTCGAACTCGGTTCGAACTCGAACTCGAACTCGGTTCGAACTCGAACTCGTTTCAAGCTCGAACTCGATTAAAGCTCGAACTTAGGAATGACATTTTTCACAATTTTTTTGTGGTTCGAAGTATCAAATCCATTAAAAGAAAATTTCTGAAACTCAAAATAAATTTAGCATCGAGATCCAATTTTCACAAGGGCAATAAACTCATAATCAAACTAAAAAATTGAAAGCTATAACAGTAGATCTATTCCTAAATCGAATTTTAGGGGGAAAAAAACTCAAATTTACAATGTAAAATCCGAAATCCAAAATCCTAAAAAATTAACTTCAATTTGCTTCCATAAAATGTAAATGAAGTAGTCGTCCCTTGAGCATCCGTGCTAACTTAGAATTGATGTGGTGTGCTTTACTCACTTAAACCAAGCAAATTGTGTGTTGGAGAACTCCATGGCTTTTGCTTGATTTAATATCTTGAACTTGAAAAGTTGAAGACTTGAATTATGGAAGATGGTGGATTATGAAGCTGAACATTGAGAAATACCAACAAAATTTACAAGGAGAGTAGAAGAATCCAGACCTAGATCACTGAGAGGAGAGGAGAGGAAAGGAGAGAGAGGGTTGAGAGGAGTTAAAATAAAAGAGGCGGATGAAGTGCTCTTTAGGGTTCCTTTATTTATACCAATCTAATAAATATATAAGCAGTGCTTATAAGTTGTGGGTCAGACTCGGGTTACTCGGGTCGGAGGCTGCACGAAGTCCGAGTCTGACCCGACTTCCATTCGGACTCAGATTTTTTTAGCAGATTCAGACTCTATTAATATACTATTTTGGTCACTTTGCCCTATTGGTCATTTAATATACTATTTTTTCATTTTTTCTTTTATAAAAAAAGTTCAAGTATTTTTTTAGAAAAAAAGGTTAACTTTCTTACAAAAATAAAAAGTATATATATATATATATATATATATATATATATATATATATATATATATATATATATATATATATATATATATATATATATATATATATATATATATATATATATATATTTTTTTCGAGTAACTCACGAGCTTTTCGAGTCGAG
Source organism: Beta corolliflora (assembly GCA_947648045.1). Taxonomy (NCBI): domain Eukaryota; kingdom Viridiplantae; phylum Streptophyta; class Magnoliopsida; order Caryophyllales; family Amaranthaceae; genus Beta; species Beta corolliflora. Next base: position 2,080,409 of record CANSZD010003287.1, on the reverse strand, counting down.
TATTGAGTTGCTCAACTCAACTCGTTAACATGTCGAGTCGAGTTCGAGCTCGAGTCGAGCTCATTCGAGTCGAGCTTTGACCGAGTTTTGACCGAGTCGAGTTCGAGTAGCTCGCGAGCTGTCTCAACTCATTGCCAGCCCTACCAATGGCTATTATTGTCTTAAGATTACGGGTGAGGAAAGTTAAAAGTAACTTAAGCCCGAGGACTAATCCATGACTTCTCAGCACAACTAAGAGATATGGACAATAAGGTTTCTGCCAATTAAATTATGTTTGGCTTTTGTATTTCCACTGCATTACTTAAATAAGAGAATCCCACCTTAGTATTTTGTGGTCAACCAGGAAAGGAGCCTTTGCCGACCCTTTGGACAAACCAAATAGCCGGATATGGTGTATTTGTTTTTTGAATAGTCCTATAAAGTTGAGGGGTCGTCACCTTTTAATTCTCTACTGTACATCGCTTTGTGTTTCCTTGTCTGAATTTGCATTCCTATTCTGTATTTTAGGTTATTATTTACTAACTTATTTTACTATGCCTTTTGCTTCAGTCTCTTTTGTATCTGTCTTTGGCCATTGCAAACGCTTTGACTGCTAGGCTAAATGATGGGTAGGAAGTTTACCTGTGGGCTGTGCAATTTTTTTTTTATGTCTAATGACATGACTGCATCTATTGATTTTCCATTTTTGACATGTTCGTAGAGTCCCTTTAGTTGATGAGCTCTTGGTGCTGCTTGGTTATTGTGCATTTACTGGTATAAGAACTTAAACATCTTTCATAACTAGTTCTTTTTCTCCATTTGTTATTGCTATCCATTGTTAACATGAATTACGTAAAGGAAATTTTTCTAAACATGTATAATGAGTCTGTTTTGAGTTAACACTTAACACAGATTAAAGTTGGCTATGAATTACTCAAAATGTTGTCTTTGGTTTTCCTTTATTAAGTGAATATTTTATTTGTAGTAAAGGTGAACATACAATGCGTAGTTCTCGTTCCATTTCGGTATTACTTGGCTTTTCTTGATGGAGGTTTATGGCTTGGCCCAGCTTGTTTGTACGTGCACTTTGCAACATCAGTCACTCATGAAATCACAACTGCATTGGGAATCTACTGCTTCAGGTAACTATCTGTCTGTTTGCCTGTACAACTGTTTGTCACATTTTATTTGTGTTTACTTCCTTTGTCCACCTTTGTCCAGTGACTGGATTGGTTTTGTTGTGTTTTGTGGCATGAGATGCCTTTGTATCTTCCTTTAGAAAGAAATCATGTGATCGTAGAGCAATTTGTCTATAGTTTGCACTAGGGGTGTTAACGAGCCGAACCGAGACCGAGCCTCGCTAGGCTCGGCTCGGCTCGAGCTCGAAACAAAAAAAATCGGCTCGGCTCGACAAAGTTGGCGAACTATTCTGAAAATTACTAAGCACAATTTACCTGTTCATCCACCTGCATAATTCGCCTATTCATCCAGCTACTGCTACTAAGCAAAAAGATGAATAAGAACACAAAAAGTTTGATAATTCACCCATACATAAGAACGAAAGGAGGAAAAAAATAAAAGGAAAAAGAAAAATAAAAATAGAAAAGAGAGGAAGAAGTCAGACAAATGAAGAAAAAACGAAGAAGAAAAACAAAATAAAGGAAGATGGAAGATCAGAGTTTTTACATCCATGATCACCTAGTCGCCGGCTTGGAAGCTAAGTTTCATCTTCAAGTGTGCAAAGTGTGAAAAATAAATTAGAGATTAGGGTTGAAGTTGACGGCTGGGAAGTGGGGAGAATTGAAGCTGTCATTTTTCTCTAGTTATTTTTGTTTGGTTTGTAATTTTCATGTGGGCTGGAAATTTGTGCTTGGTTTGTATTATTAAAGTGGGAATTTGGAAATTGGGCGCTTTTTTTTTCCATAGTAGAGTACGCTTAAAGTCTAAGTTGGATTAGAAATCAATGTACATAATAATATTTAAAATTTATCGAACATGTTTGCGAGCTTTCGAGCCGAACTCTACTAAGCTCAGGCTCGGCTCTTTAAGGTCTCGAGCCGAACCCGAACTCGAATCGAGTCATCTCGAGCCGAGCTTTGACCGAGCTGAAAACGAATAGTTTCGAGCCACCCTGGCTCATTAGCACCCCTAGTTCGCACTGCATATATAATGCATCTCTTATAGAGTAGCACTAGGAATTCGTTTCATTATGTTGTTGGTTGAAGGGCGGTTTCATGTGAAGATAAGTTGGCACTGTGTTGTGCAATTAGGAACATAGCCCCCTTTAAAGATCTCAAATAACCTCCCAACAAAAGAACGTGACTATGTGAGTCCATGTCCTCTCTAGTTGTTAAATATATGCCAAAATGGCAAAATACCGTATTGACGATATGAAGTAATTGGGGTTCTACCGTTCTATGGTTTATATTTTGAGGCACTGAGTTCTCTGTCACTGCCTCTTTCAATTTAAGGCAGCTTTTTGCAGGAATTGGACTCCTCCAGATCCCTTCTGGAATCTCTAATGACGTTTTACCAACTTCTATTTTGTGCTTATGAATGCCCGAATATCTTATAGAAGTATATAAGTGCACGTTTCACTCACAACTTTTTTCGGTAACTGTTTTCATATGAAGGCATAAGTGGCTTGTGATAAGTGCATATTCTAACATCATTTAGCTGCATATTAGGGTGTATTTTATTGTAGCATTAAAGCATTTACATTGCATTTATGCATATTTAGGTCCCTTTTTATAAGTTACGATGCTTTCACGGGTTGTTTGGTCTTTTCATGTAATCTCAGGTACTTTGAACTCCTATTTGAGGATATGATGATTAAGGCACTTGGATGACCTTCAAAACGATATATCATGTACCTAAAACGGATTGGAAGTGAAGAAGATACACACACTTTGTGTACATGTGCGAAATATGACACCTCTGTACCATTTTACCCATAACGTTTGACACAAGAATGATAATGAGGTAATTCCAACTGAGTTGGAATGTAGACTTCAAGAGCTTTCCAACGATATATTACATGTGCAAGACAAAGCTCTGGATCAAAAGTTATAGATGTTCAAAGTTGAGCTGAAGCCACTGCCTCACCCGCACGCCCGTGCGGATTTATGCTCGACCGTGCAACCTGCAATCAAAAGCCACGAATGGTTCTGCCTTGCTCGCACGACCGAGCGAGATTTCGCTCGACCGTGCACGGCCCTGCACGCTCGTGCGCGTAGTTGCTTGTCGGTGCAACTCCGCCGTAATGTCGTATCTTCCACGTGACCTAACTTATGTCGGTTTATATTAATCTTAGCTTATAAATAGGACTTTAAACATTATTTTGAGCAGCTTAGATATTATATCATCATTATTCGTTTATACCTAGGGTTTTTAGCGAGAGAAGTTAGAGAGAGAAACTTGTATATCTTCATAGTTCTTCAAGACTCCACCTTTCTACCATAAATTCAAGTATCTATTTTCTTCTTCTCTTCTCCTTGTTTTCTATTATGATGTTTTATTATTCTTCTATATATTTATTTATTTCAATTATGCTTTCATAGTTTTATAATCTATGGTTAAGTTAAACCCTAGTATGATTTAATTCATGATTATTTCTTTACATTCTCAAATTAATTGCTTAATTGTTCTTGCTTAACTGATTGTGCATATTCCAATACTAGATTAGGGATAACTAGTATTGTTATGATTCCATTGTCTTGATCACAACGGGAGTTGGGTTTTGACGGATTTTGAATATTTAAAATTATGGACATGAAGTTCTCCACGGGAGTAGGTAGAATGGATTGTTAGGAAGTTAGAGTGTCGCGTTTAATGTCTTTAATTTGCATGATTTCACGGGAGTAGGCTTGAGTGCATATTAGATAAGCCATAGATACTCGGGAAAGGTTTATGGTATTTTATAGGGTATACTTTTCCTTGTGATCAATTAATCAATTAGTTTGGGGTAGGAAGTATTATTGTATTAATTCATGCTAGTGGGGATACTTAACTCTAGAGTCTTTTATTTTAATATTGATTAGTATAGTTTATTCCACCATCATTGATATCAATCTCGTTTAGTCTTACCATTGTTTAAGAACTAATCATATAACAACTTTCTCTCTGTGGGATCGACCCTGACTTACCCTACTACATAGTTAGGAGGATTAATTAGGTTATTTATTTTCGTTAGGTGCACGACATGCCAATCAAATTTTGACGCCGTTGCCGGGGAGATAGTTTGTTTTATTTAGTTTTTATTTTTGGTGAGACTAGACTATTTTTTTTTTCCTTTCTTTTGTGAATATATTTTTTTTCTCTTTTTTCGTATCATGGAGTCATTTTATTATTTTGATGGGGATAATTCTTCTGATAGGCAACATAGTCATAATTCTTGTGGTTCTCATGTTTATAGTTTTGATGCATCATATCAAAATTCTCCCAATTTTTGCATGAGTTCTTATGAATTACCATATATCTTCCGTGAACCCCAAGTTAATGCTAGTAATTCTAGAGCAATTATTTCTTTTTCTCAATATGAGAATGAAGTGTTTTGGAAATACTATCGTAGACTTGGTGATTTTATTGGTCCTAATCATGAAATTGAATTATAGGATATGTGCCTGGTGATTTATGAGGGGTTAAATGAAGAGACTAGGATGGTGGTAGAATCTATGTCTAATGGAGGATTTTTATTCCAATCTCACGATTACTGTTGGGATTTAATTGAGTGGTTGGCTAGGGATACTTATGAGTGGGAGATGTCTTTATCAGCTAGACTAATTCCTTCACCCCCAACTTACATTACACCACCTCCTTATTGTTCTAATTAATTATCACTCTACTTCTCATGATATTTTGTCTTGTGATGTGATTTTAGTGAATGATTTCACCCCCTCACCCCAATATGATTTCGATTATTATACTCAAAATTCTCATCCCCAACCGTATATTTATGATGATGATGTGGGTTGGATAGAAAATGAGTGTTATGGGATTGATGTTCAAAGTATAGGAAAAATCAATGTGATGGATATTTTAAAGGAGGAAGAACTCTTTGTTGAAAAACCTTTCTTGGAGAAGTCTATAGATGAGAGTGATGTGATTCATGAGTCTTTATCGGTTCCACCTACTGTTTTTGAGTCTCATGTTCCTTTCTTTCAAAAACTTGACATCCTTCCTTCTTTCCCTATATTATATCCTCCATCATTCTTTATTTCTCCCTCTTTGAATGACTTATGTGATCATGTAATTAATGTACATTCGGTTTCTTCCCAACCCGTTGGGTCATGTAAAAAGTTTAATAATTTTTCCTTTTCTTCCTTCTCTTGTGGATATAACTTTTTCTTTGATTTTCCTTTTTGCAGGTCTTGTAGAGAATTAGAACTAATTTATTTTACATTTTATTTTGTATATTATTTGTTTTTTTGTGAGATGCATGCAGATGCATTTGACAAACTACTAAGTGCTTTGATGAGCTATTCATGGGGGGCAGCACAAGTTTTCTAACCCTATTTTTTTTTCTTTTTACTTTTAGATTTAGGACATTGTAATTTTTCATTTAATTACTAACTTCTCGTTTTTGTGCAATTTGTGATCCAGGGTTGAGTAACTAATTTCATTTATTGAGATTAACTCCTAGGTACTCGATCTTATGATGGCTGAGGAGGTTCAACTCTGGGTTTTCACCCACAACACTTTTGGTATACTCTTTCCTTTCCCCCTGTTCAAGTTTTTGAGAGTTATATCTCTTTTTTGCCATTTATTTTGGTTTAACTTGATTGTGTGATTGAGGAAGTTGATCCTGTTATGTGGTTGTGGATGTTTATCTTTCCCTTCTCCTCCCTATATTTCTTTGTCACATTGAGGACAATGTGTTATTTAGCTTGGGGGAGGATTTACTTTTTGGGTCATAACTTTGCACATATTTTCGTTTAGGTTCATTATATATTTTATTTGTTATGCATATTTGCATATTTTGGCTTTGTGGGTATGCCTTCTGAAAACCTTCACGAGACCTTACTCGTCCACTAGGGCAGCCTAGGGGTTTAAAGGGCTTGTTGCACATGCTAAGTGCAATCATGATTCCTACGAAAGTGAGTTAGGATTTATTGCTTTCTTAGTATTAGGAGCATTTTAGTTTAGTTTTGCATTTTTGTTGCATTCATACAGGATATATATGTTTTAATTCAAGCCATTGATAACTCATGAGATTTGGGCATATCTTGGATATTGTAATTAAATTTTATAAGATTGAGTTAGTCTTCATTGACCGCCTCGTGGTATGATTGTTTTGCAACTTGAATGGATCTGTGGTAAGATTGGTTGACATTCCTCAAGAAAGACTTGATTATACTCAGTAAGCATAAGCCTAGTGATGATTTTTCAAGCCTTATAGACTGACACATCTACATCAGTCTTCTATTTTTTGTTGTGTGATAGTTCCTCATGAAGTGTGATTCTTGAACTTGCCTTGGCACTCTTTGAGACTTATGTGGCATATGCATGTGTTGATATGATTGAGGCGTTCTTTTCATTGTTTTGAGCCTTCAAACATTTTTCTTTTCATATATATTATTCCATTTAATTAACCCATGTTGAGCTTTTGATATCTCATTCTCTTGATCAACCTACATTACAAGCCTCTAGCCTTTAATGATTTCTCTACCAAAGCCTTGCTAAGTGGAGTAGCATTAAAGTTCATGTTTTGAGCTTGTGTTTGTGGTTTTTCGGTAATTATTGGAAGAAAATATGTTGAAAGAAAAAAATGCTTAAAATTATAGTGTGAAAGTGCAAAATGAAAAGAATGATGAAAAAGTTGTGAAGAATAATTCTGAAAAATTGAAAAAAAAAGAAGTGAAAAAAAGATTGAATAAAAGGTGAAATAATGTTTGTTGGAGTTGATAAGGTTGGGTATTATCTTGATTTATTGGCAATGTATTGTTGAACTTCTAGTAGAAGTTTTTGTGGTATTTGCATCTAATGGCCATAGATGTTAAAGTGTTATTCTCTCCACTAGTTGGCTTTTAGCCCCACATTTCCAAATATTTTCCTACCCTTACCTTAGCCACACTACAACCCTTTGTAAATCCTCATGATCTACATGAATGTTTTCGCCAGTTTTTAGTGGATAATGAGACGATAGTCAAGTTTAAAGAAAAATATTTCATTTGAGTCGACTTGGTATATGTTTGAGTGAAAAAATCATTACCTATAAACACATGAGAGAAACTGTGCTCGACTAAAGTAAGGTTCATCGAGTTTAATTGAGTCTAGCTTGGGGGAAGGTTTGTTGTTTGCCATGGTGAGTCAAGTTGTGATTACATTAATTTATATGAGGTGTGATTTGTGGTCTATCTTAGTCTAATCTTATAATTATAATATCTTTCATATGCCCGAATTTCATGTCTGGGAGATTGAATGGTTGAACGTATAAGTCCTTTACAAAGCTCATTTTACTCTTCCCTTGAATTTCTAGTTTGGATTGCTTGAGGACAAGCAATAGTTTAGCTTGGGGGAGTTTGATAAGTGCATATTCCAACATCATTTAGTTTCATATTAGGGTGCATTTTCATGTAGCATTAGAGCATTTACATTGCATTTATGCATATTTAGGTCCCTTTTTATAAGCAACGATGCTTTCACGGGTTGTTTGGTCTTTTCATGTAATCTCAGGTACTTTGGACTTCTATTTGAGGATATGATGATTAAGGCACTTGGATGACCTTCAAAACGATATATCATGTACCCAAAACGGATTGGAAGTGAAGAAGATACACACGACTTTATGTACTTGTGCATGCGAAATATGACACCTCTACACCATTTTACCCATAACTTTTGACACAAGAATGATAATGTGGTAATTCTAACCGAGTTGGAATATATACTTCAAGAGCTTTCCAACGATATATTACATGTGCAAAACAAAGCTCTGGATCAAAAAGTTATAGTTGTTCAAAGTTGAGCTGAAGCCACTGCTTCGCCCGCACACCCGTGCGGATTTATGCTCGACCGTGCAACCTGCAATCAAAAGCCATGAATGGTTCTGCCTTGCTCGCACGACCGGGCGAGATTTCGCTCGACCTGGCACGACCCTGCACGCCCGTGCGCGTAGTTGCTTGCCCGTGCTGAAGGAATTGTGTCCTTGACACTAATGCAATTACTAAATATAACATGGATCATATTATGGAGATAATAAATTCATTAAATTGGATCTTCTATACGTCTTGCTAGAGGATGCTATAGAACTTCATGTTTAGTAAATAATAAACCCGAAGCCCAATTAGATGGATCCTACAAGGTTACACTTACACAATCTGGATCAATAAAAGAGTGACCTAGAGCCCATGAAGGACTCTAGGGGTGGCCGACCAAGGAGTAAGGAAAGGGGAGGACTCCTAACCTAATTAGTTCCTATAATTAGGTGTGGGGTGAGAAAATAAGGCAGTTAGTTTTTCTATCATTATTTTCTCTCTCCTCTTTTCTCTCTCTTTCAAAGCTACGTAATACTGCTCCAAGAAATAGAAGAGTCCCTCTTCCTTCCAATCAACTAGCATTGGTGGAGCATTGATCTGGATTCGTGGACCTAGTAGAGGAATCTCAATTGCGGTTCTATCTCCGGATCTCGAATAGCTTTGTGGAAATCACGCGTCAAAGGTTAATTCTTAACTATTATGTGATCCTTGAATGTATATGTATGAGATCCTGTTTTAAGTGCTTATGAATGTGATTCATGAAATTCCGCTTATAGTACTTATAATCCTACAGTAGTATCAGTTTTAGCATCTTGCATATAGTTTTTTGGCCATAATAATTAGATTTATTTTGATTTGTTCATGACTATTTTTAATTTGATTAAGGGGAGGAATTGAATTATGGATTGAATAATGAATTGGAATTGATTAAATGGAGATTTAATTGCTTAATTTTTTAATATAAAGTGGCCGGATTGTTTGAAAATTCAACCCTAATTTTTCGAAATTTAAATTCTGATTTTAGATCTACAAAATTTCAAATATTAAGTTCATGTTATTAATCCGATTTTCATGTTTAAATTTATTTATGTATGAAAATTAATTCATGTAAAAAGCATTTTATATGAATTAGAGATTAATTTATGTGAATAACTCTAAAATTAATTAAAATGGAGATTTTAATTTAATTTTCTGAATTATGCATAAAAGAGTTTATGTTTAATTTAATAAAAATCACTAAATTAATTTTACAAATGTTGTAATTTTAATTTCCTTCAAATAAAAAAAAAATAAAGAAGGGAGGAAGAGGAGCAGCCACGGCTAGTGGCAAAACCACCAGCAGGTGGGCGTGGCTGCTCCAGTGGTCTGCCGAAAGAAGTCGGCGAGGGAAGGTGGCAGCAGCAGCCACGCGTGCGACGCACGACGTGCGCAGCATCGTGCTGCTGGCTGGCAGGCGCTAGGCGCCTTTTGCCGGCGTCGGCTCGCGAATGGGGTTGCCGGCGATTTCCGGTGGCTGTGGGTTGACGTGGGTGGCCGGAGTTCTGGCCGTGTGTGCTGGTATGGGAGTTGGGACTGGCAGCCCTTGTGCTGCTAGTCTGGTCAAGCCTCCACGGCGTTTTTTCAAAGTTTTATTTTTTTTATTTTTTTAAAAAATTTTCGGTAACTGTACTTGAACAGATTTTGTATTTACCTTTTGAAATTTTGTAAAACAGTTTTTTGAGATAAATAAGCAAATTTCAATTAACTTAATTTTGTTAATTTTGACTGGGTCATAAATTAATTTCATAATTTTATTCTTTAATCTAATTAAAATTAGTAGGCTAGATTTTCTAAGATAGAATTTTTAGGTGGTTAGGAATTACTTAAATATTTTATCCTCTTGCTTTAGTTAAGAATATTTGATATTTTGATTGATGGCAAGAATAATATGTGATGTTATGATGTGGCATTTTATATTTGATATAATTGCTATGAATGACTAGTATGGCCCAAATTTAAGTTAGAAAATACGATCTGCGTATTGTGATGTATTCTTGTAATTTAAATACGATCTGCGTATCGTTAAGTATTTTTGTAATTTATTTAATTTAGATATTATTTAAATTATTTTGATACTTATGTAATCCAAAGACGAGCCCATCAAGAGAAGGCCCATGGCTAAGATGGATGGAGATCCATGAAGAGTCCAAGGAGGAGCCCATGATACTTAGTTCTTAGGATTAGGGGCCATACTAGATCATATTTATTTTGCATTTTATTATTATTTAAAATGCTTATAAGTTTATTGTATGTTGGTTATCAATGCGCTAGAGTTCACTAATTCATAACAACATAATAAATTTAGGTCCCGCAAATATTAAGGTTAGCTTTTCCAAACATAAAGTGCTTATTAACCCTTAACTAATAGTAATAGGTCATGCCTCCGCAGGGTATTATCATTAATTTTGGGAGATAAGTAAAAATTGTGAATTTTACTACTTAGTTTGGTTATCCTTAACAAAATCATCAAAAGCGTTTTGGGTTTTGAAGCAAGAGATAGTTAAGCATGCGATGTTTACCAATCTAAACAAGAATTATAAAGTGTTATAATTAGTAAATGAGTTTACTTACCTTGAGAATGTAACGTTAAGATCAGGCCTCCGTCTGCTTAGTGTTGCATGTTGATAGGATCTTGTATTCATTTATTCAAATGGGACATTAAAATTGAATAGGTGATCAACCTAGAAACCTTTGCATGTTTTAGGTTGTTTTATAAACATAATATTGAACTTTGTTTTTATTCTGTCTGTAGATACTATGTCTAACAACAACAACAACTCTGTTTTCAACATTCGTCCTTTCCTTGAAAAGGATAGGCTGAATGGTGAAAATTTCATCAACTGGGAAAGAACCCTAAGACTCGTATAGAGATCTGAGGGTCGAGAGGATGTCTTAGAAACCCCACTTCCTGTGATTACTGATGAGTCGACTGAAGTCGACAAACGTCGTGCTAACCAGGCCAATGATAGGTCTGAACCGATCACTTGCTTGATGATAGCAGCCATGGAGCCGGACCTCCAAAGGAGGTTCAAAACCAAGGATGCTTATACCATCATGCAAGAGCTGCGGGCTATGTTTCAAACACAGGCCCGAGTTGAGCGGTATGAGACCAATAGGGAGATACTAGAATGTCACATGAAGCTGGGTCTAGCTGTTGGCCCCCATGTTTTCGCTATGATGGGTCTTTTCGAAAACATGGAACGACTTGGATTCCCATACAGGGTTGAGTTGGCTACTGACATTATTCTCCACTCATTGCCTGACAACTTTAATCAGTTTAGGATGACCTTCAACATGAATGAGTCTGAAAAGACTTTGCAAGAGCTGCACGGGTTGTTGGTTAATGCTGAGAGGAATTTTCTTAAAGAACCAAAGAAAGAGGTTCTGATGGTTCAGAAGGGAAAGGGTTTTAAGAAGAAATGGGCTGGAAAGAAGGACAAAGGCAAGCAAGTTGTCGTTGTTGCTGAAAAACCTAAGCCAACCGCCAAGCCAAAGGTGGCCGCGGAAAGCAAGTGCTTACATTGTCACAAGATAGGACACTGGAAGAGGAACTGTCCTCTATACTTGGAGGAAAAGAAGTCTGGGGCTTCTACTTCAGGTATATTTGTTATAAAAATCAATTTGACTTCTACTTCTTTATGGGTATTGGATATCGGATGTGGTTCTCACATAGTTAATGATGTGCAGGGACTAAAAAGAAGTAGGAGGCTGGCAAAGGGCGAGGTAGAGCTTCGCGTTGGAAATGGAGCACGGGTTACTGCACTTGCCATAGGAAGCTATAGTCTGCATTTGCCATCTGGCTTTTTCTAGAATTAAATAATTGTTATTTTGTTCCTTCGATAACTAAGAACATAATTTCTGTTTCTGTATTGGATTCTGAAGGGTTTTGTTTTGAAATTAAGAACAAATGTTGTTCCATTTCTTACAGTAATATGTTCTATGCTAGTGCTAAATTGATAAATGGCTTATATGTGCTTGATAGGTCATTACAAGTCTATAACATAGATAGCAAGAAACAAAAATCAAATGAATCAAACCTAACCTACATTTGGCATTGTCGAATGGGTCATATAAACCAAAAGCGCATCCAAAAGTTACAACAGGATAGCATTCTTCCATCATTTGATTTCGAATCATTTGATGTATGTGAATCATGCTTGATGGGGAAAATGACAAAGTCACCGTTTACTGGAAAGGGTGAAAAGGCCAGCGATCTCTTGGGCCTCATACATACAGATGTTTGTGGTCCTATGAGCACAAAGGCGAGGGGAGGGTTTAATTACTTCATTACCTTCACTGATGATTTGAGTAGATATGGATATGTCTACTTAATGAAACATAAGTCGGAATCTTTTGATAAATTCAAAGAGTTCCAGAATGAAGTACAAAATCAACTTGGTAAGACAATTAAAGCACTGCGATCCGATCGTGGTGGCGAGTATCTGATCCAAGAGTTTGATGATCATTTGAAGGATTGTGGAATTCTTTCACAACTGACTCCACCAGGAACACCGCAGTTAAATGGTGTATCTGAAAGGATGAATCGGACCTTATTGGATATGGTTCGATCAATGATGAGTCTTGCTGATCTTCCGATTTCTTTTTGGGAATACGCTCTCCAAAGCGATGCACACACACTAAACAGGAGCCTGTCAAAGGCTGTAGAAAAGACTCCATATGAGTTATGGAATGGAAAAACTCCAAACTTGTTTTTTCTTAAGATCTGGAGATGTGAGGTCTATGTAAAACGTTTACTTTCAGACAAACTTGCACCCAAGTCAGATAAATGTCTCTTTGTGGGATACCCAAAAGAGACAAGGGTTATTACTTCTGTAACCGTCAAGATAACAAAGTGTTTGTTGCTCATGATGGTGTCTTTCTTGAAAAGGAATTTGTTTCTAGAAAGACAAGTGGGAGTAAAATAATTCTCGAAGAAATTCGAGATGAGCAACAACTGGACGTGGCTCACACCATGTCAGAGACGACCCGACAAGACGAAAGTCTAGTTCAGGAGATGACGTATTCAACGCGTGAACCTCCTACCGTCCCACTTGAATCTAATTCAAGCGAAGATCTTCAAGAAGTTGAAGAGAACATTTCTCTTGATGCTCAGGCCCCGCGTAGGTCTAGTAGAGAAAGGATTCCAAACAAGAGGTTGGTTGATTTCCTGTTAACTGAAAACTCTGAAATTATAATTTTGGAGAATTCATAACCTACTACCTACAAACAAGCTTTGACGAGCCCTGACTCTGAGAAATGGCTTGAGGCCATGAAATCTGAGTTACACTCCATGTCTGAGAATAAAGTTTGGACCCTAGTCAACTTGCCTGATGGGGTTAACCCTATTGGATGCAAGTGGGTGTTCAAATTGAAAACAGACAAAGATGGGAATGTCTATGTCTATAAAGCAAGACTGGTTGCAAAAGGATTCAGACAAATTCATGGTATAGACTATGATGAGACCTTTTCTCCAGTAGCAATGCTTAAGTTAATTCGGATACTTTTAGCGATTGCTGCATTTTATGATTATGAAATTTGGCGAGATGGATGTCAAAACAAAGATTCTTGAATGGGTTCTTGAATGAGGATGTGTACATGACACAACCTGAGGGTTTTGAGGATCCAGAAAATCCTAAAAGGGTTTGCAAGCTTTGGAGATCCATTTATAGATTGAAGCAGGCATCTCGGAGCTGGAATCTTCGATTTGATGAGGCAATCAAGAAATTTGGTTTCCTCAAAAGCGAAGAAGAATCTTGTGTTTACAAGAAGTTTAGTGGGAGCAGCTTAGTTTTCATGGTATTGTATGTAGATGACATACTACTCATAGGAAATGACATACCAAAGCTTGAGTCAGTCAAGGAATGCTTGAAAAGTTGTTTCTCCATGAAAGACCTTGGAGAAGCTGAGTACATATTGGGAATTAAAATCCATAGAGATAGGTCTCGAAGGATGATTGGACTAAGTCAAGAAACTTATATTGATAAAGTTCTTGCAAGGTTCAACATGGAAAACTCGAAGAGAGGATTCATTCCCATGTCACATGGCATATCGCTTAGCAAGAGTTAGTGCCCGACTGAGCCTGATGAGTTAAAGCGAATGAGTAGCATACCTTATGTTTCTATATAGGATCTATCATGTATGCCATGATAAGTACTCGACCGATGTTGCATATGCCTTGAGCATGTGTAGCAGGTTCCAAGCAAATCCCGGGGAAGCACACTTGGATTGCAGCTAAGAGCATCCTTAAGTACTTGAGAAGAACAAAAGGCATGTTCTTAGTCTATGGAGGTGAAAGTGAGTTGGTTGTAAAAGGTTATACTGATGCGAGCTTCCAAACCGACATAGATGATTACCGCTCTCAATCAGGGTACGTCTTTTGTCTAAATGGAGGAGCGAGTGAGCCGGAAGAGCTCAAAGCAAAGCACCGTAGCGACTCTACGACGTAAATCGAGAATATTTAGCGGTTGGAAGCGACTAAAGAATCGGTTTGGATAAAGAAGTTCTTGACAGAGCCGGATATCATACCTAGTGTTCGGAAGGGATTGAGTTGTTACGTGATAACAATGGTGCTATCATTGCAAGCAAAAGAACCGAGATCACATAACAAATCCAAACATGTAATGAGGAAGTATCACCTCATTAGGGAGATTGTTGACAGGAAGGATGTCAGGATCTGCAAAGTTCACACGGATGAGAATGTGGCTGATCCGCTCACTAAACCACTACCTCAACCCAAGCATGAGTGTCACGCTAGGGCTATAGGCTTGAAACAAATGTTAGAGTGGCTTTAGATTGTACTAGGTTTAGAGAAACTTGTTACAATGTAGAGACATGGTTTTGCTATTTTATGTTTATGAGAAATAAAATTTTATCTTATTTAATTTTGGTTTGGTATTAAATAAAATGTCCAAAATATATCTTGAATTCAATGGTTTTGTCAAATATGTGATTTGATGAATGAAACACCATAAGTGAACAAAATTCATAGTATATTATAGTTCCTAATCTAAGTCGTTAAATTGGACATAAATGACTTATTAAAGGATTGGCATATAAGATTGATTGACAGCGCCGTTTTATGGGCTATGGGAACATGGAGATGTTTAGTCAATCATATGACCATGTATAGTTGATACATGATCGAACAGACCTACTTAGAAGTTTCTATAACTTCGTAATTATATTAGTGGATTCCTAAGACATGAGTGGAACACTACTTAGCCTAATGATTGGTATAACTTTGATGTTGTCAAACATCATGCCGTAAAAGGGGACTATAAAGGCAGCGTTCGGGTTATGCTAAAAGTTGAGTGGGAGTTTTGGTTGCCACAAGATTGAAAAGTCCTCCTATATGAGATAGGATGGGTGTCTTGGCCCCTTGGAGAGTGAAAATTGAAAAATGCATGGCCGTGCTCAAATGGATTATATGATGATCATTTGTTTGTCAATTCGAACTCGGATTTCAAGGATTAATTTGAAGACTAGTATGGATGACATAGAAATATGGTCATACTATTAAATTGGACACTAAGAGACTTCAGGAATTTGAAGATTGCACACTCGTCTCGGACAAGTGGGAGATTGAAGGAATTGTGTCCTTGACTCTAATGCAATTACTAAATATAACATGGATCATATTATGGAGATAATAAATTCATTAAATTGGGTCGCTTATACGTCTTGCTAGAGGATGCTATAGAACTTCATGTTTAGTAAATAATAAACCCGATGCCCAATTAGATGGATCCTACAAGGTCACACTTACACAATCTGGATCAATAAAAGAGTGACCTAGAGCCCATGAAGGACTCTAGAGGTGGCCGGCCAAGGAGTAAGGAAAGGGGTGGACTCCTAACCTAATTAGTTCCTATAATTAGGTGTGGGGTGAGAAAATAAGGCAGTTAGTTTTTCTATCATTATTTTCTCTCTCCTCTTTTCTCTCTCTTTCAAAGCTACGTAATACTGCTCCAAGAAATAGAAGAGTCCCTCTTCCTTCCAACTAGCATTGGTGGAGCATTGATCTGGATTCGTGGACCTAGTAGAGGAATCTCAATTGCGGTTCTATCTCCGAATCTCGAAGAGCTTTGTGGAAATCACGCGTCAAAGGTTAATTCTTAACTATTATGTGATCCTTGAATGTATATGCATGAGATCCTGTTTTAAGTGCTTATGAATGTGATACATGAAATTCCGCTTATAGTACTTATAATCCTACACGTGCAACCTGCTGTAATGTCGTATCTTCCACGTGACTTAACTCATGTCGGTTTATATTAATTTAGCTTATAAATAGGAATTTAAACACTATTTTGAGCAGCTTAGATATTATATCATCATTATTAGTTTATACCTAGGGTTTTTAGAGAGAGAAACTTGTAGATCTTCATAGTTCTTCAAGACTCCACCTTTCTTCCATTAATTCAAGTATCTATTTTCTTCTTCTCTTCTCCTTGTTTTCTATTATAATATTTTATTATTCTTCTATATATTTATTTATTTCAATTATGCTTTCATAGTTTTATAATCTATGGTTAAGTTGAACCCTAGTATGATTTACATCATTATTTCTTTACATTCTCAAATTAATTGCTTAATTGTTCTTGCTTAACTGATTGTGCATATTCCAATACTAGATTAGGGATAACTAGTATTGTTATGATTCCATTGTCTTGATCACAACGGGAGTTGGATTTTGACGGATTTTAATATTTCAATTAAGGACATTAAGTTCTCCACGGGAGTAGGTAGAATGGATTGTTAGGAAGTTAGAGTGTCGCGTTTAATGTCTTTAATTTGCATGATTCCACAGGAGTAGGCTTGAGTGCATATTAGGGAAGCCATAGATACTCGGGAGAGGTTTATGGTATTTTATAGGGTGTACTTTTCCATGTGATCATTTAATCAATTAGTTTGGGGTAGGAAGTATTATTGTATTAATTCATGCTAGTGAGGATACTTAACTCTAGAGTCTTTTATTTTGGTATTGATTAGTATAGTTTATTCCACCATCATTGATATCAATCTCCTTTAGTCTTACCATTGTTTAAGAACTAATCATATAACAACTTTCTCTCTGTGGGATCGACCCTGACTTACCCTACTACATAGTTAGGAGGATTAGTCAGGTTATTTATTTTTGTTAGGTGCGCGACACGCCTATCAGCTTGCACAGCAAATAGGGTACTTTTGATGGGGAAGGTAAGAATATGTAAATGGATAGATTGAAGCATTTGTGCTAGATTGCCAGGGGTCCATTGCTTTTCAGTGAACATTTGGGGAGAGTGGGACAACTGATATGTTGGATGGTAGATCTGGTTCCTTGAGGCAGGTATAATGGAGAGAAAAGGGCATCTGAGAGCATCATGAATGAGAGTGTGGGTGGCAACAAGATCATTTTTAGCATCTGGAAGCGAAGTCTGTTCGGAGGGGAGTTTTTGGGTGGTGATGAGGTAGAGAGGAAGACTTATGAGTTAGTTGCAGGTCTTGGAGGGGGGAACTGATACTGCTATAGGACTGGAGAGACTATGGGGTTTTAGTATATTCAAACATGGCAAGGGAACTATGCTACTCAAACTCTGGGTACTTGTTTCAGACACAGGTGTATGTCGTAGTGTTAGACTCGGCTATTTTATGTAAAGCTTCCATGTTCTTTGTCCAATTTGACGTGCTCTAGTATTCATACCATGGCAGAGTTTCGAGGATGCCCATGGGTACTTGGAGGTCAATGCTATGAATCGATATTTAGGGGGTAAGGATATTTTAGGGCTTTATTAGTTAGCTTGAGAAATGAGTTACATATTTTGTTAGGGGAAAAAGTCTATATATAGTGGTAATGAGAAAGAAGAAAGCAGCAGATTGAATATTGATAAGAATGTGAGCTTTTAAGAGTTCAATGGGAGAGAACAAGCCTCTCGAAAGCTTGTAATTATCCTTTTATATTGCTGTAAATTCAGTTTATTAATCAAATCTTCTCTTTCTTCCTTAATTTCTGCCATTAAGGGTGTCCAAGCTATGTTAATTCATAGCAGTCAATTGATGGGTACATTGACTAAAGCATTCCACCTACTTTATTTTATTTTTTTATAGAGATTGTTCTTCATGATGTTTACATTAATTGGTCCAGCTAGAGTAGTGACTGAAGTATGCATCAACTTTGTTTAATCTTGTGAAAAGTCCTCATTTTTCTGTTTTTATGAATTACAGGATTACTAGAAAAGAAGCATGAGGAGTTTAGGTTAATCTTCGGAGATTGTTTCATTTGAAATGCTTTGGATCAACCTTTATGGGCTGTATCTTTATGAACACACTTAGATTGCAAGTTGTTGAAGATGTGATGGCTGTTATCAATATATTGATTGGGCTGAGTTACATTAGTCCTTGCCACCTGGTGAGCGTTAGGCCGCACCATAAAAACGAAATGCAAGGGATTGGAGACATCAGAAATGAAGTATCGCAGTGCTAGAACTTTTGGAAAATAATTATACCGTTTGTACTTTGTTTAAGCTTTAGGAAACTTCACCGTTAGTTTTGTTTTGGCTTTTCTGCATAATCACAAGGGTCTCTTTGCCTTTCAAATTCTGGGATGCAGTACTACGGTAGGAATTTTGCTTGCAAATGTAATTATCCTCGTCTCTGATGTGATAGCAAAAACAGAGCTGTTGAAACATGTTTTTTAGAGCTCCTTATCTGGGGGAGAGTTATTTATTTTAGGGGGCGTTTGGTATCAACAGGGTAAAGGGAATGGAATCAAGAAAGGGGTTGAGGAGGAAAGGAAACTAAAACCCTTAGATGAAAAGGGTTGTTTGGTTGGTATATAGCCATTCCACCTCTCACTATTGCTCCACCACTATTCCTCACTCTAGATGAGCTGCTGCCCCCTCCACTTCTTCCACCGCCGCCGCCGCCGCCCCGCCTTTCTACTTCCTCTCTGGCCGCCGACCCTCGCCTTTCCACTTCCTCCATCACCGCCCGCCGACCTCGCCTTCCAACTTCCTCCACATGAGCCGCCTATTTGTTGGTCGAATTTGAGGCTTTAAAGGTCGAATTCGACCATAAAAACTTCAGATCTGAAGTTTTTTTGGTCGAATTCGACCATATAGCTATTATTGATGAATTGAATAATTATTTCCCCATTCTCACTCTTGTTTTTCTTATTTACGATTTTTTAGGGTTTTGTGGGTGGTGGTTTTGTGGGTGGTTTGGTTGTTTTTCGCTGGTGGTGGGTTGTATTTCAAGGGTGAAGAGTAAGTTTAGTGGGTGGTGGATGGGTTTTCGAGGTTGTGGATGGGTTCCAGAGGTGGTGGCTAGTTTTTCGGGTTGGTGGATGGTTTCCGGAGGTGGTGGCTGGGTTGGGACATCGACGTCTGGGGTCGGTTTGGGCTCGTGTGCTGGTGGTTTTTTGGGTGTTGGAGGTGGTTTGGTGGTTGTTGTGGCAGCGGTTGTGGTGGGTGCGATGGTGGAGGTGGGGTAGGGTTGGGTTGACGAGAGGTGGGGTGGGGTGACGAAGTGGGGTGGTGGAGGTGGTTGTTGATAGGATTGGGTGGTCAAAGGTGATGGTCAAGCGGTTTATCCATTCCCCCATTTCAAAAATATTTTATATATAATATATATTTAATATTTATATATATAATTATATATTTATTATTTATATATATAATATAAAATATGTACTTATTTTATGGAATGGATAAATGGGGGTAATTTTTAAAAATTAAATCTAAATCGGGAGAAAAAAAAAAATAATAATCGGATTTGGGGTAATGGAGGGGAAAAGAGGGGAAACAAAACCCCCAATCCAAACAAGTTTTAAGGGAATGGAATCAACTAATTCCATTTCCCTTTCCTGTAACCCCCTAACCAAACGCCTGAAGATTGGACGTCGTATCACAAACGTAGAGGGAGTGTACTTTGAGATAAATGAAACATCACCCTGCATACTAAAATTTGTTATAGGTATTAGTAAAAAAAATTATTGGTCAAGATAAGTATATAAGAAGTGCAAGACTCAAAGTGTTGCAAGTAATAAAAAGCAGAGTAATATAAGCTATTGTAGGACCTGATTAGTTGAGTGATAGCCTTTATGATGTTAGTCTACCCCGTCGAAGCCCAATGTAGGTATTTTCTAGTGCAACATAACTACAAGTATGGTTTGTGTGGGGTTGGATGTTTCTACTCATTTAATCTTGATTCACTAGTTTAGTTAGATGTGCTAGGTTGCGGTTTGGCATCACCAACTTGAATTAACCTATTTTGACTTGGTTAATTCACTTAATCTGACCTGCTGGTTTCTACTCATCAATGAAGAAATGGGATTGAGTTTAAGGTTCCCTTAAAAAAAATTAAGTTTAGTTAGATGTGCTAGGTTGCGGTTTGGCATCACCAACTTGAATTAGCCTATTTTGACTTGGTTAATTCACTTAATCTGACCTGCTGGTTTCTACTCATCAATGAAGAAATGGGATTGAGTTTAAGGTTCCCTTATAAAAAATTAAATTCAAGGTTCAAGCTACTGTTAGGACATATTTACTTTACTTTTTCGTTGTACCCCCAAGGATTTGGCATGTTTGTTAATGCACAACTTAGTATTTAAGCTTTGATTATGTATTAATAAATATTAGGAAATTTTGGTTTTAACTACTTTTTTTATATCACATTTTTTAAATAACTACATACTCAAAGTTTTGTTGATTTAACTACCTTTCTTATTTTCTATATTATTGGTTTTGCTACCCATATATCGAATTCATCCAACATTCTATGAAGCGGGCCCCACGTTGGTTTTTTCCCCTATTTCCTTGCAACTACCCTTTGATTTTTCAACATTTAAACCCTTTCTTCAAAGACAATTTGCTTCATTTTCTTCAAATCGATCTTCATAATCTCAATTGGGTGTTTTGGGCTAATTTTCGTTGCTAACTAGGGGCAAGGAGTCACCAATTTTAGATTTGAAGATAAGATTTTAGTTTCTATATTGTGAATTAGGGTTTTTAGCAAATTAGGGTATTTTAAAATTTAAGGTTTTTTCGAAATTAGGGCTTTCAATTCACATTGAATTATGCTTAATTGCATGAATGTGGAGTCAAATTACCTCTAATTATTCAAGGTCTGCTTTAAAAACCCCCTATCTATAAATAAAAAAAAAAAGCTCAATTGCTAAGAATCTTAATCTTCGAAATTGAAACTTAGATCTTATTTTAAGTTGATGCAATACGCAAAGAACTTCCCTCAATTTTCAATAACCAAGAACCCTAAGGGCCTGTTCTCCCCAGCTTATTTTCAGTTCAGTTCAGTTCAATTCAGTTCAATTCAATTCAATTCAGTTTCTAAATGATAATCATTACTATTAATTAGTTATAATTTAATTCAGTTCAGTTTAATTCAGTTGTTTTATGCCGAAGAGAACAGGCCCTAACTCCCCAATTTAGATTGAATTCAAGAAATTTTGACAAATTGTGGTTCATCTTGTATGCAAGGGATTGTATGCACACAAATCAAGGGGGAAAATTATAGGTGGCCCCACTTAACGAATATTTTGGACAAATCGTGCTTATGGTAGCAAAACCAATATAAAAATGAAAGGTAGTTTAATTAATGAAAATTAAGAAAAGTAATTATTTCAAAAATGTGATATAAAAAATATAGATAAACCCAAATTTTCCTAAAAATTATGAAGTGTTGATGTTCTGAAAGTATATTTCAAGGCAAAGTGAATATGTTTTTTCTTTATGTTTCAATGATACAAGATGGCCACATATGAATAGAAGTTGTAAAACCTTGTCGCCAAAGGACACCACAGCTAAAAACATAACAAGCCTGTACTCGACTGGTTTCTTCATCCATTTTCAAGTTAACCCTTTTTTGTCCGCTGATGCATTCAAATTAGGCGCACAAGTTTCCTAGTAATCAAATTTCAGTTTCACCATTGTCTTTCACCACCTTATAATAATAAATAAAAAAGTAGTCTCCTTTTGAGATATCAATGAAAAATATGGATACAATTCATTCAACAAAAGATAAGCACTAACGTTGTTCTCAAACAACGTCACAGGTTAAACAGCAGATACGTACTTATTCTATACAATGAACGTGTATAGAGAAACTGTTCTCAGTTAGAATATCCATGACAGCCTTTTAAACAAGATCATCCATAGAATGTAGAGCAACTAATTCAGAAGTGGAACACATTTTCTGGCCAATTCAATGGGATTATATTTTTTTTCTTTATTGCTGGTCAAAAAGAGAAAGGGAGAAAACGGATCACTAAACAGTAAACAGTACTCATTTATCAATTATCAGGCCCTCTTCCCTCCAAACAAAAGAACATGGAACCCTGGAATCCTCCTGCCTGTCCAAGCTTTCATCAGTCTTAGGCACGGTCCCATTAAGAATAGGCTAGTTTTTCATAAGACCTTGATGCTCAAAATGAAAGCTGATCACCATCACTCTGATCTGGGAATGTGACGCATTTGAAGACTTTACACTTTGCGCACAATATATATCCAGTCTGCAAGCGGGAGTTGTTGAAAAGGTTACATGGCAATTGAATTTAGTGTTTATCAAGAACACCGTATCCAAAAGGGTAAAGTTAATGAATGTGTACTAGGTGTGGCACCCTTCAAGAGAACACATAGCAGGCCAAGAGCATTATTTAAATTTCCGTCAGACTCCATCTAAAGCACGTCGTCATCATTAGTGATAGTTCAAACGGATATTTGGGGAAGTCTCTCAATCAAAATAAGTTAAAAGGAAATGTTCTCTACAGCTAAAAGTTAGCAATTAAATTTCAGATTTTGCCAAGCATTTTACCACCCCAATGTTTGCAAATAACTGAAACAATTTAACTCCCCCTTTCATTAAAAAAAGATAAACAACCCTCCTCCTCCTTAAACCAATTTACCTCCTCCCACTCATCCCCACCCTCCTCCTTACCAGAATACCAGCAACTTCCCCCTACCACCCTTCCTCAATGCCGAGCACCATCAGCATCATGCTGTCACCTCCTTAAACTTCCTACTAAGACTCGGCAACAGTATATACAAGTGCTTTGAAGGACCACGACCAGGTCTCAGTGTCTCACTGCCAGTTAAACGAACCAAGAGGAGAGAGAATGACACCCCCAAGCTGAGGGGTGCAGGGCGACAGGCAGCAGAACCCTAAAAACTACATTAATGGAACTCTAATCAGATGTATGCATGGAAATTCGAATAAGAATCCATGCACAAAAATTCGAAGCAGCCACAAGAAGTAGCAACAAAGATGTGCGTAGAAAACACGCATCATCCAGGGCATACTTACATCTAGAGGTGCCGGCATGTATAAAAGTATAAAACACACTTGTGTCTATGCTAAGGCATAAATATGGACACCTGGGTTCCAGGCGAGTTTTTTACTCCCCCCCCTTGCCGGACTTCTTTTCTGGTTCTAATTCTCATGCACATTTGGTAAAAGAAGATCCATGTATGTAGGTTTACAAAAATTAAAAGAGAAGAGACGGCGATGATCTGGTGTTGCTCGGCAACAGGGGACATGGGGAGGGAGGGTGTGGTGCGGGTGGCAGGGGTTGATAGAGTAGTCGTGGAGATGGTGGGTCCAGCGGTAGTTTTTAAAACTATATTTGAAAAGAGGCAGTCTAAGTGAAAAAGGGGCAGTATATAACAATTCCCAGGAAAAAAAAAAAAGATGGCATACGTGAAATAAAACAAGAAGAGATGTGGATTTTACATTCTCTAGATAGCAGAAGTATTTGGATAACAATTTTGGAGAGGAGGAAAATTACTCTCATATTTGGATATCACAAAAAAATGAAAAAACTAGATGCATTCCTAATTGATTTTCAACTTGGGAAAGATTTGGTCCCTCAAAGAGGGAAGGATAATAGGTCCCCCTTTTCCCTTTCTCGCCTTCCCTAATCAAATTAATTACTTTTAAATAAGGGAAAGCGGATCAATCATTCTCCTGTGGTCCCCCATCACCCCTCCCTTTCATATACTAGTAGAAATAGACGATAACCAAGGCTTCAGAATAAAAGTAAACAGTGATTTTGTGAGAGCTCTTTACTCACTAAGAAACTGATTTAACCTTTCATATAGAACCATTAGCAGCGTCAAAAACTTAAACAATTGGAGAGGGGGGGTTCTTTCCTTGGAGCTCAGCAGACCATTACCCACTAATGAAATTTCTTAGTCTTCCTCGCTAGACTGTCTTATATTTGAGATACTAATCAATAGCTAGACATCATATTATTCTATATGCTATGATAAAGCTAAAAGGAAGCCTTGTGCTTTCTGAACACTGTAATTTTGTAATATTCTTTGTTACTTACCGCTTTGCATGATGGACATCGGCGGTAGATCTTATTAGTTTGGGATTTCACATTAGTTTTTTGTCCATTGCAGAAATCACAAAGCAGCCATCCTGATCCATTGCAAGGTTCACAGAGAATCCCTACTTTTTCCTCCTAAATAGTTTGAAATTAGATTTGTAACAAGGATTTAGTTTAACAAAAAATATAACTACTACAATGTAGGATTTAAAGTTGCAAATTAGCAGAGATCAAAGAAAGACAAAATTTATCGGTGGAGCAACAGGTCACAGGACCCAAGCTCAATAGAAACAAACCTACTTCCCAGATCGACAGACCCCATTCTTTCATCAAACTATTGAAGTACAGTCAAACAATATGCGGTAACTAGAATATATACCTTCTGCTTAGGTTAACGATATTACAAGAGACAATAGGTCTAATCTTTGTTATGTTCTCCTCCCTCCCTTTTTTTTCTTCCTCTTTTATTTTTGTCTTTTGGAGATGAGATGAGAGTACAGCTTTAGTCTGAGATCACTCTTTCTTTGGGTGCAATAGTTTGGGTTAAAAAGATTTATGATCTATTACAGGTCAAAAACTTTGATAATGATCAATGCTGCCTCCATTAGGTCCGTTCCAAAAGAATCTCGAACATGCTCACGAATGAATTTCAGAAGCCACTTCAAAAACAAAGTCATATGAATATGAAAGATACTGTGCAAGGGAAAGAATAGTACTTCGAGGTCCAATTAGGATGTGAATTTTTTTTTTCCTCAGAGAGAGAGGGCACACATCAGGCCACAAACTTCACCAGTCTTTATTGGAAGCACAAAATTACACTCCCAAAAAAGACATATGTCTTATCCTCCACCCACTCAAGTTCTTGCTTGTATAAACACGGGTTCAAACTTGATTGAAAACTCATAATGATACCATCAAAATTCAAAAGACAATTAAACACAGTTTGTCTTTCTCCACCTTAAATGTCATCAACATGATGAAAATAACTAAATAAACCCTATCAAAAACACAATGTCGTCGCTCCAACTTTGTCTTATAAGCTTTCAATTACAGCTTATTTACACAAAATCATGCTAGTTATTTCAAAACTTCTCTCAAATATCGTTAGCTGATTATGAGTAACACCAAACAAATAATTGATTTACACTTTAATTGACACTATATATAGTGAATTAATAAGCTACCCACCACATATAAAGTGAATCAAACCCACATTTTTAAAGAGATAACTTCATTCATAAGCTACCAAAACAAAAAATTTAAAACTTCAACTTGAGAAAGAAAGAGAGACAAATACCTGCTCTTCTACTTGCTGAACAGCTGAACAAAACACAGGCTTTAAACTCACCCTCTTCATAAAATTTGAAGATGATGAAACTTTTGGCAACAAATTCAACTTCACAGACACAGTTACCAAATGAACCGCCATTGTTAACGTCATCAATTTCTTCAAAAATCATCAACTAACCAACAAATACAACAAAACTTCTCCTATATATAACATTCACATAAGACCCTCGCACATATATCACCCTTAATCTTCACAATTATTTACAACATTGCCACTCCTCCATTTCCACCACACAATCATAAAATCTCACATCATCCTTCATCTCATCACATCACATCATTTTCTCGCTCCTCTACCATGGAACTTCAAAAAACACTCATTTTCTCTCTCCTCTACATCATCTTCCTTCTTCCACACGCAACAATCTCCGTTCAAATTCTCAACCCGTGCGATCGGAAAACCCTACCCGATCGAAAATCACTTCGACCGGATCAATTAACGGTCCTCATAAACGGGTATTCGGAGCTCCGAATCTCTCTCCTAATCAACATCGCCGGAGTTTACGCCGCTTCTCCGATCGTCGCTGCCGTCGTCGTAATTTGGGGGAATCCATTAACGTCGTCGGAAACCCTAGATTCTCTCGCCTCGAATTTCTCTCTCCTCTACTCCTCTGGTGCACCTGTTACAGTGCTCCGTCAGAAATCCAACAGTTTAAATTCGAGGTTTCTTCCTCGCCGTTGGATCAAGACACGTGGCGTTCTTATATGTGATGATGATGTTGAGGTGGACCCCAAGTCTTTTGAGTTTGCGTTTAGAGTTTGGCAGGTGAATCAGGACCGTTTGATTGGGTTGTTTGCGAGATCGCACGGTTTGGATTTAAGGAGGAAGGAGTGGATCTACACCGTTGATCAAGAGAGATATTCTATTGTGTTGACTAAGTTTATGATGTTGGATGTTGAGTATTTGTATTTGTATAGTTGTGGGGGTGGTGATGATGAATATAGTGAGTTGAGGGGTGTGGTTGATAATATGCATAATTGTGAGGACATTTTGATGAATTTCGTGGTTGTAGATGTGAGCGGGCGGGGCCCGCTCCTTGTTGGGGCGGAGCGGGTTAGAGACTGGGGGGATGCGAGGAATGAAGTAGCGATGGGGCGAAGAGAGCAAGAAGTGGGTGTGGGATTAAGCAGTGTGAAGAGAGGTTTAGGAGAACATCGAAAGAGGAGAGGAGAGTGTTTAAGGGAGTTTCACAAGATTTTGGATCGGATGCCGTTGAGATATAGTTATGGTAAGATGGTTAATTCGGTTAGCGAACAAGGGTTATGTGAAAAGGGGGGAAAGTTAGTTCCTTGTGATCAACAATTCTTTTAGTGAAAATTGGGAATTAATTGATGTATATGACTCTTTTACTAATGAAATATGTAGTTTATTGAGTATTGTGTATAATTTTCTTATAATCTTCTTAACTTCATATTGTTAACCAATATTATACATTTATACATATAGAGAAAATGTAATTATTGAGATAATGGTTAATTATTTTTCAAAAAGAATGTCATTTTTTTTGCTTGTTTTATCCCTAGATAAACTATTTTTCGTAAGAGTTAGTTGAGGCTAGCCCCTAGTATAAACCTAACCAAGAAGAAAAAAAAAAAGTTAGTTTCAAGATCTAAAAAATATAGGGCAAATTGATCAGCATGATCCCAACTATTGTTTTTATAATAAAATCCTAATAATTTATTTAGAATAATCTCAGTGGGACGTGTCATCCAAAAATGAACTAATGATCTGAAAATGGTTCAACAAGTAAATGAGTCACGTGGCACATTTTTATTGATTCTTTTGTTTTATATTTTAAATTTTTTTTGTTTTGATAATGATTGTAAGAAAAATAGATTTTAACTTTCTCTCTCCTCCTGTCCCAATGAAACCAGTGCTCTAATCCATCAACCTACTACCCTTCGTCAATGACCACTACGCAACCACCACTACACATTCTCTACTTGCGGCCCCTCTTGACCACCCTTTCTCCTATCCTTTTTTCCTTCAATGTTCATTTTCTCTAGTTCTCAATCTTTCTTCTAACTTTTTTTTCTTCGAAACCCACCACCACGTACCCCACAACCACCCTTTCACTTTTTGTATGGTGGTGGTGTCAGGGGCTGAGGTGGGATTTCAAGTGGAACAGGGGTGGTGGGATGGGGTAATGTAGTAGTTTGGGACTAAATCAAACTCTAATTTTTTCGTATCTAAAACTCTGTATATGGATTTTTATCTCTATGGAAATCTATTTAAATACTTATGTATAATAATTGTGACATGATAATTGCTCTCGCTCTATACTCCCAAAAAGTTCATCTTTAATAAAAGATACTATTTTTGGGACCCGTGCCGATGCACGAATTTAGTATTCATGTTTTGGAGTTTCTTAGTGTCATTGCAAACCTTTTTTTATAGTTGATTTAGATTTTTTAAGTGTAATTTTCGTAAATGATAGGTTTTATTAATGTAACACAACTGTTATGTCTCTTATTTTGTATAACTAGTTTTGATGGTCGTGCGATGCACGAGTTACTGTTAATGTGTTAAATTTATTATAATTGTTTTTATTGGTTGTCCTAATATATCTTATTTTTATATATACTACTCACTAACTAAGTGCTATTTAATTGATATTACTCGTCTCCTTTATAATGGATATCTATACTAATATATTAAAAGGTGTTCCTCAACAACGAACTATGACGCGTGGAGCTATCCCTTAGAGTTTTGACTTCAAGTACTCCACATACAATAAAAAAAATTAGATTATGCATGGTATAAGATTTGATCCCATGACGTCAAACTTGTGTACTAATGTCTTAACCACTAAAGCAAGAAATATTTGGTGTTATAATTTCAATGTAAAATACTAATAAATGAAATATATAAGTACCCGGGGCATAGCCCTGGCCAAAAAAAACTAGTTATCATACCATTAAATGTGACAATATATGTATTTTTTCCCTGACATGTAAACGAATGTCATAATTACTAAGTAATCATTCTAAAGATTGTGAATTTTCGGAACACTATATTTTTCCAATGGTCTAATCCATTACCTTTGTTAATCATTATCACTAAATTTGTCCTTCCTTAAGATAATTTATTTTCCAAATTATGTATATGTAATTCTTATTTTCACTTTATTTTCTTGTTCGATGGATACGATCTATTTGTGATGTCTCATAATTTTTGGAGTATTATACTACAGAAATAGTGAAGAAATTACAGTCAGATTTACTATAACTAAATTTTACATTTGTTGATGAGCAGATTAAATATAGAGCTATATGATCTCATATTATTTATAAATGATCTCCCAAGAGTACCCATAAATGAATCTTTAATTATTAACTCTTCCTAGGAGTTAACTTAGGGTTTACTTGACTTGCACAATGCCAATAGTTAGTTATATATAGGAAGTCACATTATTTGATACTCCCATTGCCGAATTTCCGCCGTTAGCTTTCGTTGGCTTTGCGAATTTTCTGGGTAAAGATTTGCGAAATTTCTGGGTAAAGCTTTACGAATTTCCTGGGTAATAATTTCATAATTTTTTCGATTTTTGAGTAACTAATTACTCTGTCTAGAGTCAATCATGGCTGAAAAGGCAACTTCAGATATTTTTGAAGAATATCACAGTGTTCCATACTCTGTGAGTCCTCAAAGACCTTGCGATGAAGCTTGCAACGATGAAGTAGAGGAACTCTTTGTTCCAGACCCAGAGAGTCCTGAAAATCCTTCATATGAAGCATTCAACAGTGAGGAAGAAGAGGAACTAATTGTTCCAGACACTCCTGACAGACTAGTCTCTAGATCTGAGGCCGAAATTGATGAATTTCCTTTACCGTCGCCTGAGGAAATTTACAATAATTTGAAAATATATTTGCCAACGGTGAAACTTAAGCATTGTCAGCCTTCGAGGGATTTTCCTTGAACTCCTTTTATTTTCGTGTTTCTCTATTTTGTCAATTATTTTTTGTTTGTATGACGATTGAAATGAAATTGAATGTGGTTTTTGCTACTGGTAGATCTAGGGTTTTCGTGTTTCTTTGTTTTTCATTCAATTTATGTTTTTATGCTGATGGAAATGAAATTGATGTTGGTTTTTGCTAATTACTTGATAAAGGGCTTTCGTGTTTCTCTATTTTTCAATGAATTTATGTTTGTATGATGATTGAAATGAAATTGAATGTGGTTTTTGCTGTTAGTAGATCTTAGGGCTTTCGTGTTTCTTTGTTTTTCATTCAATTTATGTTTGTATGCTGATGGAAATGAAATTGATGGTGTTTTTGCTAATTATTTGATCTAGGGATTTCATATTTCTATGTTTTTCAATGAATTTCTGTTTGTATGCTGATTGAAATGAAATTGATTGTGGTTATGGTGTTGGTAGATCTTAGGGTTTTCTTGTTTCTTTGTTTTTAATCAATTTATCTTTGTATGCTGATGGAAATGAAATTAATGGTGGTTTTTGCTCATTAATTGATCTAGGGCTTTCGTGTTTCTCTGTTTTTCAATGAATTTATGTTTGTTTGATGATTGAAATGAAATTGAATGTGGTTTTTGCTGCTGGTAGATCTTAGGCCTTTCGTTTTTTTTGTTTTTCATTCAATTTATGTTTGTATGCTGATGGAAATGAAATTGATGGTGTTTTTGCTAATTAATTGATCTAGGACTTTCGTGTTTCTCTGTTTTTCAATGAATTTTTGTGTTCTATGCTGATTGAAATGAAATTGGTTGTGCTTATGGTGCTGGTAGATCTTAGGCCTTTCATGTTTCTTTGTTTTTCAATCAATTTATGTTTGTATGTTGATGGAAATGACATTGATGGTGGTTTTTGCTCATTAATTGATCTAGGGCTTTCGTGTTTCTCTGTTTTTCAATGAACTTATGTTTGTATAATGATTGAAATGAAATTAAATGTGGTTTTTGCTTCTGGTAGATCTTAGGGCTTTCGTGTTTCTTTGTTTTTCATTCAATTTATGTTTGTATGCTGATGGAAATGAAATTGATGGTGTTTTTGCTAATTAATTGATCTAGGGCTTTGTGTTTCTCTGTTTTTCAATGAATTTCTATTTGCATGGTGATTGAAATG
This sequence comes from Beta corolliflora, assembly GCA_947648045.1. Lineage (NCBI taxonomy): Eukaryota > Viridiplantae > Streptophyta > Magnoliopsida > Caryophyllales > Amaranthaceae > Beta > Beta corolliflora. The sequence continues at coordinate 2,049,663 of CANSZD010003287.1, read as the reverse complement.
AAATTGATTATGGTTATGGTGCTGGTAGATCTATGGGCTTTCTTGTTTCTCTGTTTTTCAATGAATTTATGTTTGTATGATGATTGAAATGAAATTGAATGTGGTTATGACTGCTGGTAGTTTTTTATTAGAGTCGTGTTGATGTCTGTGATGATGATGAGTTATATATGGCCATTCTTTAAGTCAAATGTAGTGAGACTTACTAAGTGTACCCTACTTAGAATCATGGGTAGCTATGTGATGCAGGCTCATGGTAGCCGCCACAGTAGCATAAAGCATGATTCAAGTGGGTTATGCTTGGGTTACTGCCACCTCGTTTGACAACCTCAATGACCAATAATGTCAGAGGTTCATTTGATCATTGATATGCTCCATATCTAAGTAAAATGATGACTTCATTTCAATAAATTCAGACATGCATGATGGACTTGTAAATATAAAAAGGTGATAGCCCTATGAACAGACTATAAATGATATTCATATGCCTTCAAAATGTTTACAAAAAGTTGTTTGTTTTCCCCTCACAAAAACTTACTACCTTCACAAAAACTTTCTAGCTATTCTTCATCTTCTTGTTGTGAGATGTTCAGTTGCCATTCATTTGTTCAGCAATAAATTGAATTGCTTTATGAACATCTTCAACAGAGGGACCAACCTCTTCTAGCAGCAACCCTAAATCTTCAAGTTGTGACTTCTTTGCATGGGGTTCATCATATTCATTATTTCCACAAACTTTGATAACTTCATTTAGATAGAATTGAAGTGACATCCACACATTACTTAAAGTCTTAGGATGTAGTTCTTCCCATGACTCATTAACAACAACAACTAGCTAGTTGGTCAATTTTTCTTGGTGATTTTCTGTATTGCAATGTTTGAAGTACTCTAAAGTAACCTAAATCCAAAATATTCATGTCTGGACTGTTCGGTAGCTGTTGTATCAACTTGAAATCAAATCCATCTAGTAGTCTGTGTTGCTGAAATACTGGATCATCATTGGTTATATGACATGGTGCATTATCTCGTTGTATGTATATGACCTTGCTAAGGTCATTTGGCCATTTCTCCTTGATGGCACGCATGGTTTTTTTTACCAACATGTCTCTTATCACATCTTTTGTTATTGCATCAATGGACTTTGTTTCTAGAGTTCCCCTAAGCCTATTATCTGATGATATTTGTGCTGCAACTTGTTTTGTGAAAGGCCATATGCCAATCTTCCCATCAAATGCACAAGAACCATCTTGGTTCCACCTTGGTCTTGCAACTACAACCATGAACATGGCTTTTGGTATGAAGATTTTATTTTTAATCTTCCTCCATGGTGTTTTTTCCTTTGGATGTAGACATGCTCTGACCCTTTTTGTGTCATATAGAACCATTTCTCATCTATATGAACAACATTTCTCATATCTATGTAAGTGAGGTTTGTGTACAATGTGTTTCTTTGAAGTAAACTTATGACCCACATACACCTTCTTAGGTTTTTCTTCATGTCCTAATCTGGTTTTAATGGACTTGTATGAGGCCTTAATCCCCCCCCCCTTTAACTATCCTCCATAATACTGTGTAATGCAAATTAAGTGCTTGAGCTAATACTCTAAAACTTGTCCTTTGACATAAAGGTACAAAGAATACCTGATGAAGAGTGACATTTGCCTTACGTCTTCCACGTTTGTGTTTGTTGGTTCTGACATTGATGGGCAGCCCTTGAGCTACTTGATTCATGGCTTTTTTTCCAGATGCTGTAAATTTTCCTTGTGGTGACATTGAACTTCTGTGCAGCTTTCTTCTTCGCCCCCCATGGAAGATTTTCAACCACTGTCTGACTTAGAAGACATTCAGCTATGATTTGGCGTTTTTCATTGCTGAGCCTAGGCCTGCGATGTGGTTGTTGACTACAAGGGCAGATGCTTCACTTTCATGGTTGACACTTTTCATCAAGCCCTGGGGCCTCTAATGGCAATGATGCCATATTTTTAAAAAAAGTTCCTTTATGTTTTTTTTCTAAGTCAACAAGTGATATGAGGATAAGTTCATGGGTATATGTAGTTGGAGATTTCTGAAATTTTAAGTTTGGAGGGAAAATGAAATTTTTAGTTTTCGTTACTTTTCATAATTTCAGGGGATTTGGTTTTGTTATCTGACAATTGCAATTTTGTATATAGACTCGAGACCATGAAGAGTTGTGTGCTCTTGGAACAAAACGCACAGCACAACAAACAAAACGCACGCGCAATCCAGTTTCTTAATTATAGCTTTCATTATTATTAAAAAAAAAATTGTATTAATCTCTTCCTCCCAATTGATCGCCCAAGTAGTTTGCAAAGTGACACATCATGTTGGAAGATATTGAGATACTGTTATCTACTACTTTTCAAATCATTAAGATAGTTTTGAGTGAAAATTCTTCCATACCAGAATTTATTTAAAGGAAAGGCTATTTATATTTATACTATTGTTTTTGGTTTTTAATTGATATTAAATCAGATGATATTGTTCCTATTTTTTAACATGATGTAGAAGATGATAGTATTTAAAGTATGTGCATATAATACCACAAAAAGAACATGCATGAATGTATCAAATATAGAACACCATATTGATTATATAAGAACATATGCATATATGACTTGAGAATTACAGAACTATGAAAAGAATCACAAAAATGAAAATAAACATAAAAAGCACACGAAGGTATAAAACTAAAGAACACCATACTAATTGTAAATTAACATGCACATATAAGACTTGAGAAACAAAAAACTATTAAAACGCACAAAAATGAAAATGAACATCAAAAGAACATGAACGTATAAAACAAAGAACACTATACTAATTAACACTGTGCTTTTATATGAATGTTGTTGAAAAAGTTCATGTTCTTTTGAATGTTATGTTCTTTAGGGTGCACAATGAGCACTGTGCACCATAGTGCATAATCCATGCTTTGGGTGCTGCTGTACTACTATTCTTTTGTCCTTTTCTGTAACACCCCAATTATTCTCTCTTTTCTAATATACCTTTTAATATAAATAATAGATAATTATCAAAGTATTATCGCCCGTGTGAAAACGTATCGGCTTATTCAGAATTTTGCAGCGGAAAACAATAATAATAAACTTTATAAATAAAACTTAGTCAACCATAAAGTCAACTATAAAACCAACTAACAAAACCAAAGTCAACCTTAAATCAAATTAAACCAACTATAAAATGTATAATTCAAAAGTCCAATGAATAACTACACAAGCTCTCCAAATCCTGATCCCAATGATGCTCATCTTCACCTGTAGATAGACGATGCACTATTGATCCCTAGAGACTGCTCACCGAAATGGGTCATCACATGATCAATAAGGCAAAGCCATGATCAACATACACAACAAAAGCACGTAATCAGCAAAGCTGAGTACTACATACTAAACAAGTAAACGATCCTTACATGATACTAAGAAATAATAGGCAGGAATAAATAATAGTATAATAACTTGCAGACAACTTTTACTGAACTAAACTTTTACAACATTCTTATTACTCTAAATGGAATAGTCAATGGACCGAGTTGTCTCATCTAAAACAGCCTTCCCCTAGGAAGACGAAATACGGGCGCAACTCCGTATTCCAAAATGACCTACGATATCGAGGAACCTTTTAATAAAATAGGAACGGTGATCAATCCGAAACCCAGAAAAAGCCATGGGCTACCACCATATACTCCAACTCATAATTGTCCAATAATTCAGACGTGCACCAGTCTAAAGCTTATTGCTATCCAGTTTCACTTTACATGATTTACCAGTTATTACTTGTTATGACTCACAAACAACACAAATAATAAAATCATCAAACAATCACAATTCTCTTTTTAACTTAGGATTTGATAAGTGATCACACAACTTACAATCCAAGATTAGTTTCAACTTTAATCCAATCTTTCTTATTTGTTGAACCTAGCCAACAACCAAATTACCTTTCATAGGTAGAAAATATCAACTTACCAGATAAGACCCTCGGTCCTTATAAAGCAGTGAAATATTAAAAAGGGAATAATGATCAATCATGATCCAATACTAATAAATATATTAATTCCCCCATGTGAATTAATAACAATATAATAAATTTTTCAACCAACATGCTTGCATCAATCTTCCATACAAACATGATATATGAATCTCATAATATAATCTCATAATCCACATGTTACACCACAGCATAAAACATGCAAAATCCAACATAATAAATATCATATAAGAACTCAACATAGTTCCTATACATGATACTACATAATTTCCTTCCTTAAATCATGATACTATCTCAATCAACACATAGGTATGTATGTACCTCGTGTAGAAAAACTGGAATGCCACTTTAACCAACTTAAAGCCTAGAGAGAATTCTCCGCCTAAAATAACCAATATAACTTAAAATCAATATTCAAATAATTTCCAGCAACTTTAAAATACTTTAAACCTCCCTTAAATATATTTAAAAGTTGTTTCCATCATTAAAACTTCAATTACTAATACTTCCTAGCGTAGTACTACTATACTAGTCATTAAAACCCTTAAAACTCCATTAATAACAACCTTTCTAAAATTCCAGCAGCATATAATTTATTAAAACTCTCTTTAAACATACTTAACCATGCTTAGAAACATAAAGATAATAACTTTCATAATTTATAATAGACTACTAGGTTTTTCTAACTTTCAAAACCCTAAAAATTCATTCTTGATAATTAAAAATCTACTTTAAACTCAAATATGCAAATCTGATTTTTATTTCATCAATACATAAATTATATAACTTAGATTCAATAATAAATCAATAACTTATAACTTTTAAACATAAATTAATTAAAACAAAACCTAAAAATACAATCTTTGTATAAAACTTGAGGAGGAAGAAAAGAAACAAACGAAAGCAAGAAGAGGAAGGAAGAAGGACAAGCCGACCAAGGACAGGCGGCGGCGGCATCAGGTGGTCGCCGGCGAGGTGCGGCGGTGGTCGGACGTGGTGGTCGGCCGGATGGCGCGGCGAGAAGGAGCCGAACGAAGAGGAAAAGAAAGAAAAGAAAAAGAGTGTGAAGGCCGAAAATTTGGAGGAAAGATGAGAGAGAAAATAATGTGTGGGGAAATTTTGGGGTTTAGGAGGTATTTATAGTTTCCCCTTTGTGGGCTTAGGAAAAAGGTAATTGGGCTTCAAATAAAGTTTGGTGATGAATAGGAGTGATGATTGAACTCCTAACATCACTAGGATTAGTATTTAAACTCCTTTTTCAAATCCAAATAGATATTTCAAACATTTCAAGTACTTTCAAAGCATGACTTTAATAAATATTTGACTTGGAAAAATTATTAAAATAATTCCTTTGACTTTCAAATAGTCAAGCTTTGAAATATGAAACCATTAAATGCTAAAATATATTAAAATATAAATAACTATATATTAAAATATACTTATAAAATTTATAAAAATACGGGGGATTACAGTCTACCCTTCTAAAAAAAAGTTTCGTCCCGAAACTTGACACGAAAACTCACACATTTTCAAAAGTTTTTCAACTCAACTCCTATTGGAGAAATACTTGTGCCACTCATGTGCACTCTTTTGCCAACTTACAAACACTTGTGTTACTTATGAACACCTTTTCTTATGCGGAGAATCTATTTATTTTGCACCAACATGTGCAAATCGCCAAAGTAAGCATAAAAATGCATAAAAATACCATAAAAATAGGTAAAAAGCGCGAAATTCTATCGCATTCTACCCCCTTAAAGAAAACGAGTTACGCCCTCGTAACTCACCTCAAGGAATAAATCTGGGTACTTTTTCTTCATTTCAGCTTCAGCTTCCCACGTCGCCTCTTCGGACTCATGGTTTGACCAAAACACTTTCACGATATTGACATCCTTATTGCGTGTACTACGCACCTTCTTATCAAGAATTTTCACAGGCCTTTCCTTATATGTGAGGCTACTATCAATTTGGATCCTCTCAGGCTCCAAGACATGACGCTCATCAGGGATACGCTTGAGTTGGGAAATGTGAAACACATCGTGCATCGTTTCGAACTCCATTGGCAAAGCCAACCTATAAGCTACCTTCCCAATTCTTTGTAGAATCTCATATGGACCTACATATTTGGCACTTAATTTGCCCTTTTTCCCAAATCTCATCACACCCTTAGTTGGTGATACTTTAAGAAACACTTTTTCACCTACTTCAAACTCATCTTCTCTTTGCTTCAAGTCGGCATAACTCTTTTGCCTATCTTGAGCAGCTTGAATTCTAGCCTGAATCAACTTCACATTCTTGACAGTCTCCTCAATGAACTCTGTCCCCAATATTATGTTCTCACTGAAATCGTTCCAGCAAATGAGACTTCTACACTTTCTTCCATATAATGCCTCAAAAGGTGACATCTTAATACTCCATGATAACTATTGTTGTATGAAAACTCAATCAAATCTAATTGGTCTTCCCAACTACCCTGAAAGTCAATAGAACATGCTCTCAACATATCCTCCATAATTTGGTTAGTCCTCTCAGTTTGACCATCAGTCGCAGGGTGAAAGACAGTACTCATTTTTAATATTGTCCCAAGATTTAACTGGACCTTTTGCCAAAATTTCGAAAGATATCTCGAATCACGATCTGAAATAATATCGGTTGGAACCCCATGCAATCTCACTACATGCTTAACATACGTCTTCGCAAGTTGCTTCTTCTTCCATGTCTCCTTGATTGGAATGAAAACGGCCGACTTCGTCAAACGGTCCACGATAACCCAAATGGTATCATTGACATTCCTTGTCTTAGGCAAAGCAGTCACAAAATCCATTGAAATGGAATTCCACTTCCATCCAAGAACCTCTAAGGATTGATCCTTCCCCATAGGTCTCTTATGATCTATCTTGACTTTCTGACAGGTTAGACACTTAGACACGAACTCGGCAACCTCACGCTTCATGTTTGGCCACCAATAGATCTACTTAAGGTCCTTATACAGCTTGTCATCCCCAGGGTGCACATAATACGGAGTATTATGGCCCTCATCCATAAGACGTCTCTTTAGCTCATCACATTTTTGTGGTACACACCACCTCCCCTTGAATCTCAGACTACCATCATCATAGATCTTAAAATCAACTTCCTTTCCTTGTCCCATCTTTTCCTTAATCTTCTCTAGGTGCTCATCCCCGACTTGGCCCTCTTTGATCTCATCGAAAATTGGCAACCCTATTGACAAGGCACTCAATCGTGCCTCAATCTCCCCTGGATTTAAGATTTCTAGGCTGAGTCTTTGCATATCACGACACAACTCCTCAGGAACTACCAAGGCATTCATGCTATGACTCGACTTCCTATTCAACGCATCAGCAACCACGTTTGCTTTCCCTTCATGATATTGGATGTCTAAATCATAATCCTTTATCAACTCTAACCATCTTCTCTGCCTCATATTGAGGTCTTTCTGGGTGAAAATATACTTTAGACTTTTATGGTCGGTAAAGATCTTACAGGTTTCCCCATACAGGTAGTGTCTCCAAATCATCAAGGCGAACACAATAGCAGCTAACTCTAGATCATGGGTAGGGTAATTAGCCTCATAATGTTTCAACTGACACGACGCATACGCGATCACCTTCCCATTCTGCTGTAACACACATCCCAAACCATTCTTTGAAGCATCACTATACACCTCAAATCCCTCATTCCCATCAGGCAGGGTCAAAACAGGTGCGGAGGTCAAACGTTCTTTTAAAATCTGAAAAGCTTCCCCACACTTATCACTCCACTCGAATTTTGACTCCTTTTTCAGCAAATTGGTCATTGGTCTTGCTATCTTCGAGAAATCTCTAACAAATCTCCTATAATTGACAGCTAGACCTAGGAAACTTCGGATATCAGACACATTCATTGGAGTTGGCCACTCACTCACAGCTTGAATCTTAGCAGGATCTACAGAGACTCCTTCCTTAGACACATAGTGACCCAAAAATGCTACTTTCTCCAAACGAAACTCACACTTAGAGAACTTGGCATACAATTGATTCCTCCTAAGCGTCTCCAATATAATTCTCAAGTGCTCATCATGCTCTTTTTCATTCTTCGAATAGATCAGAATATCATCAATGAATACAACCACGAACTTATCTAAGAATTCATGGAAAATCTTATTCATCAAGTCCATAAATATGGCAGGTGTATTGGTTAACCCAAAAGGCATTACAGTGAATTCATAATGACCATAACGAGTTCTAAACGCAGTATTAGGTATATCCTTATCAGCTACCCTCAACTGGTTATACCCCGAATGCAAATCAATCTTCGAGAACACGCTCGCTCTATTCAACTGATCGAATAGGTCATCTATCCTAGGCAAAGGATATTTGTTCTTGATAGTTACATTATTCAATTCCCTATAATCGATACACAACCTCATACTCCCATCTTTCTTCTTAACAAACAACACAGGAGCTCCCCAAGGTGATGCACTAGGTCTAATCACTAGAGGAAAAAAGTCCAAGGGTTGCGGTCAAAAGGGGCCCAAGGGCTGCGTTTTTTGACCGCAGCCATTGGACTAGCAGCCCTTGGCATTTAGGAAACCGCAGCCCTTAGAGCGTTAAGGGGCGGGTCGGGGGCAATAACCGCACCCTTGGTGGGTTAAGGGCTGCGGTTATTGCCCCGACCGCAGCCCTTGTCACCCAAAAATTTTTTTTTTTTTTTTTTTTGCATTTTTTTGTCCTAAATGTTCCCAAACACTTACATATATATAAAAGTATAATTTTTCATTACAAATTATGTTTTTTACACAAATATAGAGAAAATAATAACTTAATTACATTAGTTGGAGGCTACCCTCAAATATTCAAATTGCAATATATGAGCAGGATCACAACCATCAAAAAATAAACCAACCAAAGAACAGCCATGAAGACATTACAACTCCACCAAGATCAGCATCCGAATCCCTCAAAAGCAGCTTTTCTGGAGATGATAGAACCTCGCAAAATTGGAGGTGAAACTATATATATGCAAGTACTACAAAGCAGAAGTTTGACATACCCCCTCCACAAGAACAACTTTCAATTAGTTGATGTTGTAAGTACATGGCAGCTTAGAACACAACAAATGGCTAAACAAATGGTCAGCGGGGGGGTTGCGGGGTTGGGGGTGTAGCGGGGGGTTGCGGGGGGTCGGGGGTGTAGTGGGGGAGGGAGCAAGCGGCGGGGTGCTGGGCGGGGAGGTGCTGCTGGGCGGTGAGGGCTGGCAAGGGGGGAAGGGCAAGCGGGGGGTGTTGGGCTAGGATGTAGCGGGGGCGACGGGGGGTGCCGGGCTAGGATGTAGCGAGGGGGCGACGGGGGTCTTGGGCTAGGATGTAGCGAGGGGGCGGCAGGGGTTGGGGTCGGGGTGGGGGGTGGGGGGCTGGTGGAGTGAAAGGTACTGGAGGTGTAGGATATGGAGCAAGAGGAACTGGCATCCTTATATTATTCTCTTTCTCCTCCACCAAAAAATCACACAAATATCAAGCTATAACCACTTCATTATCCATGGATCAAGCAATTTAAGTCCTAAAATAACCACTTAGATGCATATTAGGCCAAGAAATCCCACAAAAATCAATAACTAACTAATATTTACCAACTTTATGCATGAAGCAAACAATCAAGGCCAAATCAATTCAATAAAACCAGCACCATGTATGATCCCAAAGGGGCTACAATGCCCATACTAATTCCTCGAACAATCATCTTCAACTAAGGGGAAAAGGGGATAAATAAGGTTCATCCTCGAACAATCAACTTCGGATAAAAGGGTTCTAATTTCTAAAACATAATCGGAAAAAGAATTCTAACTTGTCTCCCTTTGGTTTCTTCACACCCCTTTGGTTTCTTCACACCATCTCCAGTAATAATATTAGCCATGGTATACTCGCATAGCAGCGCACCTGAAAAGCATTATAACCATGTATCATGCTATTAACAAGTGAACTTTCCACGTAAGAAAGATATATCCATTATCAACCTAAAGAATAAAGATATACATAGAACTAGAAGCTACTAATTGAATAACCATGTTAAAGTAACCTTTTATTTCACAAAAAATTTAGCCAAAGAAGTTGAAGGTATAAATTAAACAGAGTGACTTTATTAGAGCTAAATAAATCAGTTCACTAAGCGAGGAAATAATAACGTTCATGAAAGCACAAATCAAGAAGAAAGTGAATGCTAAATTTTTACCTTTGTTCTCTCAACTTTTGAGTTATTTTTGTTGTGAACTATATAACTTTTTCCCATTCTTTGTAACTCTTGTTGCTCTTTCTTTAGGTAAACAATGGTCCGACCGCCATTCCTAGGAGTAACTACATGATATCATAAGTGATAAGCCAACCTTGAATATTAGTCCCTCATGGAATAATAAACTAATTTTATGAATTAACCAACAAGAAGCAACATATAGAACTATGAAGCTAAGTTTTTACTATGAAATTGTCCTTAACTTTGTGATTTACCATCAAAACAATTCCTCCTCCCAAATAGACATCCAAATTCAGTTGAAAAAATGTCAAAGACTTTCACAAAGAAAACACACAATCCAATAAAATATCAATTCTGTTAAAAGAGTCTTTGTTTCAAATCTATACAATAATGTAAAAAAACTCAATATCAATCGCACTAAAAAACTCGATAAAAATTGCTAAAAGTTAGATCTGAAGAAATGAAACAATAAAGGAGAATATAGCAACAATAAATTAGATTTCCCGGAAAAAACGCACAAACGAGATCAACTGGAACAAAAAATTTCCCATTTTTACCTTCGTTTCCATTTGTCAAAGGAAAAGAACGTTTAAAAGCTCCGGTCAATGAGGATATGCCCTCGACTGCTACTAAGCAGAAGGTTGCAGCCGCAAAACAATACATTGAAAAACATTATCAAGATCAGATGAAGAATTTGCAGCAAAGGAAAGAAAGGTATGCCTTTTGTTTTATTTTTTTTTCTTTAATTAGTAACTTGCTTTGCTATTTATGGACTATGCCGTTGCTGTACATGCTCTACTTGAAAACTAAAGAATCTGAAACCTTTGATTATGTGTGGACTAATGCCTTGTTGGATTAACAAGAGCTTGCTAAAGTCATTGTGTTTCTTAATGCGCAATCTATTCGCACTAGGACAAATGATTGGATACGGGAGACTTTTAAATATTACTTGCCTTTTATCTGCTTTATAAGCAGTAGAGCAGAGCTTGATGTCTTGTAAAGGATAAATACAAATTTCAGAATTTTCCTTTATCAGAGTTCATTTTAGGATCAAAAGTATGAGCAAGATTCTTCAAAGTAAATGTAATGTGTAGTTGCACTGATATTCAGTTATTATTTGTATCAATCATCAAATGACACAAAAATTTCGAAAAAGTTATAAAAAAAAAGAAAAAGAAAAAAGAAAATTTACCAGAAGATTCGGCAGCGGAGGACGAAGAAGAAGACGAATAATCATTGCCGAACAGGAGCCGGTAATTCTCGTACTTTCCTCCAAATAGAGGGGTGGTTCATCAATCTACTGCAACTTGTTTGCCCCACTCTTTGTTCCATCCAAAACTTCTTCTCTTAATGTTTCCTGTCAAAATTGCACACACCAGAAAACACAGTGAGCTCAACTCCAAAAGAAAGAAAGAGAGAAATGGAGGACGAAGAACAGGCAATGGCGGCAGGAAGGCGGCGGAGCAGAGGATCAAACGCAGCGTTAACTGCCCGAACACAAGCTCTACGCAACGACGAAATTTATCAACTTAAATCCATCCAATATAGCTAGAAGCCTAGAACACATTAAAGCAAAACAATAACTCAATCCCATCATTAGAGAGGTGAAAATGTATCTGGCTATGGTCAAAAAAATTCATCCTTTCTAATCCTTCCTCCCCCTCCCCACCCCTGGTGCTCTTCTTTCGCTTCTTCAGGCTGACATCAATTACAGTTGCATTTGTGAACAATCAAAGCCTCAAATCAATTAAATTTGTAGCAAAACAATCAATGAATCTCATAACACTACTTTCGAATTCCTACTCAAAACACTTAGAATCAATAATCCAACAACAAGAACATAGTTCACATACTTACATACCGAAAATACAGAAATTAAAAAGTGGAAGTGAAGAATTTCAAAAGTACAAACCTGTTGAACATAATTGGCGTGCATAACAACAAGAATAGCGAACAAAGTAATAGCACTTTTGTACCTTGCAAGTAAATTGACAAGAATTTCAACAATTTAACACACAAATTGGGTAAATTGACAAGAAATTTCTCAACAATTAGTCGCTCCAGCAGCTCTATGGGTCTAAAAATTCAGATCTTGGTACTTAACAAGATTAGTATCACAGCCTAATTCTTTTGGCAAAAAAATTCAGTGAAAATATAAAATCTATAAAAAAAGTGTTGTAAAAAGAGCAAATTGATGAAGCTTCGTCGATAAGTCAAACAACAAAACAACAGCAGCAAAAAGGACGAGAATTAGAAACCAACCTGGTGACGACATCCGGCAAGGGAGGAAAGCTCCGGCAAGGGCTACGCGGCTCCGATGCGGAGTGCGGTGAGGTTGCTCGAGTGACAAAAAGCGGTCCGGATCTTGGACGAATTTTTTATTTTATTTAAATATATTTATAAATTGTATACATTAAAATTAATAATTTAATGTTAATAATCCTAAAAGAATAAATAGTAGGTTTTAAGTTCTAATTTCTACCTTTTAATTTTTTTTTAACATATAATTTTTTTTTACTAAAACAATAGAAATCCGGCCAAACGGGCCGGACCGAATTTCCGGATTCGACATTTGGGATGGACCGGAATCTTTTTTCGGCGGCGGTCCGGACGAGGGACACCCTAGATGCGGGTGCGGGAGGTTGCTCGAGTGTAGCGAGAACGAAGGAGAGAGCGAAAGAGGCAAGGGCGCGATTCGAGGACCGATGGTGGCGAGACAAGCGAAACCCGAGTGTGGATTCACCTGGCGAGAGGAAGAGAGGTGCGAGAGAGACAGCTCTTGCGAACCCTAAACCCTTGCGAGCCATCGCCGGCGAACCCTAAACCCTTGCAAGCCCTCGCCGGCGAGCCCTAAACCCTTGCGAACCCTCGACAGAGAACCCTAAACCGCCGGCGAAGAAGGGTGAGAGGGGGGAGAATATGCGGTGAGAGGGGAGAGAATATGCGGTGAGAGGAGGAGAGATGGGTTAATGGGAATTAGGAGAGAGAGAAATGGGTTCAGCGAAGGGAGTAACTCGATTTAGCGGGTTATTTCATTTTTGGGTTGTTTAAGGGCTGCGGTTAGCCCAAAAACTGCAGCCCTTAATTTAAGGGCTGCGGTTTTTGAATTAACCGCAGCCCTTTTATCAATAAAGGGCTGCGGTTTTGGGCTAACCACAACCCTTCACTATTAAGGGCTGCGTTTTATAATTAACCGCAGCCCTTGTGTTTTTTTCCACTAGTGAATATAACCCTTATCGAACAGCTCTTGCAACCGCGTCTTCGATTCACTCATCTCCGGAGGTGCCATTCTATAGGGTGCTTTAGATATAGGTGCATTTCCAGGAACTAAGTCTATGGTGAACTCAACAGCTCTAGCAGGCGACATACCCAAAATCTCACTCGGAAACACATCCATAAACTCATTCACGATTGGAACATCCTCAATATTTACCCCTGCTTCTTTACTCACATCCTGCACACTACTGAAAAATAACCCACACCCCTTCTTCACCAACTTCTTTACTTGCATTGCGGAAATAACCCCAAAGTTCTTGGATTTCCCAAAAACGTTTATATGAGGTCACCTTTCCCAAAGGGTTCCTTAAAACTACTTTTTGAACTTCACAGTCTATTTTGACCTTATATAAACTTAGTCAATCCATCCCCAGAATTACATCTAGGTCTCCCAGATTAAACTCTATCAAATCAGAAGGAAAGACACAATCTCCTATCTTCAGAGGCAAATTTTCAAACAACTTGGTACACCTTATGGTCTCACCAGTAGGTATACTAACAGACAAATCAATCATCCCAAAATCTACTATCCCCAGACTTTTAATAACAGATGACGAAATAAAAGAATAAGTCGCCCCCGAATCAAATAACGCTTTAACTAGCACGGAGTTAATAGAAAAAGTACCGAAAACTACATCGGCAGATCGTTCAGCTTCATTGCGACTCATCACGAACAGTTTACCCGGAGCCTTGTTCTGATTGTTGCTCTCACTAGCAGGCTTATTGAAGCTCCCTTGGTTGTTCTGTGCCCCAACAGGCTTCGAACCCTGATTCCCCGACTGGTTAAAACCAGACCTCACTTGGTTACTACCCCCATTGCCATTTTGCTCCTTCTTTTGCTTAGAAAGCACTCATACTCCCTATGGCCCTTCTTCTGGCAGTAGTTACAGGTCACTAGTTCTCCCTTGCAGTCTTTACCTAGATGGTTATTACTTGTAGGCGTAGGATTTTTGAATTCCTTTAATGCCTACACGCGGTGTGGGCGTGTTTATTTGACTACCCCATTGTTAAGGTTTTATTAAAAATATGTTTTTGAAGTCGCCAACAATTCTTTAAAGGAAGAATCATAAACCTGATTGGATATTGAAACGGTAGGGACATCTTAGGGACTTATCCAATGTAGATTTCCCCGTCATGACTCCATAGATGGTCAAGAATCAAAAAGTGAGTTCGGCGGTGAGGGTACAATATAGTCAGGAACTATACTTCCCATTGCTGGCCTCTACTAAATACCGATTCACAACGGATTTTATGCCAAAGAATAATCATATAACGTTTTAATACACCCTAAAAATATTTAGTATAGGTAGGTTCAAGAAACACATAAAAGACTAATTTTTAGTGGTATGTTATAAGACAATTAATATTAATGGATTCCTAGCAGGTTGTCCATGTTATATGAATTAGTTAGAACATTTATTTAGGTCTTGATTAACAATAAATACAAGGTGATAAATATTGCAATCAGGCATGAAAAATAATATGTTCATAAAAATAAATAGAAAATAAGAAAATAAGGGACGAGTTAACAATCTACATCATGAATAGAATGTTAGTAACTTCAAGAAAATAATAAAAATAAATAAAGAAAGCAAATAAAGTTAGTTAATTTAGTTGACCCTCGGAAATTACACCACCGTGCGGGGTCTTGATTTGTACGGATCCTGGAAAATTGAATTGTACGAGTCTTAAAAAAAACAGGTTGTATATTGTTTCGTAATATGTATTATGTGCAAGATTTCTTTGTATCAACTATATTAGGCGTTGACTTAGGAGTATTGTAGTGTGGTATTGATGATGAATGATGATGACGTGGCATTTGTATGTGTAACAGCAGGAGATTTATGAAACGTTAGGTGTAGGAGTGTGGCAGTAGGATGATTATTGAATGATAATATTTGGTGTGGAGTAGCAGCGTGGCAGTGGGGAGGATCAGTAGAAGATTTTGGTTGTGATGGTGATGCGTGATGATCTTTAGTGTTTAGGCGGTGCGCGGTGGTGTGTGTTAGACGAGAGTTTTGATTAGAGGAATTGTTGTGAGTGCCGAGTGATGGGATGAATCAGTTGCCGTGAAAATATGAGATGGGATTAGGGGGTTTATATAGATTTAGGTAGTTGTATTGCAAAAGGTTTCCGAAAACAATTGAGTTTCTTAAAAGATTTTTATAAAATAGTTAGATAAAAATATTTGAACACACTTTGGAAAAAGATGATTTTTTATAAAAATATATCTTTATTAATAAAACTAATCAATATAACTAATTAATCCTATTAATTAAATTGGGCTAGAAAAGGGGTTTTATAAAAACTATTTTTAAAAGGTTTTCATAAATGGGCCTCTAAAAAGTTATTTAAAACGTTTTAGGAAATGGGCTTATTAAAATTGGTTATAAAAAGGTTTTCAGAAATGAGTTAATAAAAAGGTTTAGAAAATGGATTTGGGCTTAAATATTTTATTTAGACTCGTTCTTTATTCTTTCCTCAATCCGGACCAATTGGAGCATGGTATTGGTCATCATAGGGTACTAAATGGGGAGACACGATTATATGTCTACAGAAGCCCCACTTTGATTGAGGTATGTAAAACCGAAAGTCAAAGTATATGTGTGGGGACGGAGAATGATTCTAGATGCTCTGCAATCCAAAATAATTCTTTTGCACCAGTACCTGCAAAACAAGCAAAAGCTTCAGGAACAGGCATGGGTGAAACATATTCGCAAAATAATTGTAAATTTGCCAAAATGAAAAGATATATAGGAAAAAGAATCATGAGCTATTATGGTCCGACTCATGTCGGGGTAGAGTTTTTGTCCTGCTCCAGGGCTATATGTGTAGAGCTTTTGTCCCGCTCCAAGGTGATTGTAATGAGCTATTGTCCCGCTCCAAGGCGATTGTAATGAGCTATTGTCCCGCTCCAAGGTTGCATGGTGTAGAGCTTTTGTTCCGCTCCAAGGTGATTGTAATGAGCTATTGTCCCGCTCCAAGGCGATTGTAATGAGCTATTGTCCCGCTCCAAGGCTGCGTGGTGTAGAGCTTTTGTCCCGCTCCAGGGCTATATGTGTAGAGCTTTTGTCCCGCTCCAAGGCGATTGTAATGAGCTATTGTCCCGCTCCAAGGCGATTGTAATGAGCTATTGTCCCGCTCCAAGGCTATTGTAATGAGCTATTGTCCCGCTCCAAGGCGATTGTAATGAGCTATTGTCCCGCTCCAAGGCTATTGTAATGAGCTATTGTCCCGCTCCAAGGCTATTGTAATGAGCTATTGTCCCGCTCCAAGGCGATTGAAATGAGCTATTGTCCCACTCCAAGGCGATTGTAATGAGCTATTATCCAGCTCCAAGGCTATTGTAATGAGCTATTGTCCCGCTCCAAGGCGATTGTAATGAGCTATTGTCTCACTCCAAGGCGATTGTAATGAGCTTTTGTCCCGCTCCAAGGCAGTTGTTGTAGTTGATTCACAGAGTAGCAAGGTTACGTTTTTGCTAACTTTTGAAAGTTCGTTTAATTGTCGCGCGCAATGTCATAACGAACATTTGAATGCATTTGGGAATTAGGTGTGTGGGCTCCACATGGCTATGAAGCCCCCAAGCGTGCTGTATAGGATTGTGCGCTAGACGCACAGGCCTGCGCTTGGCGTGGTATGCTGCGCTAGATGCAGATTGTTGTACGTGACACAACGTTGTCGGTGCGCTGGACGCACCATGTATATAGCACTTGTCTTCTGTTGTTAATTTGTAGGGGTCCGCAGACCTTGGCGGAATATAGCTCATATAGAGCCGTTTAATGTTGGGTACCTGCGAATATCAATAACACACAGATATACAGACAACAACTAGGGGACATGCATGTGTCCCGTAATGTGGGTGCTAGTGTATGGATAGGAAAAGATTTGACCTATAAAGAGTGACCTCTAGTACTCTAGACTTAAAGGTGCTATCGTGTGTGCATACGTATGTGTGTATGTGTGACTAGATGATTGACGCTAGAATCCTATGGCTAAGAATGAAGGATGCAATGCTTTGACACAATGTTTGGACGATGCAGATATGTAATGCAAATGTAGAGATATGACACTAATGTAGAGGTATGACACTAATGCAGATGATTTGATCGTTCCATTAGAAGCTTCAAATTTTCGTTTTAGAAAACTGTTTTTGAAATAGGAGAAATGGAAAGCCCCAAGGATGATCCATGTAAGTTATGTTTGATTCGAATTGCGTTGTAGTTGTTACGGGTCTAAGTGAGCCCATAAAATAGTTAGGATCTCATATAGGTCTGGAGCTCTGGAGCCCACAATATTTTGTATGGACTCGTAATGAAGTCCTTATCAAGGTACACATGGAGCTTATGAAGGATGATTTGTTGGATTTGAATACATTATAGTCCTCGTAATGCTTGAATTGTATGCGCTTCGAGTTTTGTATGTCAAGGCCTAAGTGAGCCCATACAATCAGTTCAATCTTGCATCAGTGTGGGTTTTAAAACCGTCGATATTTCATGTATGGACTCGTAATGAAGTCCTTATAGGCCTATACTCGGAGCCTATGATTTTCTATGTGGAGTCGTGATGAACCCCCAGTAAGATGGAGTTTATGAAGGACTCAGCTTGATTGTTTGATTTTTGAAGATATCTCGTCACGCTTAGCGAAAGTTTCGACGGAAGATTCCATATAGGGTTCCTAAGGTGAGAAGACAAGAAAGGCCAAAGAAAAGAACACTCAAAAGATAAGGCGCGGCCATAGCTCTGAGTGTTGAAAGGTTATGCTTAGGTTGGCTTAGAAGCGATAATGTGGTTTAGAAAAAGGAAGGGATAAGAATTAGAAGAAGGCGGAGTCATAATGACTTGACTCACGCAATAAGGTAGGCTTATGATGCAGGTTCAAATCCCAGTCTAGTTCTAAGGGTAGGGGATGAGCATTGAAAATTCATGATTTGGGAGATCGCGCTTTTCTCATGGGCCTAGGCGAGCCTTTAAAATATATGTTTTGAATTAAAATGGCCGGGCCTCAAAAGAGGTTGCCTACGTATCCTTGATGGAATCAGGCCGGTCGTAGCTCTTAACATTTTAATTGGTGGCCTAGCATTTTGCTTTGGAGCCATTTGCAATATGATTTTAGGCATTGAATTAAACATTGAATTGTAATAGGTCCTTAGCAAGGGTGGATAATGATGTTGGTTTGGTTTGGTGCGGTCGGACCTCAGAGTGAGGTTTCCTACGTATCTTTAGCAGAATTAGACCATTCGTAGTTCAGGCTAGTGAATGAGAAGAGGCCCTGACTTTTGCCTAAGTTGCCCTTTTGGGTTTTCGACCTAGCGGGCTTTGGTTTGTCTTTTATGGCTTATTGGAATGCGACATGGATGGTTATGGATTGCTTGAGGGAAGGTTTGTCAGATATATGATTTGTCTTGTTAAGATTTCTGGTTAAGGTTTTGAAAGAAATACCTTTGACAAAGCTATTGATGGGCTTGTTTGCAACACTTCATTTTTTATATATATTTTGCACTTTTTGCATGATTTTTTTTTGCTTTTGCTTTGATTTTCGTTTTGTTGCTCTTTTTTTTTTTACTTGCCCTTTACATTAAATTGATGTCAAGTGTACCTCCACTGAGGTAGGTTAGAGGAAAAAGGGTGTTATGCATGATAAGGATTGGAGAAATCGTTGCGGGGAAGGGGATGAATGCCTCTTTTATATATGCCAGAGAATTAGAAATTCATTTCATTTAAGGCGACAATCGTGACTTTCAGTGATGCTCATTAGTGCAGGGTTAGAAAAGAAATACTCATTTATTGATTGAAAATTATGAGTACATGCAATAAGAAGGGAAATCCTATATTAGACTGGGAAAAATAAGAGAAATGAAACAGAAAATGAAATCCTAAGTCTAGACTCCCACTTCGCATGACAAGACAGCTTTGTTGCTTCAATCTTCATAAGGTCTCTTTCTAAACGAAAAGAGAAGTGTATTTTTTTCGCGTTGATTGGACCTAAGTGAGTCCAAATGCTTTAACGAGCGATTGGGCTTATATGTCTATTTCTATGGCATTGAGGTCATTGTCTTCGGACTTTTTGCAGCAGTAGTGATTGTAAGCCTCCCATTGTCTACCATATCTTGGATAAGCTGTTTTAACTTGTAGCAGGAAGCAGTCTTATGTCCATTGCCTCTATGGTATTTGCATTAGGCATCCTATTGTATATTTGCATTACAATTCTCTTGAATAACAGGGTAGTGTGCCTCTAGTGTGATGACACGTGCTACAAGATCTACCAGTGTACCCTTCAACTCATCAACTTGTTCTTGAAGTGTTCTTGACATATTGCGTATTTCCTACAATGGATCATCCAACAGGGGTGATGATGGAGAGAAAGGAATGGAATGGGAGAATGTGTGTTTGTTTTAAAAGAGTTGAGCTTCTATGAACGAATCTGAATATCCTAAATGCATGATTTTTTTTGGATGCACCTCGACCTAATGCATGTATGTATGACTCTTTTGGATGCACCTAGACCTAATGTATGTATGCATGAATCAATCTATGCGTTCGAACCTGTAAAGGCTGCCTACATATCCCGAAAGAAGGAATCAGATCGCTTGTAGTTCAGGACTACTAAATGCGGAATGCATGAAATAAAATGGAGAGATGGATGCAATGAGACTCCTAAATGTCTAATAACTCTTGTTATGCATGAAATGTGTGAAGGACGAACTATGCAATGCAGGTTGACTCTTGTATGAATGCAATCCTAATTGATATGAAATTGTAATGACTTCAGAATCCTAAACTTGATAGACTTCTAATGACGTTAGAATTCTAGATTCGATGAACTTTCGAGGATGCTAGACTCCTAATATGTATGAAACTCTAGTGGACCTAGACTCCTAAAATGGATGGAATTCTGATGGATTTAGACTCCTAAAACGGACGGAATTCTAATGGATTTAGACTCTTATTATGCATGGATTTTCTATGGGTTATAGACTTCTAAGATGGGTTAAATGCAAATGGACTTAGACTCCTAAGATAGACAGAATTCTAACGACCCTAGACTTCTTAGATGGGTGAACCTAGACATATGAGCTAGATGGACTTCTAATGGAGTTAGAATCCCTAGGTGGATGAGACTTTTACAACAAGATGGACACTAAAAGAAATCCTAAATGATATACACAAATGATGGATAATATACATAGAAAGATGGGAAAGAGAAAAAGGATGAATTTTTGAAAAAAAGATATGTAATATGAAAAAAAGATGGAGATTTTTTTTTGAAAAAAAAAAGAAGGTGAAGGTAGAATTTTTGAAGTAGATAGGAGATTGAGGATGGGATGAAATTTTGCAAAAGATAGGAGAAAGATTTTTCGAAAAAGATGAGGAGATAATTTTTCTTTTTTAAAAAAAAAAAATGGAGACGGATTTTAAAAAAAAGAATACGAGATAGTTTTTCGAAAAAAAGGATAGGAGATAAAGTTTTCGAAAAAGATTAAGATAAAAAAAATGGAGATTGGGACAAAGAATGGGGATGACACGAAATTGGTGTTAAGCGCATGGTGAAGCAAGCTCGTAGGCGAGCTGCGCACGACGCAAGGGACTCAGCCTTGCTGCGCTGACCGCAATTGTGAAGCGTGGCAAGCGGAATGCTGCGAGGGACGCGGAAGAGGTAGCGCGCGGATCGCAGCAGGACGCGTGGGACGCAATGAGTAGTTCTCGTCAGACGCTAATAACGTGCGCCAAGCGCATCTTAAGCTTTTTACTTTTTGTTCTTCGTGATCATTAGTTCGAAAATTTAGACTCGAAACATCGATAATACGAACAAATTAATGACACGCGCACACAAATATGCACAAGGAGGATAATAGTATGCAAAGTTCTCATCCTAAAGTCAAGTTCTATGTTTCAAATTGTGGTCAGGTTTAGGTTAAGGCTGAAAAGGGTCCGTGACTAAGAGATTGATCCCACGCTTCATACCCCTGCTTAAAGAGGTGGCCACGTGTAAGACGCACTCCAGTCTCAAGTCAGGAACAAGAGAACAATGCCATGGTTGGGCAGGTTTGCTTATGACTAAGATCCAACACTATCGCTCAGGAAGTTTTTTGGAAGGACAAAGCGCAAACCCCCCGGGGGTGACCTCACACATAGAACATGTGCTAATGAGGCAAGGTAGATTGTCCTTATGGTGGCTGAACAATAGCCATGCACATGCAAACAATATATTATTCTAAGGCATAAAAATAAGAATGAATCGTATTTTTCAAGTTTCACCCACTCATTTAAAAAAAATTAATTTTTTAAAATCCTCCCCAGTGAAGTCGCCAAATTGTAGGCGTAGGATTTTTGAATTCCTTTAATGCCTACACGCGGTGTGAGCGCTTTTATTTGACTACCCCATTGTTAAGGTTTTATTAAAAATATGTTTTTGAAGTCGCCAACAATTTTTTAAAGGAAGAATCATAAACCTAATTGGATATTGAAACGGTAGGGACATCTTAGAGACTTATCCAATGTAGATTTCCCCGTCATGACTCCATAGATGGTCAAGAACCAAAAAGTGAGTTCGCGGGGTGAGGGTACAATATACTCAGGAACTATACTGCCCATTGCTGGCCTCTACTAAATATCGATTCACAACAGATTTTATGCCAAAGAATAATCATATAACATTTTAATACACCCTAAAAATATTTAGTCTAGGTAGGTTCAGGAAACACATAAAAGACTAATTTTTAGTGGTATGTTATTAGACGATTAATATTAATGGGTTCCTAGCAGGTTGTCCATGTTTTTTTAGAATTAGTTAGAACATTTATTTAGGTCTTGATTAACAATAAATATAAGGTGATAAATATTGCAATCATGCATGAAAAATAATATGTTCATAAAAATAAATAAGAAAATAAGAAAATAAAATATTACAGGGAGTTAGTATAATATATACAATACTTACAGTAATCTACCTCATGAATAGAATGTTAGTAACTTCAAGAAAATAATAAAAATAAATAAAGAAAGCAAATAAAGTTAGTTAATTTAGTTGACCCTGAGAAATTATACCACCGTCCGGGGTCTTGATTTGTACGGATCTTGGAAAATTGAATTGTACGAGTCTTAAAAAAACAGGTTGTATATTGTTTCGTAATGTGTATTATGCGCAAGATTTATTTGTATCAACTATATTAGGCGTTGACTTAGGAGTATTGTAGTGTGGTATTGATGAATGCTGATGATGTGGCGTTTGTATGTGTAACAGCAGGAGATTTATGAAACGTTAGGTGAAGGAGTGTGGCAGTAGGATGATTATTGAATGATAATATTTGGTGTGGAGTAGCAGCGGAGGGGTGATAAAGCGCTCATTGTGAGCGGCTTTACAAAACCACTCACAGGGGTGTATTGGTCCATTCACAATTATAGAGGGGGTAAACTGGTAACTAAACACATTTAATGAAATCAACTGAGAAGTGAGGAATTGACCAGGGAACGGAAGGGTTTGTAAGGCTTTCCTCCAATATTTTGTGACCCCACTTTGTCTTCCTCTTGCAAAAGCTAAAGATTTATCTCTCTTCTCTCTCTCTTCTGGTAAAAGCAAAAAATTTCTCTCTCCTAGTAAAAGCTAAAAATTTCTCTCTCCTCTGAATTTTTGTTTCTCCTGTAAATGTGTTAATTTCGAGTTTGGAAAGAAGTAAGTTATTTAATTTTTTTGTTCGATTGTAATTAAAATTGTGGAATTTATTAGGGTGTAGTTTTCTAACCCACATTTCGGTTGCAGGTGAATTTATGTTTGCATTGGAAGTGGGAAAAATTGGGTACTGGTGAAGAAGACAGCTTAGAAAGAGAAAGATCGAGAATGGTTGATTTCTGGAATGTTGGTAAGTAATTTGAACACCACTTGTAGTAGTAACCTATAGAATTGTTGTTGGTTGGAGTATGAAAGAAATGAAATTTTGAATTTTTTGTTTGATGAAATTATATATAGTTGACAGAAATTATGTAAAAGTGAAATGTAAGTGGATTTCATAGTTGTTTGCGGTTAGTTGTGGAATATGAAATTGAGTGCAATTTCAGAAATTATATATAAGGGTAATGTAAATGGATTCACATTTTCCAAAATTAACAATGATTCCACCATTGATTCCACATGAAGAATGAAAATTGGTATTTATTTCCTTTACGTATCCCAAAAACCATATATTATCATAAGTTATTTAAAATTAGTGTGGAGTGTGCAATATTGTGGACTCATAATATTGCTTTTGGTTCAAACCAACTCACTGATCATAAATTATATCCTCAATAAATTACAGAAGTTGTAGAGCAAGTCATGATTTGTATTTTTGTTATGATGAAAAACCAAGTCACTGATCATAAAATATAGGAAAAATTGACGCTATGGGGCTCAACTATGAGCGGTTGTCTTTAATAGGTCCTAACTAACAGTAATCCAGTGACAGGTCCAACTATTACATGACTTATTTTTCTATGGGCCTAGTTTACCAATGATTGGCTGAGGCTGTCATTTATGTAAAAGGATCCAATGTTAATTGAAGTGCAGCGTTTTACCCCAAAAATCTAACCCACACCCCTTTGTCTTCTTCCTTCCTCCATTCTCAACCAACACATTCTGAACCAACACAGTAAACTCCATCTCACAATTCACATACACAATTACCGATCTAAAACTAAATTAAAATACTCAAAGTTTCAGCGAACACCAATGCAGCAAATAATAAGGTCAAAACCTTCACAAAACATTACAAACACAGCAAAAATAAACAATCAACACAAACAAGAAAAAAAAACGTATAATCAAAAAGAAATTTGAAATTAAAGATACCCTTAGATAGAGAATTATCTATGGAATCAAAATCATCGACCGAAGAGGAAGACGAAGAAGAAGAAGCGACGATAACTAAAGATCGACATCTTCGAGAAACGGCGGAAGTTGAGGTGGTAAATTTGAGGAGAGAGAAAGTAAACTCCACCGAAATCCAAAGGTTGAAGGAGGAATGGAGGAGGTTCGCCCTCCCGTTTTCGCACCTCCTTCGCACTCTCTCTTCTCCCTCGCACCAGAGTCTCACCTCCCTTGCACAAGTCACTCTCTCTTCCGGTTTTTTCCGAGTTGCCTTGTATGTTGTGGAACTTTGGTACTGTGCAAAATCAAATTCTGATGAGCACCGATTTGCTTGTATGACTGTGCTAATTTAGTTCTAAATCTAATAAGTGATTGGTTACTTTATAAACAAAAAAACAATAAATTAATTGCCTAATAAATGATGGCAGCAGATTTATTTTGTAGACTTTGTATAGTCAAAACTAAAAAGTGAGTGGATCATGACATCCACATTAACTTATGGAAAATGAATATGTAAACTGGGCAGTTTACTACTCGAAAAGAGGAGCAGTTTTTTGACGAGATTAGCAGACGCCATGGATTTTCCTTGAAAAAACAGGAAGAGAGAGAAGGAGAAATGAAGAACAGAGAATTGGGTTAGAAAATACAAAGTGGGGTGGGTTTGTAAAGTCATGTGATCATTTAATGAATCACGTGACTTTATTAACCTGAAGTAGCAGGTTAAATTACCTGCTGGGTCCATGAGAAAACGGGTCATGGTATACTTGGGCCCCCCACTGGAATATTGAAAGTTGGTCCCTATTAAAGAAAACCGGTAATAGTTCAGCCCCATAGTGTCAATTTTTCCTAAAATATATCTTCCCACATGATAAAGTTTGAACGTTCTACTGTAATCATTCCTTTATCTAGGTAATTTCACTAATTATTACAAATTATATAACTGATTATTATTATGTGTAAGTTAATATAACCCAGAGAAAATAGTGGGTGCTAAAACAGGACATATATATGGTAGATTTGGTTGAAGTTGGGGGTTTCGTAGGAGGGAGTACTGGGGATGGTTGTATTTGTAATAGTTAGGTGTAATTTGTAATGCAATTTATAATCTCAATGTGATTTCGAGTTGGCCATGTTGTTAACTATTTGAGTTCCATATATTGTATGTTTGTTAGTTGGTTTAAGTTTGAAATATAAATTTATTGAAGTTTAAAAAAGGAAATTGATGAAAATACATGTATTGAACTGAATTATTTGTTGAAATCAGTTGACAAGGAACTGTAAGTTTTGATAATGGTGACATCCAGAGGCAGAGGCAGTAGGAGGGGACGTCGTGAGTCGGCATATAAGAAGCATGATAATGTGAGTTTAGTTTATAAAGTTAGGATTAAATTGTTGTGGAATAAATTGATGTCAACTATTTACATATATCGTATATGAAGTTTTGAAACTTGTTATAGGTGAATGTGGAGAACTTAAGTGAATCGGATGAGGATGAAGAACAGGAAGAAGAAGAAGAGGAGGACCAGGAGCAGGACGAAGAGGTGGAGGAGCAGGAGGAAGCATAGGAGGAGGAGGAAGAAGATGAGGAGGATGAGGAAGAAGAGGTATAGTGGATTGTATGAGCCATTATTTAAAACACTATGTTGTAAACTTCAGTTAACGAGTAGCATTTAAAAACAGAGTGTAGTGAACATAAATATCACAATGCATCGAGGATTTTTTGTAATGTACATAATTACCCAATTTTAGTAATGTGCATTGAGGATTGTTGGGCACCATATTTTCCAATTGACAATGGGGAGTGGATAATTGGATAAATTTTCCCAGTAAAGAAATGAACTTCAAAATTGCAAGAAATGAAGTTCGCCTTATTTCAAATGTTATTATAAACTTCAACTTTCTCTCTCATCTTACAAAAGTTGATCATGCCTTATGACCCAATTTGACAAATGCACCCCACTCATGACCAAAAAAAAAAGAACATCATCCTTATCTCTCCTATTTTTCACTATACCCCATCCCATTTTCTCTCTCGTACATCAATATATTATTTATATCTCTCTCATGTTTTTTTAGCAAGGTTCATGACTCAATTTTGTAAGGGTTCAAACACATAAGTTACATAAACAAGGGTTCTCCCATTTATAAACAAGTGTTCCCCGTGCATAAACAGGTGTTCAACGTACACAAACAAGTTGAAATATAAGGGTTCCCCATACATACTAACTAATTGAATTGAATTACTATTAGAAAACAATTGTATAAGTTACATAAACAAGGGTTCCCCCATACAAAAACAAGTGTTCCCCATACATAAACATGTGTTCCCCCTGCATAAACAACGTTTCAACGTACACAAACAAGTCGAAATATAAGGGCTCCCCATACATACCAACTAATTGAAATGAATGAGTTATTATCTAATTCAATTAAAAGAAGGAGTTAATCAAATAACGAAACAACTTAAGTAAGGTATTATGTATTTGGATTGAGTAATGTAATTGAATTGAACGAATGAGTTAATCAAATAATTAACTAAATAAAATACTTGAGTAAATTATTATGTAATTGAACTGAACGAATGAGTTAATCAAATAACTAATTAAAACACTTGAGTAATTTATAATGTAATTGATTTGAACGAATGAGTTAATCTAATAACAAAATAAAACAACTCGAGTAAGTTATAATGTAATTGAATTGAACGAAGGAGTTAATCAAATAACTGAATAAAACACTTGAGTAAGTTATTATATAATTGAATTCAACGAATGATCGAGTTAATCAAATAACTGAATAAAACACTTGAGTAAGTTATTATATAATTGAATTGAACGAATGATCGAGTTAATCAAATAACTAAATAAAACACTTGAGTAAGTTATTATGAAATTGAATTGAACGAAGGAGTTAATCAAATAACTAAATAAAACACTTAAGTAAGTTATAATATAATTGAATTGAACAAAGGAGTTAATCAAATAACTAAATAAAACACTTGAATAAGTTTTTATGTAATTGAATTGAAC
Source organism: Beta corolliflora (assembly GCA_947648045.1). Lineage (NCBI taxonomy): Eukaryota > Viridiplantae > Streptophyta > Magnoliopsida > Caryophyllales > Amaranthaceae > Beta > Beta corolliflora. The sequence continues at coordinate 2,022,247 of CANSZD010003287.1, read as the reverse complement.
GAAGGAGTTAATAAAATAACTAACTAAAACACTCGAGTAAGTTATTATGTAATTGCATTGAACGAATGAGTTAATCAAATAACTAAATAAAACACTCGAGTAAGTTATAATGTAATTGAATTGAACGAAAGGAGTTAATCAAATAACTAAATAAAACACTTGAGTAAGTTATAATGTAATTGAATTGAACGAAGGAGTTAATCAAATAACTAAATAACACTTGAGTAAGTTATTATGTAATTGAATTGAACGAATGAATTAATCAAATAACTAAATAAAACACTCGAGGAAATTATAATGTAATTGAATTGAACGAAGGAGTTAATCAAATAACTAAATAAAACACTCGAGTAAGTTATTATGTAATTGAATTGAACGAATGAGTTAATCAAATAACTAAATAAAACACTCGAGTAAGTTATAATGTAATTGAATTGAACGAATGGAGTTAATCAAATAACTAAATAAAACACTTGAGTAACTTATAATGTAATTGAATTGAACGAAGGAGTTAATCAAATAACTAAATAACACTTGAGTAAGTTATTATGTAATTGAATAGAACGAATGAGTTAATCAAATAACTAAATAAAACACTCGAGTAAGTTATAATGTAATTGAATTGAACAAAGAAGTTAATCAAATAACTAAATAAAACACTCGAGTAAGTTACAATGTAATTGAATTGAACGAATGAGTTAATCAAATAACTAAATAAAACACTCGAGTAAGTTATAATGTAATTGAATTGAACGAATGGAGTTAATCAAATAACTAAATAAAACACTCGAGTAAGTTATTATGTAATTGAATTGAACGAATGAGTTAATCAAATAACTAAATAAAACACTCGAGTAAGTTATAATGTAATTGAATTGAACGAAGGAGTTAATCAAATAACTAAATAAAACACTTGAGTAAGTTATTATGTAATTGAATTGAACGAAGTAGTTAATCAAATAACTAAATAAAATACTTGAATAAGTTTTTATGTAATTGAATTGAACGAAAGAGTTAATCAAATAACTAAATAAAACACTTGAGTAAGTTATTATGTAATTGAATTGAACGAATGAGTTAATCAAATAACTAAAAAAACACTCGAGTAAGTTATAATGTAATTGAATTGAACGAAAGGAGTTAATCAAAAAACTAAATAAAACACTTAAGTAAGTTATAATGTAATTGAATTGAACGAAGGAGTTAATCAAATAACTAAAAAACACTTGAGTAAGTTATTATGTAATTGAATTGAACGAATGAGTTAATCAAATAACTAAATAAAACACTTGAGTAAGTTATAATGTAATTGAATTGAACGAAGGAGTTAATCAAAAAATTAAATAAAACACTCGAGTAAGTTATTATGTAATTGAATTGAACGAAAGGAGTTAATCAAATAACTAATTAAAAAACTTGAGTAAGTTATAATGTAATTGAATTGAACGAAAGGAGTTAATCAAATAACTAAATAAAACACTTGAGTAAGTTATAATGTAATTGAATTGAACGAAGGAGTTAATCAAATAACTAAATAACACTTGAGTAAGTTATTATGTGATTGAATTGAACGAATGAGTTAATCAAATAACTAAATAAAACACTCGAGTAAGTTATAATGTAATTGAATTGAACGAAGGAGTTAATCAAATAACTAACTAAAACACTCGAGTAAGTTATTATGTAATTGCATTGAACGAATGAGTTAATCAAATAACTAAATAAAACACTCGAGTAAGTTATAATGTAATTGAATTGAACGAAAGAAGTTAATCAAATAACTAAATAAAACACTTGAGTAAGTTATAATGTAATTGAATTGAACAAAGGAGTTAATCAAATAACTAAATAACACTTGAGTAAGTTATTATGTAATTGAATTGAACGAATGAGTTAATCAAATAACTAAATAAAACACTCGAGTAAGTTATAATGTAATTGAATTGAACGAAGGAGTTAATCAAATAACTAAATAAAACACTCGAGTAAGTTATTATGTAATTGAATTGAACGAATGAGTTAATCAAATAACTAAATAAAACACTCGAGTAAGTTATAATGTAATTGAATTGAACAAATGGAGTTAATCAAATAACTAAATAAAACACTTGAGTAAGTTATAATGTAATTGAATTGAACGAAGGAGTTAATCAAATAACTAAATAACACTTGAGTAAGTTATTATGCAATTGAATTGAACGAATGAGTTAATCAAATAACTAAATAAAACACTCGAGTAAGTTATAATGTAATTGAATTGAACGAAGGAGTTAATCAAATAACTAAATAAAACACTCGAGTAAGTTATTATGCAATTGAATTGAACGAATGAGTTAATCAAATAACTAAATAAAACACTCGAGTAAGTTATTATGTAATTGAATTGAACGAATGAGTTAATCAAATAACTAAATAAAACACTCGAGTAAGTTATAATGTAATTGAATTGAACGAAAGGAGTTAATCAAATAACTAAATAAAACACTTGAGTAAGTTATTATGTAATTGAATTGAACGAATGAGTTAATCAAATAACTAAATGACACTTGAGTAAGTTATTATGTAATTGAATTGAACGAATGAGTTAATCAAATAACTAAATAAAACACTCGAGTAAGTTATAATGTAATTGAATTTATCGAACGAGTTAATCAAATAACTAAATAAAATAATTGACCCAGTTATTATAGAAAACAATTGTATAAGTTACATAAACAAGGGTTCCCCCATACAAAAACAAGTGTTCCCCATACATAAACATGTGTTCCCCCTGCATAAACAACGTTTTAACGTACACAAACAAGTTGAAATATAAGGGTTTCCCATACAAACCAACTAATTGAAATGAATGAGTTATTATCTAATTGAATTAAAAGAAGGAGTTAATCAAATAACTAAACGACTTAAGTAAGGTATTATCTATTTGGATTGAGTAATGTAATTGAATTGAACGAATGAGTTAATCAAATAAGTAAATTAAATACTTGAGTAAATTATTATGTAATTGAATTGATCGAATGAGTTAATTAAATAACTAAATAAAACACTCGAGTAAGTTATAATGTAATTGAATTGAACGAAAGGAGTTAATCAAATAACTAAATAAAACACTTGAGTAAGTTATTATGTAATTGAATTGAACGAATGAGTTAATCAAATAACTAAATAACACTTGAGTAAGTTATTATGTAATTGAATTGAACGAATGAGTTAATCAAATAACTAAATAAAACACTCGAGTAAGTTATAATGTAATCGAATTTATCGAACGAGTTAATCAAATAACTAAATAAAATAATTGACCCAGTTATTATAGAAAACATTGTATAAGTTACATAAACAAGGGTTCCCCCATACAAAAACAAGTGTTCCCCATACATAAACATGTGTCCCCCCTGCATAAACAACGTTTCAACGTACACAAACAAGTTGAAATATAAGGGTTCCCCATACATACCAACTAATTGAAATGAATGAGTTATTATCTAATTGAATTAAAAGGAGTTAATCAAATAACTAAACAACTTAAGTAAGGTATTATCTATTTGGATTGAGTAATGTAATTGAATTGAACGAAGGAGTTAATCAAATAAGTAAATTAAATACTTGAGTAAATTATTATGCAATTGAATTGATCGAATGAGTTAATTAAATAACTAAATAAAACACTCGAATAAGTTATAATGTAATTGAATTGAACGAAAGGAGTTAATCAAATAACTAAATAAAACACTTGAGTAAGTTATTATGTAATTGAATTGAACGAAGGAGTTAATCAAATAACTAAATAAAACACTTGAATAGTTTTGTAAGAATGAACGAAGGAGTTAATCAAATAACTAAATAAAACACTTGAGTAAGTTATTATGTAATTGAATTGAACGAAGGAGTTAATCAAATAACTAAATAAAACACTCGAGTAAGTTATAATGTAATTGAATTTATCGAACGAGTTAATCAAATAACTAAATAAAACAATTGACTCAGTTATTATAGAAAACAATTGTATAAGTTACATAAACATGGGTTCCCCCCATATAAAAACAAGTGTTTCCAATGCATAAACATGTGTTCCCCATGCATAAACAACGTTTCAACTTACACAAACAAGTTGAAATATAAGGGTTCCCCATACATACCAACTAATTGAATTGAATGAGTTATTATCTAATTGAATTAAAAGGAGTTAATCAAAGAACAAAAAAACTTAAGTACGTTATTATCTATTTGGATTGAGTACGTTATTATGTAATTGAATTGAACGAATGAGTTAATGATCTAACTGAATTGAACTTGAGTAGGTTGTTATGTAATTGAATTGAATTGAATAAGTTATTTACCAAAAACACTCCTATGGCACAGTGCCTTACAATGTCTTATTCACTCGTAAACTCGCGTTTGATGTTTTTGCTCGAACAAAATTGTATCAAAACAAGAAAACAATGAAATCAAATAATAAGACACATGAATTTAACGTGGTTCAATCTCACCTCTGAGATCTACGTCCACACTACCTACTTTTTTATCATTTGAATCTTAAAATATCAAACTCTTGATAGAATATGATTCCTCCACTACTAACTCTAGTAGTGCTCCCCAACACTTAACCCTAAGTGTTGTTATTCTCTACATTCGTTCAATTCAATTACATTATAACTAACTCAAATTTTTAATTTAGTTATTTAATTAACTCATTCGTTCAATTCAATTACATAATAACTTACTCAAGTGTTTTATTTAGTTATTTGATTAACTCATTCGTTCAATTCAATTACATTATAACTAACTCAAGTGTTTTATTTAGTTATTTGATTAACTCATTCGTTCAATTCAATTACATTATAACTTACTCAAGTGTTTTATTTAGTTATTTGATTAACTCCTTCTTTTAATTCAATTAGATAATGAGTCATTCAATTCAATTAGTTAGTATGTATGGGGAACCCTTATATTTGAACTTGTTTGTGTAAGTTGAACACCTGTTTATGCACGGGGAATACTTGTTTATAAATGAGGGAAACCTTGTTTATGTAACTTATGTGTTTGAACCCTTAGAGCATACCCACTCATGGTTTTTTTGGCATAAAATTGAGTCATGAACCTTGCTAAAAAAACATGGGGTTGCATCCATGGTTTTTTTATGTTTGTATTTGAGTCATGCTATGACTCAATCCATGGTTGGTCATCTTATTACCCAAACCATGGTTGGGCAGTGCGTAAGAAAGTGCCTTCTCTCCCCAACTTATTTTCGCCCGCGATTCAATTCAGTTCAATTCAGTTTAGTTCACTTCAGTTCAGTTCAGTTCAGTTTAGTTTAGTTCAGTTCAATTCCTAAATTTTTGTCATTACTATTAGTTATAATTTAATGCAGTTCACTTTCGTTCAGTTCATTTCAATTCAGTTCAGTTCAGTTGCAATCCATGGTTTTTTTATGTTTGTATTTGGGTCATGCTATGACTCAATCCATGGTTGGTCATCTTATGACCCAAACCATGGTTGGGCAGTGCGTAAGAAAGGGTATGTTCTCCCCAACTTATTTTCAGTTCAGTTCAGTTCAGTTCAGTTTAGTTTAGTTTAGTTCAGTTCAATTCCTAAATTTTTGTCATTACTATTGGTTATAATTTGATTCAGTTCACTTTAGTTCAGTTCAGTTCAATTCAGTTCAGTTCAGTTGCAATCAGTTCAGTTCAGTTCAGTTGTTTTATGCCGAAGAGAACAGACTCTTTAAGGTTATTTTTTCTTATTCAAATTTTGTAATCTGAATAACTTTAAAAATACAAATTAAAAAAATTAAAAATTTCACCAATGGTCCTATATTGTTGAGATCTATATATAAACATCCATTTTGCTATATTTTGACACACTTCTGAAATTAATTATGTACTGGTGGCCTTTAGACACATGAATAATTATTTTTGGAATATTTTATTCTTGAAGAATTTTTTTAATCAAAATTTATTTAGGATCGTATATACGCAAAAATTCCAAAATAAATAACAATCACAATTTAACAACTTACCGTAGTATTTCCCCTGCTTTTTTTTATTGTTTCCCGTTGTTTGTATACCTCATTCCACCCCTTACCCCCTTCCTTTCCCAACGTCACTTTCATCATGGGGAAAACCACCAACCTTTTCCACTTTTTCCTTATTATAATACCAAACCCAGCTTATTTTAATATATTCAACCTTTTTTAATAATATTTTTCTGTAAGTGGTTTTGTGTTGTCGCTCACAATGAGCGTTTTATTGCTCCTCGTAGCAGCGTGGGAGTAGGGAGGATCAGTAGAAGATTTTGGTTGTGATGGTGATGCGTGATGATCTTTAGTGTTTAGGCGGTGGTGTGTGTTAGACGAGAGTTTTGATTAGAGGAATTGTTGTGAGTGCCGAGTGATGGGATGAATCAGTTGCCGTGAATATATGAGATGGGATTAGGGGGTTTATATAGGTTTAGGTAGTTGTATTGCAAAATGTTTCCAAAAACAATTGGGTTTCTTAAAAGATTTTTATAAAAAAGTTAGATAAAAATATTTGAACACACTTTGGAAAAAGATGATTTTTTATATAAAGATATCTTTATTAATAAAACTAATCAATATAATTAATTAATCCTATTAATTAAATTGGGCTAGAATAGGGGTTTTATAAAAACTATCTTTAAAAGGTTTTCATAAATGGGCCTTTAAAAAGTTATTTTAAAACGTTTTAGGAAATGGGCTTGTTAAAATTGGTTATAAAAAGGTTTTCAGAAATGAGTTAATAAAAAGGGTTAGAAAATGGATTTGGGCTTAAATATTTTATTTAGACTCGTTCTTTATTCTTTCCTCGATCTGTACCAATTGGAGCAGGGTATTGGTCATCATAGGGTACTAAATGGGGAGACACGATTATGTGTCTACATTACTGCACTTCTTACAATGATACACTCTCTCAGATTGACCTTTATTATTATAGCTCTGATTATTCCTCCCTTGGAAATTCTCATTCCCATTTCTACTCTTCTTGAAGTTCCCTTGATTCCCCCCAGCATTGAAATCCTTTCTTTTCTCACCCACTACATCATTATTCTTATGGATATTATCTCAGATAACCCTGACATATAGGCTTTTTTCCCAAATAACCCCGACATTTTTTTTTCTCAGATGACCTAAACTTGTATTTTGTCATTAAACATAACGAAATTAATAACGTCGTTAATTCTATTTTAAAACAAACATAATTACTACTTTTTTCAATTTAAAAAACCCAAAATCATATCTTTCTTCTCTAATGTTCTTCTTCCTCACCCTTGTCAAGCACCCATTAATGGTGCCCACCACTTTCTCTCTCCTCCAGTCAACCCCCCATCTCTCTCCTCCAATTCCTCAACCCTGCCTTTGTTAATTCCATCATCACAACCGTAACTACCCCCCATTTCCCCACACTCAACATCAACAACGCATCCATCTCTCCCACCACCCACGAATCAATCCAAGATAATCTCAGCTTCAAACGGAGTCAACAGGGGCCTTGCGAATCCCCAAATCAATCGATAATCAAGCACATAAATATGAATTCAGCCATCCATCGAATCCTCAAGCAAACTGCCTCACTTAACTGCATTTCTCTCATCTTTGACTCTTCTTCTTCCTCCCTAACCGCGCTCTTGACTCACTGTTAACCGCCATTATTGACTGCACTATTGTTAGTTAGGGTTTACAGTGGGTCAGGTGGTGATGGTTTCGGGGTTGTGCTGGGGGTGGTAGTTTCGGGGCTGTACTAGGGGTTGTGTTTTCGGGGCTGGGCTAGGGGTTGTGTTTTCGGGGCTGGACTGGGTGTGGTGGTTACGAGGTTAGGCTAGGTTTTCGATGGGTCAGGTGGTGGTTTTCGGGTGGAAGGGTGGTGGTTTCAGATCTGGGTGGGGTTTTAGGCTGGGTGGGGTTTCAAAGAAAAAGAGAAGAGAAATAATTTGGGCTTTCTTTAAAAAAAAACACAAAGTAATTAAACTTTTTTAAAATAATTAACGCTGTTACTAATTTCGTTATGTTTAATGACAAAATATAAGTTTAGGGTCATCTGAGAAAAAAAAATGTCAGGGTTACTTGGAAAAAAGGCCTATATGTCAGGGTCATCTAAGATAATATCCCTTTTTCTTATCACGCCTCGACTGAAGACCATAGATGTGGACGGCTCTTCCATAAACAATATCTAGGGATGAAAAAGTTTCACCACCCAACCCCAGCTGGATTTCATCAGTCAAGCCTTGCTCAAACCTTTGAGCCTTTAACTCCTCGGTGGCTACTACCTCAGGTGCAAACCTCGACAGTGCTATGAATTTGCTATAGTACTCAGAAATGGTCATAGTCCCCATCCTCAAGTTAATAAACTCCTGGGCTTTCTGTTTCCTCATAAAGGCAGGGTAAAACTTCCCTCTCAAGGCAGTAACAAAAGAATCCCAATTGAATCCCTCAGCAGCACTCAACCTAGTTCAATTTTCTCTCCACCACAAATCAGCCTCATCCTTTAGGTACAGCACAACCTGACCTACTCTCATATTCTCAGGACAGTTCACAGCCCCAAAGATTTTCTCAAACTCCCTAATCCAGTCCTCTAAAAAGGTAGGATCAGCTCGCCCCTTAAAATATAATGGTTTAACTTTGGCTAGCCTCTCAAACATGTCCCCAACAGAATCGGGACGCTCAGATCTATCTTGAGTCAGTTTCTCCGCCAAAAGGCGAATATCGGCAGCTAAATCGTTATTGTTGTTTGCCATTCTAGTGCGCGACCTGAAATTAACGTGCTCTATTTTAGGTTCAATACATAACTTATATGCCATTCTCTACGAAGGCAACATTTGATTTGACCATAAAGATCGCATCAACAAACAATTTCTCATGATGTTACAACAATATTACAGAATAATCATCATCAATCATCCATGAAGAATATTCACATCAAGAACACACACTTAGGAATCATGCATAAAACTCAATCATAACAAATAAATAAAAATATTCTCATTCGCGTGCCAAAATAAATTCTTGCTTACTTGGATAACTAAATATTTGACTTTTATTCCTCAAAAGATGTTAATAACAATTTTCTCAACCATAACACTGTACTTTTCCTAAAAATAAAATAAAGGTACTATGAAATAAATTTAAACCACTGCTGGACGAATTATCCAACATTATTCTTTAAAGCATAAATACATAATAAATAATCTAAGGTGAAACATCATCAGTCTTATCCTCTGATTCCCTGTAGTTTTCTGGAGTGAAAACCTCATCTTCAAATTCATCAATGTCCTCAGTATTATAATAAACATATCTTCTAAATCTCGTGGATCTCCGATTAGGTTGAGGCTCGTCCTCCTCTGACTCAGAATCAGTCTCATATCTCATAACAGCACGGTAGATATCACTTCTGTTCTGTCCTCTAGCACGGTCAAACTCATAAAGAACCTCATCATCACTATCAGGCATGCCTGCTCTTAATACATTACGCATAATAAACTCTAGTTCGGTGTAGCTATCATCATCAGACTCATAATCTCCATCACTCTCATCATCACTGAGCACAATAGGGTTGTAATAGGTCTCTATTCTAGTAGCTTCTCTTTCAGACATGGCTAGAAATCTATAACAATAAATATAACTTTAACGTATAATCCCAACAATAACAATAAGCAAGAATAACCAACAACATAAGGCATAAGAATCACATAAAAGTTAGCAGGGAAGAAAAAATATAATCATGCTGAACTAACTATTTAACGCAGACATATAATATTTCTATCCTATATGCCCTTCCTATACTACCCATCTCACATAAAATAAACTAGAGTATTGAAAATTATTTAAATAAATAATTTCGAATTTATAAAGGAATCGAAAAAAACGAAATAAAATAAATAAAAAAATTAAACATTATAGTTCGAAATTTCCGAACTCAATAACGATAAAAAAAAATTCGGACATAATAAAAAAAATGTTCGGACCTCATAAAAAAATTTCGGACCACTAAAAATAAATTCGAATGCGAAATTATATCGCAATCGTGAAAAAGAATTTTCGAAAGTAATTTGAATACCATGAATGAGTAGGAGCTCAATTCTAAGAAATTCATTTTAAGTAACTAGCTAGTTAGGCGCCTAAAAACTTAAGGTTGGCACGAAAGGCCAATAAAAACCTAAAGCTCTGATACCACTTTGTAACACCCCAATAATTCTCTCTTTTCTAAAATACCTTTTTAATATAAATAATAGAGAATTATCAAAGTATTATCGCCCGTGTGAAAACGTATCGGCTTATTCAGAATTTTACAGCGGAAAACAATAATAATAAACTTTATAAATAAAACTTAGTCAACCATAAAGTCAACTCCAAAACCAACTAACAAAACCAAAGTCAACCTCAAACCAAATTAAACCAACTATAAAATGTATAATTCAAAAGTACAATGAATAACTACACAAGCTCTCCAAATCCCGATCCCAATGATGCTCATCTTCACCTGTAGATAGACGATGCACTATTGATCCCTTAAGACTACTCACCGAAATGGGTCATCACAGGATCAATAAGGCAAAGTCATGATCAACATACACAATAAAAGCACGTAATCAGCAAAGCTGAGTACTACATACTAAACAAGTAAACGATCCTAACATGATACTAAGAAATAATAGGCAGGAATAAATAATAGTATAATAACTTGCAGACAACTTTTACTGAACTAAACTTTTACAACATTCTTATTACTTTAAATGGAATAGTCAATGGACCGAGTTGTCTCATCTAAAACAGCCTTCCCTTAGGAAGACGAAATACGGGCGCGACTCCGTATTCCAAAATGACCTACGATATCGAGGAACCTTTTAATAAAATAGGAACGGTGATCAATTCGAAACTCAGAAAAAGTCATGGGCTACCACCATGTACTCCAACTCATAATTGTTCAATACTTCAGACGTGCACCAGCCTAAAGCTTATTGCTATCCAGTTTCACTTTACATGATTTACCAGTTATTACTTGTTATGACTCACAAACAACACAAATAATAAAATCATCAAACAATCACAATTCTCTTTTTATCTTAGGATTTGATAAGTGATCACACAACTTACAATCCAAGATTAGTTTCAACTTTAATCCAATCTTTTCTTATTTGTTGAACCTAGCCAACAACCAAATTACCTTTCATAGGTAGAAAATATCAACTTACCAGATAAGACCCTCGGTCCTTATAAAGCAGTGAAATATTAAAAAGGGAACAATGATCAATCATGATCCAATACTAATAAATATATTAATTCCCCCATGTGAATTAATGACAATAAAGTTCCCAACCAACATGCTTGCATCAATCTTCCATACAAACATGATATATGAATCTCATAATATAATCTCATAATCCACATGTTACACCACAGCATAAAACATGCAAAATCCAACATAATAAATATCATATAAGAACTCAACATAGTTCCTATACATGATACTACATAATTTCCTTCCTTAAATCATGATACTATCTCAATCAACACATAGGTATGTATGTACCTCGTGTAGAAAAACTGGAATGCCACTTTAACCAACTTAAAAGTCGCCTAGAGAGAATTCTCCGCCTAAAATAACCAATATAACTTAAAATCAATATTCAAATAATTTCTAGCAACTTTAAAATGCTTTAAACCTCCCTTAAAAATATTTAAAAGTTGTTTCCATCATTAAAACTTCAATTACTAATACTTCCTAGCGTAGTACTACTATACTAGTCATTAAAACCCTTAAAACTCCATTAATAACAACCTTTCTAAAATTCCAGCAGCATATAATTTATTAAAACTCTCTTTAAACATACTTAAACATGCTTAGAAACATAAAGATAATAACTTTCATAATTTATAATAGACTACTAGGTTTTTCTCACTTTCAAAACCCTAAAAATTCATGCTTTGATAATTAAAAATCTACTTTAAACTCAAATATGCAAATCTGATTTTTATTTCATCAACACATAAATTATATAACTTAGATTCAATAATAAATCAATAACTTATAACTTTTAAACATAAATTAATTAAAACAAAACCTAAAAATACAATCTTTGTATAAAACTGGAGGAGGAAGAAAAGAAACAAATCAAAGCAAGAAGAGGAAGGAAGAAGGACACGCCGGCCAAGGATAAGCGGCGGCAGCAGATGGTCGCTGGCGAGGTGCGGCGGTGGCCGGACGTGGTGGTCGGCCGGAAGGCGCGGCGAGAAGGAGCCGAAGGAAGAGGAAAAGAAAGAAAAGAAAAAGAGAGAAAAAGAGTGTGAAGGCCGAAATTTTGGAGGAAAGAGGAGAGAGAAAATAATGTGTGGGGAAATTTTGGGGTTTAGGAGGTATTTAACTATTTATAGTTTCCCCTTTGTGGGCTTAGGAAAAAGGTAATTGGGCTTCAAATAGAGTTTGGTGATGAATATGAGTGATGATTGAACTCCTAACATCACTAGGATTAGTATTTGGGTTCCTCAAGCCCACTTAAACTCCTTTTTCAAATCCAAATAGATATTTCAAACATTTCAAGTACTTTCAAAGCATGACTTTAATAAATATTTGACTTGGATAAATTATTAAAACAATTCCTTTGACTTTCAAATAGTCAACCTTTGAAATATGAAACCATTAAATGCTAAAATATATTAAAATATAAATAACTATATATTAAAATATACTTATAAAATTTATAAAAATACGGGGGATTACATTTTCCCTCCTTTTTTTTGGCCTCAAGTGGAAAGTTCTGCAGACTTTGTAAATTGTTCCTTTATTTTGGATTTATTATTATTTAATTATAAAGGACCCACTTGCATTGTACTCTTTTCTTTTTTTAAATTGCTTCTAATAAATCAGATTCCACCCATGTGCAATAATCTTCCATCTCTTCAATATTTGTGCAAGATTCTAAGTAGGAATGATAAAAAAAAACAGAGGGAGTAAATGTTAACTAACTACCTTAAAAGTGGAGGTAGAGTCCATTGATAACAAAAATGTCCATTGATAACAAAACTTATTGTGTTTAAAGATTTCAAAAAATAATTATTTTAGATATAATAAATATTAATTTTTCTCTCTTAGGAAATAGAAATTTCTAAAGCTAATAAAGTAATACTACTAAGTTAGTGATATTTTTTTCTTCTAGATTCATGTTTTCGTTTTACGTCCTCCTAAGTTGTATCATGCTCCCAAAATAAGGTTTTCTTCCTCCTAAGGTCTTACGTGCTTCAAGAAAAACTCTCATACCAATTATGAGTTTGGTATTGGAACTTAATTCACAATTTTGACATGTTTTTGCTAAATTTCTCTCTCAATCTTCTTTTCAGCTTCCCTCTTGCCAATTCCCCCAAAAAAATCCCATGCAAATCAAAGATTTGAGGGAACCGGAAACGATGATCGACAACTCCCAAAAATTTACAATTTGATGGCTTCAATACATTCTACTCTCTCAATTTCTAATTTTTCATTCATTGGAATACTAAAAGAACCATGTATTGTGTTCGTATTTTATCTTGTTCTTCGAGTCGGAGTTCATGAACGATTCTTCGATTTTTTATTCAAGGCTATCAACTACCCGCTAAAGAATTAATCCGAACTTGAATACCTCTATGTAATCATAAGATAAATATATAAATATGAGTCTTTTTTTAAAGTACATTTCGAGCCGAAGTATTAGTTAAGTTATATGATATGATATTAGATTTACGAATGACGTTTAATAAGGACACCAAATGTCGCGACCTCGTATGCTGACTTTTTTGCTATGCTCTATATACTAACTCCGTTTCATATTAATCTACACACTTATACTTTTGACACTATTCACAAATTTCCCTTTGACAATCATTTATGAATTATGGTTAAGAGAAAATATAGTCATGTGGGGTCTTGTTTGATTCGTCTCGATATGTAGTTTTAGAATATCGACTTTTTATATTTTTTACAAATACAAAATTAGAGATATAAAGGCTCAAAGTAATGCATCGGCATGCGTGAAAAGTGTAAGTGTGTAGATTTATATGAAACAGAGGTAGTATTAGTTAAGTTATATGATATGATATTAGATTTATATACTCCCTCCGTTCTTTTTAGATGTAACACGTTGACTTTGGTACCTATTCATTCATTTTCATTTGACCATCAACTGTTATTTTTATATAAGGAAAAATATAGTCAGGTGGGATGTTGTTGGATTCGTTTTGATATACACATTCCAAATATGTATTTCTTATAATTTTTACATTTATAAAATTAGAGATATTGTGAGTCAAAGTTGTATCTCGACAACTACGAAAAATCAAATGTTAATTAAAAAAACGGATTGAGTATTAATTAGGATTATCTTTAGTTATCAAAAACTTATCCAAAATTCTCCATAATCTTTTTATAGGATATTTAGATAACAATCTAGTTTTGTTACGTCATATTGATCATGACAATTGACATGATACGGAAAAATGATTTATCCAAATCTACAGCCATTTAGCCCAGCAGGTGACGTGTGATTGAGTGTGATTAATCCAATTTAATCCACTTACATAGAACTTACTTCTATACGATATGCCCAAAATTTGGGAGTGTGATCAGTGATGTGAGAGAGCAGAGTAACAGAAGCAACAATCACTGTCAAACATTATAGTGAACTAACCTTCAAAATTCTAACTACAAAATCTCAACTCCAAATCAACAACAAAATCATCTCTCTTTCTTCAACCGAATTTCGCCCAATTCTATTTCCGGAATCAATTTCTCCTTCAATCGCATTCCTTCATTGAATAGAATTCAAAGAAATCGACAAAATTCTTGAATTTAACCAACAATTTATCAAATCATTTTAACAATTTATCTTTGATTCATACAATTTTGTCTGTATTCGAGGAGAGAGAAAATGAGGATTGAAAATGAAGGAGAAGATGTTTCATCTCCACCTAAACACCTTGTGTTTGCTTACTATGTCACTGGTCATGGCTTTGGTCATGCCACTCGCGTCGTTGAGGTTTGCATCTTCTTCAATTTCTCTATTTTTTTCGTATTTGTGACATTGTTTTGATTTTGATTTGAGTTTGAATTGAATTATTCTGTGTTTATGCTACTTATTGATTGAGATCATACTTCATCCGTTCTGAAATAAATGAAATTCTTAGAGAGAATTGTTTCATCTATTTCGGAAGGAGGAAGTATTGTTTCTTTGATTTACATTGATTGATTTTAGTAGGATTGGAGTGTTTTTGCGTAATTGTTAAATATAAAATCTGAATCTTTGTGATTTTATGTGTCCTACCATAAAGTGATACTCCTTTTGAGATAAAGTGATTTTTTGATGGAATTTTTTTAACTATGTTAAGACTATGTAAGTATATCTAACTTATTTTGTTAAATTGGGTATAATCATCTCCAAGGTTAAAGAAACAAAATATATCTCAAGTCTTTCATAGTATACTATGACTGCATATTTAGATTCCGGGAGATATTTATTTATGAATATTAAAGTAACTAGCTTTTTTTTTTGTAAAGAAAGAAATTGCAATAGTGTGTATTTAACTTCTACGACTGTATATTGACAACATTTTGATTACAAATTTGCTATTAAAGTTTACAAATTTCGTTCATTTCGGAGATTAAGTTGCAATTCCTCTGGATTTTACTGAATTGAACTGATTTTACTCAGCAGGACTGATTATTAGGTGTTTTGTGCAGGGCCGTCTCGTATAATTTAGGGCCCTGTGCTAATTAAATTATAAGGATTGAAATTTTTGGTGAATAGGAAGAGATGAAAGAGTCTTTAATGGTTTTTTTTTTGAAGAATATGAAGAGACAAAACAAAACACAAAATATAAATAAACCCCTTTAAATCTGCATCCAACATTACACTCGATAAATTAGAAAGGAACAACCTTTAATTAGATTTAGTTAATTTTATTTTACTTTGGGCGGACAACTAATCGAATTGGGCCCTAATATTTTAGGGGCCTAGTGCAGTTGCTCACCCTGCACATGGCCTTAGCCGCCCTTGGTTTTGTGTAAGCTTATTACTTGATAATGGTATTATAAAAACAATAAAAATAATTATAAACAACCTTTAAATCTTTTCATATGTACTTATGATGTACTTGATTTAAGTGAATTTGAATTTTATGATGCATGTGATTTTTTTTTTCTCTTTTTGTCAATTTTCCCCCAGGTTGCTAGACATCTGATTCTTGCTGGGCATGATGTTCACCTGGTTTCAGCAGCGCCTGACTTTGTCTACACAACGGAAATCGAATCTCCTCGCCTACACATACGTAAAGTAAATCTCCTTTCCTTGATTATCCTTTCTGGGTTGAAGACTGGAAAGTAGAAACTATTCTGAGTGTGCAGGTATGAGAGTTGCTAGGAGTTGTCATAACAGTCTGGAGAGACTTTTGGTCGCTTGAACTGATTCACATATGACCTAGAAAAATATATTATTATCAACTAAAGAATTGCTAGGTAGACTAAGGGTCCGTTTGGTTTGATGGAAAACGTTTTCCAGTGGAGAACGCAAATGAATATTAGTTTTCCTTTGTTTGGCTTGATGGAAAACTATTAAGCTAAGGAGGAAAAGTGGAGATGTTGGGAATGAGATAGTGGAGGAAAACAATTTTCCTTCAAATTTTGGAGGAAAATGTTTACAAAGGGATGTGAAACTCTTTTCCACCTTAGTTTTCCTTTTCAAATCCCTTGTACAACCAAACAATGGAAAATGGGGAAAACATTTTCCTCCAAAACAAACGGAGCCTAAAAGACAATGATCAATTGTATGTGTTATGTTTGTTTGATGGAGTACAGAGTTGATTGCTATAAAAATGCGTGTTTAGAGTTTATCTACAATGATCGAGGGAAAAAACCGTTTAACATCCTTCTGCGAAGGCTCTGTGCGCGAATGATTAAAAATATTGGCGATACATCATTTTATACTTATTTTTCCCTTTCATTGTTGTCAAATTAAGGTATGAAATCAAATTGGAGCATCGTATGTTGGTGCCCGCATCTTTTACTTTCAGTTGATAATAAGTTAGTATATTGGCATATTTGATGATTCATTTTCTCTATTAGAACCTTTATAAGTATTCCAGGGCAAATTGATAACTGTCAGAGTATAGAGGAAATAGTAGAATCCTCGTACGCGCTTTATGTTCTCTGAAGAGATAACTCTGTAGTAACTATGCTTGTCCCGGTGGTTGGCAAATTATAAACCTGTTTGTTAGATTAATGATACGAGGAGAGTTGCATAAGCTAGCATGTGGCGTGTTTTATCATAGGTGCTACGACTAGTAGTTTACTTTAAAAGAGCCAGAGTGACCTAAGGATCGAACTGATTAACAAGCTTAACTGAACACAAGCTGATAATAGGGCAGGCTGAAAACTTTTTGCAGACTAAACTACATTCTGTAATACTCTTAAAGAAACATGCATTTTGTTGGTTCAAGCTGTTTATTGTTTACATCTTTATCTATCGATATGTATTTCGATTTACAGGTGCTATTGGACTGTGGAGCAGTTCAGGCTGACGCCTTGACAGTGGATCGTCTAGCCTCTTTGGAAAAGGTAGTATGCACAGGATATGGATGATCGTGATCATTTAGGATAAATTTGAGACTTGAGTAAATGTCAAATCAACATGAATGAAAATTATGAGATCCCAATATAAAATAATGTCAGCTACGGTTCAAAGCTGGACATGTTCATAGGACATTATTAACACTTCCTTTTTGCATTTTGCATGAGTGTTTTGGGTTTTCTATGCTGCTGAAGCTGAACCCCAGTTTCTTACCACATTTTTCCTCGGTTTACTTTGCAGTACCATGACACTGCTGTCGTACCACGAAAATCTATCTTGAAGACTGAAGTTGAGTGGTTGAATTCAATCAAGGCAGATTTAGTGGTAGTACATCGCTCCTCTCTCCTAGTGTCTTAAGACCTTTTTCTCTGTTTTCTTCTGAAACCTTGTTGAAGGGAAAGGAATTTTAAGATATTATCCTGTCCTGATAGTACTATACATTGGCATTAGGCATTAAGCTTCTATGTCTCTAAACAGGTTTCGGATGTTGTTCCAGTTGCATGCCGTGCTGCTGCAGATGCAGGAATTCGTTGTGTCTGCGTCACCAACTTTAGGTATAAAGTCCTCATGGTGTTAACTCCCCTTTTAATGTTGACTGGGTTTCTTTATAGTGCTAGTACATAATTATTTATTTATTTTTCAGTTTGTTAGCAGAAGCAATCAAAGTTACTTACGATTTTATTATGAGGACATTTGTCTTTTACAGTTGTTTTTAGGCAGGTCTACTTCCTAAAGATTTGATGCTAGTGTTCTTTCTTTGTCTTTGTTTTTTTTTTTCTTTGTTCTAAATAATATTGTGTGTTTTGGCATCTTTTAATTTTGTGTTCATTCCCTGTAATATGCTGATTGCCCTATGTAACTCTAAAGTTCCATAGTCATGATATTTGAATTGTTGCAGAGATATATTTCTGTCAACAAATACATTTTTGAAATACTTATTTGGATGCCAAAAACTTTCACTTTGCTAAGATGTATCTTTCTGGCAGTTGGGATTTTATTTATGCAGATTACGTGTTGGCTGCTGGACACCACCATCGTTCCATAGTTTGGCAGGTACGAATGAAGATAAAATCCTTGATTATATCATTGGCACACATTTTTTTATTAGTTCTTTGAGACTTTTCTTTTTTTGAGGTGTACTCTTTTCTGTGTAATAGAGATTTCTCTTCATCTAAAATAATTATTCAACCTGTCAATATTGCGTAAATTATGGGTACCATGACTGTCTAAGTTCCTACTTCCCATGGCATGCTTGGCTTTATATTTCTTTTCATTTTTTCTTTTCTATCTCAATTGATGGTCTTTTCATTTGGCTATCTCACAGCTTAACTTGTGGTCCGAAATCATGCAGATTGCAGAGGACTATTCTCACGCAGAGTTCCTAATTCGACTTCCAGGATATTGCCCAAGTATGCTATGATTTATGTACAATTAATTATTCATTTCGAATGTCTTTTAGATATTGAAAATTTGAAATGGTAATGCTATTCCTATCTTGACAGTGCCTGCTTTTCGTGATGTTATTGATGTACCTCTGGTTGTTAGGAGGTTGCACAAATCTCGCAAAGAGGTTTGACTTGATCCTTACCTTTGAAGTTCTTTCATTCCAGATGCTGTATACTTGTATTGATGCACTTGTATGCTCCTTTGTATAGGTGAGGAAAGAACTCGGAGTTGAAGATGATGTGAAGTTGCTGATCTTAAATTTTGGTGGGCAGGTGAGTTAGCTATTTACTTTGGGGTGATTTGTATATTTCAAATAAGATCTTAAGTTTGTTGATAGTTTTGAATTGTATATAATCTACATGGTGACATTATGTTATCTCATAACAAAAGAAAACCAGCTGAAAAGAGCTTGCATTTCAGTTGCTGTTAGACTATCCTTTTTCTGTTCTTCATAGTGGATGTCTTGATGATGAATTTATTGTCTTGTTTCCGGGGAAACATAATTTCATGTCATACCTTCTTTTTTTCTTTTTCCCAGCCAGAGTCAGATGCTGGTTGGTTTTACATATGTTGCTTAGTTTCAATATATCCATGCTAATATCAGCTCAATTCATTTTCTTCCTAACGAATTATGTCAAAAACAATTACATGGACATACAAAGTCTAGCCATGATGATCCGAAATAGGCCCCTATCCCAAATAACCGTGCAATCGTATAACGAGGTGCTTTCTGTCGGTTGTTGAATTGATGCGAGCCAGCCGGGTCTCGATTCAGAATATATGGTTTAATGATCCACCATAATATAGGTTTCTTAAAATATTTCAAAATTGATTCTTCTGGAATTGTTCTTGTGGCATGGAATTTTGTTGTGCTCTACCTTAGTACCTTATGAGTACTCAACTCTCACTGTTATGTCTGCCTCTTCAGTCATTCAGTCATTTTTATTACCATGACCATTATCATATCAATTTTTTTTAGTTTTAACCAATTATTTGAATTTATGCCAGCCATCAGGCTTGAAATTGAAGGAAGACCATTTACCTCCTGGATGGAAATGCCTGGTATGTAACATGTCCTACTGCATTTTTATTTCTTGATATAAATTAAGATTTGTTTTCTGGGAGCTTCTTTAATGATTTTGTTTGAAATCTGCTATATGTATCTCTTTTATCTATTTACTCACTATTAATCCCGTCATAGGTTTGTGGAGCTTCTGATAAGGATGAGCTTCCCGCAGGCTTCATGAAGCTAGCAAGAGATGCATATACACCTGATCTTATAGCAGCTTCTGACTGTATGCTTGGTTGGTACAATATCTTGGCAGCGTATGAAAATTCTTAAATATTGGGAATTGAGTTTCATTTTCAACTTCTGTTTTTTAGGAAAAATTGGATACGGGACAGCAAGTGAAGCCTTGGCATACAAACTGCCCTTTGTTTTTGTGCGCAGAGATTATTTCAATGAGGAACCCTTCTTAAGAAACTTGCTAGAGGTGCTTGTTTATATGGCCTGCTCTCACTCTTAGGGCGCAGTTTCTTCTGTGCATCCATCTCTCATGACACTGTTGAATCTTACAAGTTGTTTGATGCAGTTCTATCAATGTGGGGTTGAGATGATACGTAGAGATTTACTGACTGGACACTGGAAGCCCTACATTGATCGTGCTATGAGTTTGAAGCCGTGCTATACTGGTGGTGTAAATGGTGGTGAGGTATATTCAGTACCTGTTTTTTTGGTGTCTATGATGTTTGTGGAAGTTTTTTTATTGACGTATAGCTGTTCAATTAGGGAGTGTTTAGTGTGGGGGTTTTCAAGAAAGGGAAATTTTCTCAGTTTAAAATTATCCAAAGCTCCTCAATATTGACTTCGCGGCCCCCTCCGCCCCGAACAAAAGGGATTTTAGTAACCCCAAGCTACTCTAGAGCTTGACCAATGTTGATCACCCACAAACAACCCCTAACACCCATAATTTGACCCCACCGCCACTATCTCCTTCACACTAAACACACTCCATTGTCACCACCTAATTCTACTACACAGCAGTTCAGCACCCCAACCAACCCACAATAACCAATCCCGCCACATCAAAGCCACACCAATACCTTGAGCCTATCACTCACCGTGACCAGGTCTACGACCTTTCTCGCAAACACCCATACCACTTCTCCATAGTCGGTCACCTTGTCAACCAACCATGATGCAAAGCAAAAAAGAAGCAAGAGAAATAGAAGATTAAGAAAAGTGAACTAGTCAGTTTTGACCTTTGGTGCAATATTGTTGGCAACTTATTCAATAGTGGTTCAATATATGGCAGAGATTGATGCCAATGTTGCTAAATGAAAGATGAAGATTTTGGCTATTAGAAGTGATTAATTAGGCACAGGGGACCAGTTTATGACTCCTGGCCCCTGGGTTTTGGTCAAGACGTAATCAAACAACAAAAAGAAAAGGATTTCATTTCCTTTCCCCTTCCCAATTAAACAACATGGGTAATTGAACAAATTTTATTTCTTTCCTTTCCTTTTCTCTTTCATCCTAATTGAATTCCCTCTTAGTTGAATGAAGTAATGACTAGCTGTTTTTCCTGTCATTCCTGATTCCTGTAATGTGTCCCCTAATTTGAGGTATTGATGTCTATTGAAAAAGATGTCAGCGTCATATGGGGCCTTACAAAACTAATCCATGGGAAACGAATGCTATGAAAGTTAGCTAACTAAACTCCCAGGAGCGTGCAGACCCTGAACTTATTTCATTGCCTCCCCTGTGAACTGACTAGAACAGAACTTAACTTGGTTCAAGCCATGAAACCCATAGTATTTGGCGTAGGCCCCAGTCTTAGACTTATCTCATCACTCCCTTCCCCCTCCCCCCTTCCAGCTTCTTCAGCCGACAAATTAGATTAGCACCTAAGCAGAAGATTGAAGAGTTCTTATTTTAGCATGAAAGTGATCCTAAAATAATCATTTTGTTGAAAAGTATAACAACTACTTGGCCTTTTGGTTTATTCTCCTAAATCCTCAAATATTGAGAAGCTCAACTATCTAAAGAGAGGCAACGAAGTTTCAAACTTTCAATATGAAACAAAAGGGCTACAGCCTCCTTGCATACTCAGAAGTAGGATGATGCCCTCCCCTCTACCTGAATTCTTTTTCCTCTATGACAAAGGGTTTTGTCTTTTTAGGCAAGAAGGTGCTACATATGCAAAAGTTCTGATCGTCAATCATATACTAGATTTAAGAGTTTGAAGAATTATGTCCTAAAAAGGTTTATATTCCTTGTATCAGATCATTGAAGAGATCACATCTAGATCCGTTAGTGATGTCATCTGAACTGTTTTACTCCTGTGGTCAAAGAATGTGTCTTTTCAATTTATATGCAAAATCAAGTTTAACTGACTAGGCAAAAGTTGAACGAGTTACCCCTGCTTTGTCCTGCTTCAAAACTGATCCCAGGGTCCTGATGTGTAAATGTCTTCTTATTACTATCTTTTCGTTCCTGATTTTTGAGATCCGCTTTATTAAACACCCTTGACCCAGTTTTGGCTGGCTGGCTGGCAGAATTTTAGTGTTTATTTTCTGTTTTTGAGGGTGCTTTAATTTCTGTAAACTCAAAAAGTTGTTTTGTTTATATCCAGACTCCAGTAGAAGGAGTCTACATTCCCATGGATAGAATGTTAATGATCTCAAAGTTCAAACCCAAATATCAAATGGCAACTGAGTTCTGGCATTCCGTAAGAATGGACTGTCTGCCAAGTGCAAAGTTTGATACATGTAGAAACCAGAGTGCCATTATGACCTACTGTGTAGTGTGCGACTGTGCGTCTATCTGAAACAATCAGCTTCTACCTTCATCTTCTCTGAACAGGGGGTGAATATTGTAGCTAAAGAAAGAATGATCTGAATAGATAAAACAACATCAGCTGAGGAAAAGGACTCTGAGGGGGATCCATGGAAGAATAATGAAGAGTTGGCTACTACGCTTCAGTCTTCACATGATTAAAGTGTTCCCTTAAAGAATCCCAATTATTGGCACCAAAATGACGCAAGGTTAACAACTCTATACCACAAAACTTATTGGGTAGTGCCCATTTTACAAAAAGTTATAAAAATGATTACATTCTTCTTCAATCATAAAACCCAAAGAGAGTCGTACTTGCTGGTCTCTAGATAATTCTTACCTGATTGCATGAATGAAAATAAGAACAAACCTGTGGGAACTCATTGGAAACATGGGCCTACAGAAAGCTTCCCGCATGTGTTTATCTATCTCTCTTCCCAAGCTGCCTTTGTAGGCGGTAGCACAAGTCCACCGAAAACAGTTCTCATATGGAGTCTGCAGTTTGCACTTATTGCTTCGTTTCTGTTACCACAATCATTATAACCAAGGATCAACCTTAAACTTACTGTCTCTACTTGCTTGTTTAGTGCATCCTTATGAAGAATCTTCCTACCATGCTTTGTTTGTTCTTATTTTCCTCAGAAATGCTTCTTAACTTAATGTGATTAACTTGTCAATGTTGATGTAGTACCATGAATACAGTATCTTTACCATGAGCAGGGTTTTACTGATACTTGAGGACAGGTATCACCAAGGAAATAGAAGTATCTATATTAGACCCCTTTTAATCTCAGTGTCAGTTCACCAGATTGATTGGATAAGTGGGGAAATACGAAGCAATGGTGATAAGAAATTGTTTCTGTAATTTGTGAAGTGACCCTTTTATGGTGATCTAAACTCCAGAGAACTCGTGTCTTTCATGGCATTGATACATTGCTTTAAGGCATGACTTATGATAAATTCTGAAATTGCAGGTAGCTGCTCGCATTTTGCAGGATGCTGCTGTTGGGAAGAATTCTGTCTCAGATAAGGTGAGTGGAAATACCTTTACGCCACTGAACAGTCTGAGTCTGTCACCAGACAAAATAGAATAAGGTGGCTGGGTCCAGTATGGCTTACCCTTTCCAGAATACACTATGACATTTACATTACTCATGGACTCTTGAATGTAGCTAAGTGGTGCTAGAAGATTACGGGATGCAATTGTTCTTGGGTATCAGCTTCAAAGAATGCCAGGTAGAGATCCTGATCTCTGTGTTCCCGAATGGTATGCCAATGCTCAAACTGAATTGGGTCGTCGCTCTGGTTCTCCAACGTTGGGTGCTGATGGAGCATTTGAGAATTCTGTTAGCTTGTGAGTTTCTTTTTTTTTTTTTTCCTTTGATTTTGTTTATGGCAAAACCTATATCACATTTAACTCTGTTAATGTCTTTCACATCCCTGTCTTTTTCCTCAGATACACAGAAGAGTTTGAAATTCTTCATGGTGATCTTCACGATCTTCATGATACAAAAAGTTTCTTGAGTAGTTTGGCAGAGCTTGCTGGAGAGTTTGAGAAAGATGTGACGCATCATGCACGGGAGTATAAGGCTGCAACGGCATTCTTTAATTGGGAGGTTGTTTTCTTGTAGCTTCAGGATCCCCTCATGTTTCAGAGTGCAATCACATTGTTGTTCTTTTCAGCTATGAAAGACTTAGGATTTTGTGCATTTCCTAATTGTTTCCGGGGACATGAAAGGGAATGCTTTTGATAATAAATAAAATGTTTACTTCTCTACAGTTATTTAGGACTTTGCGATCTGGTAGATAATCTGAAGTGCTGAACTTTTCCTTACATGTGCTATTGATAGATTCATTTTGCTGGCTTGCTAATACCATGTGCTCCCTTCTCTAGGCACAGTTAGTTTTTCGTTTTCTGAGATCTTATCCTTCTGTCTTATAGGAAGAGATCTTTGTGGCGAGAGCTCCTGGAAGGCTGGACGTAATGGGTGGGATTGCTGACTATTCAGGGAGCCTTGTTTTGCAGGTAATTCATTTCAGTCTTTGGTAGTAATTTCTATTTTGTTGTAAGCGTGACAGGTCATATTAGACAAACCATATATTCTGAAAACTGTCATATATTATCTTGACTACCAAGCTGAAGAGAACATCCTTTTAATTCGCATCAAAAGCAGTCTACCATAAATAACTTCATACCTATTACAATAGACCTACTCCCTTTGATCCAAAGTCATCTGGTAAATTCACACATGCAAAAGTTTCGGTTAATTGTAGTTAAAATATCATTGGTAGGTAATGGTCTTTAATCTTTCATTGAGAATATAAGATGACCTATAATCCTATCTTGATTTATAAGACGGTATTGCATTGTTTTTGTAGAATGATACGCTCTTTTGATCAAGATAAATTGGGTAGAACGACTTACTATTTAGATCGAAGGTCGTATAAACTGACAGAGTTGGTGTATTTTTTAATGAAAGATAATTTTATCACTGAAAAAAAAGGAGAACTCATATTCAATGAAGGACCCATAGTTAAAGCACCACTCAAGTCTCTTTGTACAGCTGAAAGAAAATCTAGGAAGTGTGACCCATGGGCATGCGCCCTGAGATGCCAAGTACTTGTTGTACTTCGGTAGTCCTGATTGTGAAATGGTAAAATCTTTTGCAATTAGGTGTCTGCAGACAGTGTTGGTATGGCCCTATTATTTAAATATCTGCAATTTGCATTGGTATTGTAGAAGGACCTATATGGATCAAAAGAATTAGGTAAAATGACTTGTATACTGGTTTGGAGGGGAGTGTATATTGACAAAGTTACTCTTGTCTTGTTATATCTATTCGAAGGTTACAGAAACTTTGGAAATCTTGTCGTGCTTTATCTACTTCTTGGAATTATTCTAGATTCTGGTTGTCCGTGGTGATTAAATACTGGTATCTTGCTTTGTGAAGAATAAATGATGCTCAAACTAATATGTTTTGTACCCTTTTTGAAATTTACTTGCAGATGCCGATAAAAGAAGCATGCCATGTTGCATTGCAAAAGAATCACCCAAGTAATCACAGACTGTGGAAACACGCGCAGGCTCGGCAGCAAGACAAGGGACAGGGACCAACACCTGTCCTTCAAATTGTAAGTCGCAAGCATCTATCTTTGATATAAGGCTTCTTAGATATTCGTGTTTACAAAAGCTCTTTATTGCTTGATGGTCAAAGTAAATATTAATCAGCTATATAATGTAGCTCTTTTTGGTCAATTACTTTCTTAAACCTGATTGACTGAGTTTTACAGTTAATTTGAAGATGGTGGTCATTTCAAATGATTTATTCATTTTATATCACACAGGTATCATTTGGGGCAGAGCTTGGCAATCGTGGTCCAACTTTTGACATGGATTTGTCAGACTTTATGGATGGAGACACCCCAATCTCATATGAGAAGGCACAAAATTACTTTTCACGAGACCCTTCACAGAAGTCAGCTACTTACTATAGCAATCTTACCAGGTTTTTGTATCACAACATTTCTGTCAATATCTAAATTTATGATTTAATGTAGGTGGGCAGCATATGTGGCAGGAACCATTCTTGTTCTGATGACAGAGTTGGGTGTACGATTCGAAAATAGTATCAGTATGCTGGTACAACTTTCTTCATTTAGTTAATGTGATTGCTGCATGCTAGATTTTTCTGGTTTCGGCTATCTGCATATTATCTCTTAACATGAAGACACATGTGACTTGAGCTTTTTATTAATCAGTATAATACTTATTGGATGAGAAAAATGGTTGGAGGTTAAACAATTCTCTGACACAAAAAGTCCACCATGAGTATGTGGGTTACACTCTGAATATACAAGCTGACAATCAGCTACAATATAAAAGTTTCATTTATGTAGTTTATAATCTTCATTTCCTTTGCAAGTAGGTTGGAAACTAGGAAGTGACTATATAGACCTTGAATTTCAATTCCTATATAGGAAGGAGAACTTGGTTGTTATAATGACAATTGGTCTTGAAAATTTTCCTGGATAAGCTTTTCTGAGCCCTTGAATCCACATGTTATTATTCACTACCCAAAACAAGGGAAGAGCTTTTGGTGAAGTCACTTTACGTGCGTACACAAGAGTCAAAACATATAAAATAGGAATACCTAGAAACCCTAACGGCCTGTTTGGTATTTGTTAATAAATGGTGGTAATGGGAAAAAAATTTCAAGTGTAATTTAACAAGAAAGCACCCTTAAAATCTCTATGGAGAAGCATTCTCTCACCCCCAAGCTTTTTTTTTTTTTCTCCACGGGAAGCAATTTCACCCTCAAGCTTGTGTTTCTTCATGAATTTTCATTACCACCCATTACCACATGGGGGAGTGGCATTAAGTGGGAATGAAAATTTAAGAAGATTGTGGACACTTTTGAGATGAATTAGCATTACCATGGGAATGGACATTGAGTTTTTTTCACAAATTTACGTACATATTCATTCCCATTACCTTCATTTATAACCAACTACCAAACGGGCCGTAAGAGTCCTGGGAGGAGATGGCATGTAAGAGGCCTTGGATCAGGTTTTCCCTGTACTGTTTGGAGCTTCTACAGGTTTGTTTTGTTGAGCCAAGGAGAAGAAGATGCTGTGGTGGAATGCTTTTATGGTAATCATGTGGTGTCTATGGTTAGAACTTGGAACGGAATGCAGAATTAAGTGGAACTGTTTTTTGTTGAAATTTTTTATAAATGTGAATCCAAGGGAATATACATCAAGATGAGAATTAGCAGTCGTTTAAAAGAGGAAAGGTTCCCATCAAAAAAAAAAAAGGAAAGGTAATAGAGGGACCAGGGGGGATTTTTTTAGTGGCTGACAAGTTGCATCTGTAACTCTACTGTCGCTTTTGATGGGTGGTCAAAGTGCAAAGGTAAACTCTTAGGAAAAGGAGGGAAGAGGGACGAATGGGATTTTAATGTTATTTTTCTTCTCTTATGTATAACTGAAATGAAAATTTCTAACAGAACTAGTAAGTAGTAACACCATTACTTTGGGTCCTCTGCCATTCAACACTAGATAGTCTGGTTTTTCTTAATATTAATGTTGTTAGGATCTTAAGTTTCCCTTAATTGATGTTCGGCATGATTCGCGCACGCTTTTCCGTCTGCTGTCTTGTTGAATGGCTCTTGGTCCTCTGAATATTTCTCTGCCTCCTGAAACTCAATGGATTATGAGTATTCAGTCTTTCATTGCATAATTAGTCTTTATTGACCTTTCACTTTGCCTAAAAGTTGTTTTATGTTTCTTTTAAATCTTGGGGGGGGGGGTAAATTTGTCAACTTGTCAGAAAGGTTCCATGCAAAAATGTAATCAAAACGGTATAATACTAACAAAAAAGTTAGTCCCAAATGGGATAGACTGAAAGTGTAAAAAGTAGGGATCATATGGTGGGTGGGTGCTTAGGTGGTCATCATAAGTTAAGGAGTATAAATGAAATTACTTGTTTGGCTAACTCATACTTGTAATCTGGCATCAAGAAGCAAATGTTAGATGTGTTTTTAATGTAGGTTTGAATGGGAAGAAACTAGGATACCTAGTCTCTGTCTGTAGCAGGGATTAGGCTGTCAACACAATCACATCTGACCCTCTGAGACCTCACCTTGGGAGCACTTTAATTAACTGAGGGCATCATTGCTGTCACTGCACTTCTCCATTACACGATTGGTATTCTATTTGCAAAATAATATTTGGACTTATATTTGGAATGAACTTACAGGTATCTTCTGCTGTTCCAGAAGGTAAAGGTGTTTCCTCATCTGCTTCTGTGGAGGTTGCTAGCATGTCCGCTGTTGCAGCTGCACATGGTAATATCTAGATTACACCCAACTTATATTGTTTTGAATTGTTCGCTATGAAAAACAACTAGATGGTGCTCTTATGGCATGTTCATGCTCTTCTTGTACTCCCTGTCCCCATAATGTTTGCAAGATATTACATTTCGGGATATCCCCGAGTGTTTGCAAGTTTTAACTTTGAAAGCATTAATAACTCTAGCTTTGCACCGGCTTCATCTTTGTGTAAATTTAATTTACAGTATATCTGATGCTAATTTGACCGTTTTTATACTTGATGAATTTGAAAGATTGCAAACAGTACAGGATAGAGGGAAATCATCTTGATGAGTGTCATATGCTGTATGCCTCATTGGTGTGCTCTAGTTCTTACGTTGTTGCTTATACTTATACATATTCCTTAAAGACCTCCATCAGACTCTGATAGTTTTCAGTTTTCACTTTTCATAGTCTTATGCTAGTGCTTAATGTCAGTTGCTCTTGCTCATAATCTTAAAGAATCCTTATACTTATCAACAAAAAAAAACATAAAGAATCCTCATCAGTCTTTGGCAGACAAAAAAATGTAGCCAGCAGATTGAAACAACTTGAATTTTTTGATTTCACACTTCAAGTTCCATTCTCAAAGTTGCCTCCACTCCTCACTATTTTTGCTTTAAATTGTGATAGTTCCGAATTTTATTTTTAATTATTTTCTTTCTTCTCCTTCCTTTTTTTCTGTTTTTTCTTTTTTCAAAACTAGAACTCTGTGTTGTAGTCTTGTAGATACACTATTGAAGTTTGACATTTTATTTACTTGTTGATATTGCAGGATTAGATATATCACCAAGAGATCTTGCATTGCTTTGCCAAAAGGTTCTGCTGCATGCGAGCTTTCAAATGACCCTGCTCGTCTTTATTAATATATGTCCAATGTCCCACGTCACCTTTTTTTCCTTTTCTGATGATCCCATCTGCTCTAGTTCAGGTTGAGAATCATGTTGTTGGAGCTCCGTGTGGTGTGATGGATCAGATGGCTTCAGCATGTGGTGAAGCAAATAAACTTCTAGCAATGGTTTGCCAGGTAACTTGCTCAAATTGCTGCTTAACTGGTTCAATATACGTTCTTCTGACGTGAAGGCATGAACCTGTGTTGCTTTTTACCTGTTCAGCCTGCCGAGGTCTTGGGACTTGTGGATATCCCAAGCCATATACGTTTTTGGGGTATCGATTCAGGAATTCGACACAGGTACCAGGACCCCTTATATTAATATATACCTTTGAAGTAATGTACTTTCTTGTGGTTTTTCGAATGGGCATTGTAGAGCTTAACAAAGGTGTCACTTTTATTTACAATGTTTACTAGATTTTAGTCTTGAAAGAGGAAAGGGAATGCATATTCTTTGTATATAACCGACTATATTTTCCCAGTATTCGGATCTCAATTCCATAATCCCTAGGATGATCCTAGCTAACTGAATTTTGCACCTTTTGGGTTAGTCGTGTTTCTCTGGTCCTTGATATCTAAACACTCGATTAATGACTTTGTAGAACAAATATTACACTATGAGGAGAAAGTATAAAAAAACTCACAATCAGACGAAAACTTGAATGCTTAAGGTCTTTGATTTAACTAAGATCTAGATAAAAGTTCTGAAGGTACAGTATACTTAAATGACTGAAATATCAGCTTCGCTTTAACTATGGCAAGCATCACTGTGAACTTGGATGCTAAATTGCAATATATTGTTGCTCTTATTGAGTGACTGGCATTAGCTCCTTTAAACCTTAAGCACCACATGATGTTGCCATAATCCATATCTCACTTTGCCTTCAACAAAGAAGAAATAATTAGAAAAGCAATCAACCAACTACACTTCTTTTTTTATTTATAATTAGGGCAAAAGGTGCATGATTTGACGAATGACTTCGGAATCAATCAATGATAAATAAAGAAATCAATATAGTCTATGCTCTGCCATGATTGTGAAGCATGTCCACAAGTGTATACTGGTGTTTACCTGTTCTCCATAGCTTATTTTATTGTTGAAGAAGTTTGTGAAAAGCTTACAACTGATTCGCCTTTTTATTTTAGTTTCTTCTTTGGTAATAGGAAGAAATGAACGTTTTAGATCTTTGATGATAAAAATCAAAAGAATAAAAAACACTTAGTGCTTGTGAAAATCGCCATATTGTACACCGTGAGAAATGTCATACACTCATACCTTCTCGATGATAAATACTCGAGGATATTATCTGTTATTACTCTGATGCAAACAAGGCACTTTTCCTAACACCTGGACTATCTTACAGTGTTGGAGGAGCGGATTACGGATCAGTGAGAATTGGCGCATTCATGGGCCGGGAGATGATAAAGTCTTCAGCCTCTGAAACTTTATCCCATTCACAATCAAGCAATGACATGACAAATTCCAGTGACCTAGATTCCAGTAGCTCTGAATTAATTGGAGCTGAAGCTAATATGGAGTATTTATGCAACCTATCGCCTCATAGGTAGGCTATTCCTGCATCCCTGTCCCACTTCTGTCATCAATAGAATATTTTGGGACAATTATCTCTTCATTGATTGCTAACCCTTTCTTCAATTGTATGCTTGCTTTGACTCCCTCTGCAATTATGAAATATGCGACCTACACACACACACACACACACACAACACGCTTGCGTGCCTTGTGTGAGCTTATATCCGAGTGTGCGTTTGTGCGTGCTTTTTGTGTCTATGTGCTTCCCTTAGCTCCCTGAGATACTTATGTATGCTTTTTTAGTGCTCCACTTTGTTGACTCCTTATTTATATGCTAGAAGGTGTAAAGAGCGGGATACAATATATTATTAAGGTAGGAAAACAAGTATTGGTCTCTTCTCTTATGACAGTCTTCTTTTCCTAGTCATTGTACATGATATCATCATGCTAGCTCGAGTTCCCAGTTTCGAGCTGTTCAATGGTTAGATTCAGTTGCTGGATTCTAAGTGGCACTTGTCTTTTCTCAACATTATGCTCTATAACTATAGAGGTTTTTTTTTTTTACTTTCATTGTTTACGCTCCTTATAAAAGAGTGAAACCTCTTGTTGTGTTTGTCATGTTTCTGATTACTTGCCCTATGACTGTTTTTTCTTTATAACCCAGCATAATTGATCATATATTTTATAACAGATATGAAGCTTCTTATGCTAATGTGCTCCCTGAGAGTATACCGGGAGAAAGCTTTCTGGAAAGATTTGGAAATCATTGTGATCCTGTTACTGTAATTGATCCTAAGAGCTCTTATGCTGTCAGAGCAGCAGCAAGGCACCCTATATATGAGAATTTTCGAGTGAAGGTTACCATTTAATACTACTGTTTCTTTCTTGATAAGAATATAATATTGTTGTTTCCTTTTCTCTTTGCTAATTGAGGCTTTTCTTAAGTTTGCAAATTTGTATGTGAGGTAAGATATGATTTTTTTTCCGTTCACAAATATTTTTTATGGGAAAAACTTGGATGTCTAGCTGAAGAAAATGAATAAAATAGTACTACTATATTCAATGCTTGCTGTAAAAGTCAGAATAATTGATACTAGATAGTAAGATTAAAGACAATCATTATGAGGTTAGATTATGGTTCTGTTTGGAAAAGGGCTTTATGTGTTTTTCAAGCATTTTAGAGGTTTGACCAACCAATTCATATTATTTCCCTGTTTGGTAACAAGTGGATTTCATTAGCAGGCTGGGGACATTACATATTTTGGAAAGCTTCCTTGCTCCAAATTTTCATAAAATCAATACTTATGCCTTGTATAGTTTTATTTTTATCATAATTCATCACCAAATCGTTAGTTTCTGTCAAGTTACATTACGTAACACTTTTTATGCAAGCCACTAATGCAGTTAGGTGATCGAATCAGCTGTTAGCCTGATACAATAAGCTAGTGAAATTGGTTAATACAGTCTGCTCGCTAACAACTAATTACCAAACAGGGGCCATATTTCAAAATAAATTATTTTTGCTTTCCCAAATTGTTGACAAGTCTTTCTGTAAAGAAATAAGTCAGATTACCCTGGAGTTAATTGGTTCCTGCAGCTCCAGCGCCAAAGAGCTGTGATGTTGCCCTTGTGATCTTTGATGGAACTCTAAAGTTCTTTACATACATTCCATAATTATTGCATTCTTCCATTGTATCTTTGTATTATCTTCTTGTTTCATGTTGACATTAAGCTCTACTGGTGGACATTAGGCTTTCAAGGCTCTCCTTACATCTGCACCCTCCGAAGACCAGTTGACTGCATTAGGCGAACTGATCTACCAGGTAAAAGTCACTAGCAGTCGCCAGAACCTACTTTTTTTGCAAGTAATGTTTTTGATCATGTTTATGTATTTCCTTGAGATTCTACTTCAATGGTGAGAATTTTTTATGTTTACTAGAGCAAAGGGCTATGTGCATATACATGGGTGAGATGCAATGGAACCATCCCATAGCACATATCACTATTGCAAACGAGCCTTCGACCAATTGAGATGACTTATTTATTGGTTGGTTTGAGACTCCCCTAAATAATGGCTCCAACTGGCTCTCGGTTCTTGGTTCTCTTGACTTTCAGTCCATGGTAGTGCTGTACTGTACTGCTGTATTTTAACTTACTACCACATATTTGAGTCTGTTTCACCATAAATGTTCAAGCTAATAATGTTGGTCTTAAAGCAAAGTCAGTTCCTCATTTGCATCTTCCCTTCCCTGCCACATATTTAATGTGCTATTCACTCTTGAGTTTCCTGTATAGTTGAATAGTGTTCAGGTATGGCAATAAGAGTGAGGTAAGTGAGGACCAGTATGTAGTCGAATAAGACTCTAAAGGCACATCAGTCTAACCACTCTCGGGGATTACTCGAGTAAACCCTCTCCTGTCTCTGATGTTATATTTGATATATAAGGTCAATATATAAGTCTGATATAGTAGAATTGTACCCTAGCTTAGGATGTCGAATAGTACTCGAAGTAGCAAATGGTTGGGACATTAGGCTTCTCGGGTTCCCTTGAGATACGTGGAATCCTCTGATTGGATTGGCTGAAATTTTTTTCTTGTCGGTGTACTTGATAGATCGGTATCACGGTTGGTGTAAGTATTGACCTTTCAGTTGATGTTACTGTTTTGGGCCGACTGATGATACCTGTGTTAGGGGTCAGCACCCATAAAATAGGATATAGAAAGAAGAAATAATTCAATAGTTTCATATTTTTAATTTTGGTTTTAAATGCCTTAATTTGACCACAAACATCTTTGCAGTGTCATTACAGCTACAATGCATGTGGTCTGGGGTCGGATGGTACAGATAGGATTGTAGAGTTGGTGCAAGAAATGCAGCATAGCAAATTATCTGGATCTGAGGATGCAGCTCTTTATGGCGCAAAGATAACCGGTGGTGGCTCTGGAGGAACCGTTTGTGTAATTGGAAGGAACTCCATGAAGAGTAGCCAACAAATACTCGAGGTAGACTCAACTTAGAACCATGACTAGAATATAATTACTCCTATTTCCCCTCACCCAACATGGCAACCCTACATATATGCCAATGTCCTCTTGTTACTTTTCTTAATTTGTTTAGTTTGAAGTTAATTACCATACAGTTCTTCTGGTTATCTAGTAGGCAAAAGAATAGGAATATCCTTTGAAGTAGTGACAACTAATAGTAAAAATTAAATATTTGAAGTGCGGATTAGGTTGAAGATTGATCTAAGCGTTTTACCCCTGTATAAACCTTGGGAAATAAATTCTTCATTACTATTCGACTATCTACACAGCTGTTTTGATTGAAAGTTAACTTGTTTTTGCAGATTCAGCAGAGATATAAAAAAGCAACTGGGTATATGCCATTTTTATTTGAAGGTTCATCACCGGGTGCAGGAAAATTTGGCTATCTAAAAGCTCGTCTTCGTCCATCTCTGAAATAAAGATTCGCAGCAACTTAACCCCTTTTTTCCTTTATTTTCTTAATTATATCGATGGTATAATTTGAAGATAGCAAGGATAAAGAGATACTGGACAGTGTATATTGTGTTAGGGATTCCGAGATTATTGGTTTCCCCATATTGCTCTCCAATTTGAGCTCATTGCATATCATTGTATATTTCCTAGTTGAATTGTATCTTGTTAATTCATGTTCAACCATATGACTGCATTATTTATTTCTGTCACCCGATCTTTGTTGGATGCGATGATATTTTTGAATTTTGACACTTCATGGTGTCTTATACACAAGTGTGAGACACTTAGGGGGTGTTTGGTTCATATGGTGGTATGAGTTTGGAATCAAGAATGAAACCAATGTGGTATAGGTTTGGAACTTGATATTTAATACCATGTGTTTGATTTTATTCGGGAATGAATTGTTATATTTTATTTGATACCTAGAGGTATGGGTATGGCTACCCACCTTCCCCTTGGGTTTCTCAACCCCATACCTTTGAAGGAATTATGTCCTCAACTTTAATGCAATCAATCAATCAATATATATAAATAACGGAGGAACTTTTCGGGAGCATAGGGAGCTCCTCAAGATTTCGAGGTCATAGAGCGCGCCATGTAGGATTGACACATCATTAAATTTTATTTTTATCTTTTACAAAAAAAGAGTTCTACATAGATTTAAATACATATAAAGAGTTTTGGATAAGCGAAAATTAGAGTTTGATTTTGAATGAACAACCTAAATTATTATATTATCTAAATTATGTATAACTTTTCTCACGTAATTCGAATATTATAATTTTTGTACCATTGGAAATAGTCTTCGAAATATGCTTCGAAATAAGATTCCATTTACAATATAGTTCTACAACTTATGAAATATAGAAGCGCCACGTAGATTGCCATGTCATCAATTTTTATTTTTATTTAAAAAAAAATGAGTTATACATAGATTTAAATACATATAAGGAGTATTGGATAAGCGAAAATTAGAGTTTTGTTTTGAATAAACAACCTAAATTATTATATTATGTAAATTGTGTATAACTTTTGCTACCTAATTCAGAATATTATAATATTTGTACCATTGGATAGTGTTCGAAATATGCTCCGAAATAAGATCCATTTACAATATAGTTCTACAATTTATGAAATAGAGAGCGCCACTTAGGATTGTCATGTCAAATAGTTTTTATTTTAAATATTTGAAAAAAAATAGAATTCTACATATATTTAAATACATAAAAGAGTTTTGAATAGGGGGGAATTAGAGTTTCGTTTTGCATAAACAACCTAAATTATTATATTATGTAAATTGAATTTAACTTTTGCTACCTAATTCAAAACATTATAGGTTTTTTTACCATTAGAGTGCTTGAAATATGCTTCAAAATAAGATCCATTTACAATATAGTTTTACAACTCATGAAAATATATTAAATTAGATGAATTGTAAGACATTATTTAGTCTTTTTTTTAGATAAATATAATAATAGCTATAAGTATTAAGTATAGTGTATTATATGTGATTATAACATTTGATTATAGGTCCAATTTACAGTATTAAACATATTATCTTTCAAAACCTTAACCTTACTCAACTAAACCAAAACAATATAGTATTGCAACAAAATTTATTAAGGAAACTTTGTTGTTACAACAAAAACTAAAATCTATAGCGATAAAGTTACATATATATATTAAAGTTTTGGATTATGTGAAAATTAGAGTTTGATTTAAGTAAAACAACCTTAGAATATTATAAAGAGTTCCTAAGCATGCCATATCATTCTTTTTAATTTTTTTTTTAAGAAAATAGTGTTCAACATAGATATAAATACATATAAGGTGTTTTGGATAAGTGAAGATTACACTCTTATTTTAAATAAATAACCTAAATTATTATACTATGTAAATTGATGCTACATAATTCGCAATAGTGTAATTCTTTTTACCATCGGAGAGTGGTTGAAATATGCTTCGAAATAAGATCCATATACAATATAGTTTTACAACTTATGAAAATATATTTATTTAGATGAACAATAACGTGTTATTTATTCTTTATTTTAAATACATATAAAAATAACTATAAAAATAGCGTATTATACATGACAATAGTAATTATGTCTTTCAAAATCATATTTTAAAAATTGAGTTATATAAAGATAAAAAATTCATATGTTCACGTTTATAGAATATTTGAGGTCACTGATCATAAAAACAAGGGAAGTTTGATAAGTCTTGATATGGTCATGATTGATGAAGAGGTATTTTTCTTCTTCTCTTAAATAGTATTTTTGATTATTAGTAGAGGTTAGTTTTATATTTAATTAATTATATTCATGATACTATCATTATGATATTCTTTTTGGCTTTTCCATCTTCCATTCTATATGCGTTAGTATTTATGTGCTATATTAAACGTTGAAGTTGTGGCTGTCACTCATGTTTTTCTCTATTCTTTCTGTCCTGCATCTATTAAATTATTACCATCTACTTTCTTAAAGTATCATTCGGGTATTATTCATGTTAAAACTGTGTTAGCTATTGTTAGTCATACCTATTATTAGGATACCATTTAATAATAGACTTAGCTACAATATTCGATTGAATATTAAAAATTAAAAAATTTGTATATCGCAATAACAACTCTAGAAATTACACTATAATGATAAATAGTTTCTCTGTTCTTTTTCTACTACAACAATTGGTTTGGGCATGGTTTTTAAGGAAATAAAAAATGGGTAGTTTAGCATAGAGGTATCCCTTTAGTTAACTAGGGTAGGGGATAAATAAATCCTTAATAAAGTAAACGCAACTTTATGAGACAATTTGGGTAATTAATGATGGTTTTATTAACATAAAGTAAAGGCAATATTATCAACTATAGTTACTTTTTTTACCAAAAGTGGAATGGTTCCAAAAGATGAAACTACTCAAAGCAGTAATTGTTGTAATAGAAAAAGAACAGAGGAAGTAATCTCATTTCACAGCAACACAAAATCAACAATAATATTAACTAAAAATTTACAAAAAAATAAAATAAACAACAACCCGTGCAACGCACGGGCTCAAAACTAGTTACTAAATATAACATGGATCATATTATGGAGATAATAAGTTCATTAAATTGGGTCATCTATACGTCTTGCTAGAGAATGCTATAGAACTTCAGGTTTAGTAAATAATAAAACTGAAGCCCATTTAGATGGATCCTACAAGGTCACACTTACACAATCTGGATCAACAATAGAAAGACCTAGAGCCCATGAAGGACTCTAGGGTGGCCGGTCAAAAGAGAAGTAAAGGGAGAGGATTCCTAACCTAATTTATTCCTATAATTAGGTGGGGGAATTAGAAAATAAAGCATTCAATTTCTCTCATTATTTTCTCTCTCCTCTATTCTCTCTCTTTTAAAAGCTACGTAATATTAAACTCCAAGAAAAGAAGAGCCCTTCTTCCTTACAACTAGCATTGGTGGAGTGTTGATCTGGATTGGTGGACCAAGTAGAGGAATCTCAGTTGCGGTTCTATCTTCAGATCTTGACAAGCTTTGTGGAAATCACGCATCAAAGGTTAATTCTAAAACTATTATTTGATCCTTGATTGTATATGCATGAGATCCTGTTTTAAGTGCTTATGAATATGATTCATGAAATTCCGCTTATAGTACTTATAATCCAACAGTGGTATCAGTTTTTAGCCTCTTGCATATATAGATTTTGGTCATAATAATTAGATTTATTTTGATGTGTTCATGGCTAATTTTAATTTGATTAAGGGGAGGAATTGAATTATGGATTGAATAATTAATTGGAATTGAATTAAATGGAGATTTAATTGCTTAATATTTCAATATAAAGTGGCCGAATATTATATTAGATCTCTAAATTTCGAATATTATATTCATATTATTAATCTAATTTTCATATTTAAAAATTATTTATGTATGAAAATTAATTCATGTGAAAAGAGTTTTATATGAATTAGAGATTAATTTATGTAAATAACCATAAAATTAATTAAAATGGAGATTTTAAATTAATTTTCTGAATTAGGCATAAAAGAATTTATCTTTAATTTAATTAAGATCACTAAATTAATTTTGCAAAATGTTGTAATTTTAATTCCCTTCAAAAAAAACAAAAAAAAAATTGGGGAGGAGGAAGAGGAACAACCAAGGCTGGTGGCTGCTCCGGTGGTCTGCCGGCTGGAAGTCGGCGAGGGACAGCGAGACTGCCGGCAAGCAGTCGGCGAGGGTGGCGCTGGCAGGCAGCCACGCGTGCGACACACGTTCGTCGTGCGCAGCAGCATGCTGCTGGCTGGCGCTGGGAGCCCTTGCCGGCGTCGGCTTGCGGGTGAAGTTACCGGCGAGTCCGGTGGAGGCCGCTTGACATGGGGTTGCCGGAGTTCGGTGCCGTGTGGTGCATTGCTGGCGTGGGACTGGCAGCCTTTGTGCTGCTAGTCGTGACTTCCACGTTTTTTGATAAAAAAAAAGTTTTTGATAGTCTTCGGTAACTACATCGTAAACCAATGAACATATTTTGTTTTTGAAAGTTTGTAAATTTTTTTTAGAAGATTAAGCAAATTTCAATTATGTTAATTATGCTAATTTTGACTGGGTCATAAATTAATTCCATAATTTGATTCTTTGATCTAATTAAAATTAGTAGGCTAGATTTTCTAGGATAGAATCTTTAGGTGGTTAGGAATAACTTAAATATTTTATCCTCTTGCTTTAATTAAGAATATTTGATATTTTGATTATTGGCAAGTATAATATGTGATATTATTATGTGGCATTTTATATTTGATATAATTGATATGAATGACTAGTATGGCCCAAAGTTAAGTTAGAAAATACGATATGCGTATCGTGATGTATTCTTGTAATTTAAATACGATCTGCGTATCGTTAAGTATTTATGTAATTTATTTAATTTAGATATTATTTATATTATTTTGATACTTATGTAATCCAAAGATGAGCCCAAGAAGAGAAGGCCCATGACTAAGGTGGATGGAGATCCATGAAGTGTCCAAGAAGGTGCCCAATCAAGATGCTTTGTTCTTACTTCTTAGGATTAGGGGTCCTACTAGATCATACTTAATTATGCATTTTATTATTATTATGCTTATAAGTTTATTGTATGTTGGTTATCAATGCGCTAGAGTTCACTAATTCATAACAACATAATAAACTTAGGTCCCGCAAATATTAAGGTTAGCTTTTCCAAACATAAAGTGATTATTAACCCTTAATTAATAGTAATAGGTCATGCCTCCGCAGGGTATTATCATTAATTTTGGGAGATAAGGTGAAATTGCGAATTTTACAACTTAGTTTGGTTATCCTTAACAAAATCATCAAAAGCGTTTTGGATTTTGAAGCAAGAGATATTTAAGCATGCGACGTTTACCAATCTAAACAAGAATTATAAAGGGTTATAATTAGTAAAAGAGTTTACTTACCTTGAAAATGTAACGTTAAGAAAAGGCCTCCGTCTGCTTAGTGTTGCATGTTGATAGGATCTTGTATTCACTTATTCAAAATGGGACATTAAAAATTGAATAGGTGGCCAACCTAGAAACCTTTGCATGTTTTTTAGGTTGTTTTATAAACATAAAATTGAACTTTGCTTTTGTTTTTTGTCTGTAGATACTATGACTAATAACAACAACAACTCCGTTTTCAACATTCGCCCTTATCTCGAAAAGGACAGGCTGAATGGTGAAAACTTCATTAATTGGGAAAGAACCCTAAGACTCGTACTAAGGTTTGAGGGTCGAGAGGATGTCTTAGAAACCCCACTTCCTGTGATTCCTGATGAATCGACTGAAGCAGACAAACGTCGTGCTAAGCAGGCCAATGATAGGTCTGTACCAATCACTTGCCTGATGATTGCAGCCATGGAGCCGGACCTCCAAAAGAGGTTCGAAACCAAGGATGCTTATACCATCATGCAAGAGCTGCGGGCCATGTTCCAAACACAGGCCCGAGTTGAGCAGTATGAGACCAATAGGGAGATACTAGAATGTCACATGAAGCCGGGTCAAGCTGTTGGCCCCCATGTTTTCGCTATGATGGGTCTTTTCGAAAACATGGAACGACTTGGATTCCCTTACAGGGTAGAGTTGGCTACTGACATCATTCTCCATTCATTGCCTGACAATTTCAATCAGTTCAGGATGACCTTCAACATAAATGAGTCTGAAAAGACTTTGCAAGAGTTGCACGAGTTGTTGGTCAATGCTTAGAGGAATATCCCTAAGGAACCAAAGAAAGAGGTTCTGATGGTTCAAAAGGGAAAGGATTTCAAGAAGAAATGGGCAGGAAAGAAGGACAAAGGCAAGAAAGTTGTCATTGTTGCTGAAAAACCTAAGCCAACCGCCAAGCCAAAGGTCGCCGCGGAAAGCAAGTGCTTCCATTGTCACAAGATAGGACACTGGAAGAGGAACTGCCCTCTATACTTGGAGGAGAAGAAGTCTGGTGCTTCCACTTTAGGTATATTTGTTATAGAAATCAATTTGACTTCTACTTCTTTATGGGTATTGGATACCGGTTGTGGTTCTCACATAGTTAATGATGTGCAGGGACTAAGAAGAAGTAGGAGGCTGGCAAAGGGCGAGGTAGAGCTTCGCGTT
Organism: Beta corolliflora; assembly: GCA_947648045.1. Taxonomy (NCBI): domain Eukaryota; kingdom Viridiplantae; phylum Streptophyta; class Magnoliopsida; order Caryophyllales; family Amaranthaceae; genus Beta; species Beta corolliflora. The sequence goes on along the minus strand of CANSZD010003287.1, from coordinate 1,980,935 downwards.
GGAAATGGAGCACGGGTTGCTGCACTTGCCGTAGGAAGCTATAGTCTGCATTTACCGTCTGGCTTTGTTTTAGAACTCAATAATTGTTATTTTGTTCCTTCGATAACTAAGAACATAATTTCTGTTTCTATTTTGGATTCTGAAGGGTTTTGTTTTGAAATTAAGAACAAATGTTGTTCCATTTCTTACAATAACATGTTCTATGCTAGTGCTAAATTGATAAATGTATGGCTTATATGTGCTTGATAGGTCAGTACAAGTCTATAACATAGATAGCAAGAAACAAAAATCAAATGAATCAAACCTAACCTACATTTGGCATTGTCGAATGGGTCATATAAACCAAAAGCGCATCCAAAAGTTACAACAGGATGGCATTCTTCCATCATTTGATTTTGAATCATTTGATGTATGTGAATCATGCACCGTTTACTGGAAATGGTGAAAAAGCCAGCGATCTCTTGGGCCTCATACATACAGATGTTTGTGGTCCTATGAGCACAAAGGCAAGGGGAGGGTTTAACTACTTAATTACCTTCACTGACGATTTGAGTAGATATGCATATGTCTACTTAATGAAACATAAGTCGGAATCTTTTGACAAATTCAAAGAGTTCCAAAATGAAGTACAAAATCAACTTCGTAAGACAATAAAAGCACTGCGATCCGATCGTGGTGGCGAGTATTTGAGCCAAGAATTTGATTATCATTTGAAGGATTGTGGAATTCTTTCACAATTGACTCAACCAGGAACACCGCAGTCCACAGTTAAATGGTGTCTCTGAAAGGAGGAATCGGACCCTATTGGATATGGTTCGATCAATGATGAGTCTTGATGATCTTCCGATTTCTTTTTGGGGATATGCTCTCGAAACAGCTGCACACACAGTATATAGGAGCCCGTCAAAGGCTGTAGAAAAGACTCCATATGAGTTATGGAATGGAAAAACTCCAAACTTGTCTTTTCTTAATATCTGGGGATGTGAGGTCTATGTAAAGCGTTTACTATCAGACAAACTTGCACCCAAGTAAGATAAATGTCTCTTTGTGGGATACCCAAAAGAGACAAGGGGTTATTACTTCTATAACCGTCAAGAGAACAAAGTGTTTGTTGCTCGTGATGGTGTCTTTCTTGAAAAGGAATTTGTTTCTAGAAAGACAAGTGGGAGTAAAATAATTCTCGAAGAAATTCGAGATGAGCAACAACTGGACGTGGTTCACACCATGTCAGAGACGGCCCGACAAGACGAAAATCAAGTTCAGGAGATGACGTATTCAACGCGTGAACCTCCTACCATCCCAATTGAATCTAATTCAAGCGAAGATCTTCAAGAAGTTGAAGAGAACATTTCTCTTGATGCTCAGGCCCCGCGTAGGTCAAGTAGACCAAGGATTCCAAACAAGAGGTTGGTTGAATTCCTGTTAACTGAAAACTCTGAAATTATGATTTTGGAGAATTCATAACCTACTACCTATTAACAGGCTTTGACGAGCCCAGACTCTGAGAAATGGCTTGAGGCCATGAAATCCGAGTTAGACTCCATGTCTGAGAATAAAGTTTGGACCCTGGTCGACTTGCCTGATGGGGTTAACCCTATTGGTTGCAAGTGGGTGTTCAAATTGAAAACAGACAAAGATGAAAATATCTATGTCTATAAAGCTAGACTGGTTGCAAAGGGATTCAGACAAATTCATGGTATAGACTATGATGAGACCTTTTCTCCAGTAGCAATGCTTAGTTCGATTCGGATACTTTTAGCGATTGCTGCATTTTACGATTATGAAATTTGGCAGATGGATGTCAAAACCGCATTCTTGAATGGGTTCTTGAATGAGGATGTGTATATGACACAACCTGAGGGGTTTGAGGATCCAGAAAATCCTAAAAGGGTTTGCAAGCTTCATAGATCCATTTATGGATTGAAGCAGGCATCTCGGAGCTGGAATCTTCGGTTTGATGAGGCAATCAAACAATTTGGTTTCCTCAAAAGCGAAGAAGAATCTTAGCTTGTGTCTACAAGAAGTTTAGTGGGAGCAGCTTAGTCTTCTTGGTTTTGTATGTAGATGACATACTACTCATGGAAAATGACATACCAATGCTTGAGTCAGACAAGGAATGGTTGAAAAGTTGTTTCTCCATGAAGGACCTTGGAGAAGCTAAGTACATACTGGGAATTAAAATCCATAGAGATAGGTCTCGAAGGATGATTGGACTAAGTCAAGAAACTTATATTGATAAAGTTCTTGCAAGGTTCAACATGGAAAACTCGAAGAGAGGATTCATTCCCATGTCACATGGCATATCACTTAGCAAGAGTCATTGCCCGACTGAGCCTGATGAGTTAAAGCGAATAAGTAGCATACCTTATGCTTCAGCTATAGGATCTATCATGTATGCTATGATAAGTACTCGACCAGATGTTGCATATGCCTTGAGCATGTGTAGCAGGTTCTAAGCAAATCCAGGAGAAGCACACTGGATTGCAGCTAAGAGCATCCTTAAGTACTTGAGAAGAACTAAAGGCATGTTCTTAGTCTATGGAGGTGAAAGTTATACTGATGCGAGCTTCCAAACAGACAGAGATGATTACCGCTCTCAGTCAGAGTACGTCTTTTGTCTAAATGGAGGAGCAGTGAGCTGGAAGAGCTCAAAGCAAAGCACTGTAGCAGACTCTACGACAGAATGAGAATATTTAGCAGCGGTTGAAGTAGCTAAGGAAGCAGTTTGGATAAAGAAGTTCTTGACAGAGTTGGATATCATACCTAGTGTTCTGGAGGGGATTGAGTTGTTTTGTGATAACAATGGTGCTATTGCACAAGCAAAAGAACCGAGATCACATAACAAATCCAAACATGTAATGAGGAAATATCACCTTATTCGGGAGATAGTTGACAGGAAGGATGTCAGAATCTGCAAAGTTCATACGGATGAGAATGTGGCTGATCCGCTCACTAAACCACTACCTCAACCCAAGCATGAGTGTCACGCTAGGGCTATAGGCTTGAAGCAAATGTTAGAGTGGCTTTAGATTGTACTAGGTTTAGAGAAACTTGTTACAATGTAGAGACATGGTTTTGCTATTTTATGTTTATGAGAAATAAATTTTGTCTTATTTAATTTTGGTTTGGTATTAAATAAAATGTCCAAAATATATCTTGAATTTAATGGTTTTGTCAAATATGTGATTTGATGAATAAAACACCATAAGTGAACTGAATTCATAGAATATTAGAGTTCCTAATCTAAGTCATTAAATTGGACATAAATGACTTATTAAAGGATTAGCATATAAGATTGATTGATAGCGCCGTTTCATGGGCTATGGGAACATGGAGATGTTTAGTCAATCATATGGATATGTATAGTTGATACATGATCGAACAGACCTACTTGGAAGTTTCTATAACTTCGTAATTATATTAGTGGATTCCTAAGACATGAGTGGAACAATACTAGGCTTAATGATTGGTATAACTTTGAACTGTCAAACGTCATGCCGTGAAAGGGGACTATAAAGGCAGCATTCGGGTTGTGCTAAAAGTTGAGTGGGAGTTTTGGTTGCCACAAGATTGAAAAGTCCTCCTATATGAGATAGGATGAGTGTCTTGGCCCCTTGGAGAGTGAAAATTGAAAAATGCATGGCCGTGCTCAAATGGATTATATGATGATCATTTGTTTGTCAATTCGAACTCGGATTTCAAGGATTAATTTGAAGACTAGTATGGATGACATAGGAAATATGGTCATAATTAGGGGTGAAAGTTCGGTGTACGGTTTGGATTAGGGCCTAATCCAATCCGATCCGAACAAAATGTGGATTTTAATTTTCTAATCCGAATCCAAACCAATTAGAGTTTGAATCCGATCCAATCCAATCCGAATTTTCATACTCTAGATTGGATCCGATCCGAAAATTCGATTTTTTAAAACTCTAGTTTTTCGATGAAATAAATTAAGCCCAACAGCAACCTAGTAGATTTAGGAAATGAGGAATTAAGTGCTGTTAGGGTTTTAGGGGAAGGGTTGAAGTGCTACGCCTACTGAGCTATGGACTAGGCTATTTTAAAAATAAAAATCAGTTAAGCACTTAAGCCCGATCCAGATACATAATACAAGGCATATTACTATTCGGTTATATTGGATTTTTGGATCCAATTACCTTCAATCCAATCCGATCCGAAAATCCTTTTTTTTCAAAAAATCTCAATCCGAATCCAATCCGAACACAAGATGTAATCCGATCCGAATTACTAATTCGGATTGGATTGGATTTCGGATTTTATCCAAATAACTTTCACCCCTAGTCATACTATCAAATTAGACACTGAGAGACTTAAGGAATTTGAAATTGCACACTCGTCTCGGACAAGTGGGAGATTGAAGGAATTATGTCCTCAACTTTAATGCAATTACTAAATATAACATGGATCATATTATGGAGATAATAAGTTCATTAAATTGGGTCGTCTATTCGTCTTGCTAGAGAATGCTATAGAACTTCAGGTTTAGTAAATAATAAAACTGAAGCCCATTTAGATGGATCCTACAAGGTCACACTTACACAATCTGGATCAACAATAGAAAGACCTAGAGCCCATGAAGGACTCTAGGGTGGCCGGTCAAAAGAGAAGTAAAGGGAGAGGATTCCTAACCTAATTTATTCCTATAATTAGGTGGGGGAATTAGAAAATAAAGCATTCAGTTTCTCTCATTATTTTCTCTCTCCTCTATTCTCTCTCTTTTAAAAGCTACGTAATATTAAACTCCAAGAAAAGAAGAGCCCTTCTTCCTTACAACTAGCATTGGTGGAGTGTTGATCTGGATTGGTGGACCAAGTAGAGGAATCTCAGTTGCGGTTCTATCTCCAGATCTTGACAAGCTTTGTGGAAATCACGCATCAAAGGTTAATTCTAAAACTATTATTTGATCCTTGATTGTATATGCATGAGATCCTGTTTTAAGTGCTTATGAATATGATTCATGAAATTCCGCTTATAGTACTTATAATCCAACAACCTTATGGGTTTGAGGTATGAGTTTTAAATTTATCAATTTATTAAACAAACACTAGGTAGGTATAAATTTTTCTCATTCTAAACCCATACCTTATACCAAAATCATATGAACCGAACGCTCCCTTAACACTTTGACAAGGATATGGAATCCTTGTTATCCTTCCCGACACTTCAAGAAGAGAATTATGTGATATTATATATGCTCATAAATGTGTTTGAGATGAAAATTTCGACAACAATTTCGCAAACAAGACAACCTATATGGCTATATTGCATCTGCGTGCATTTATAATGTTACCTCAAACCTTTGAAATGTTACCAAATGTCTTCCATGTAAGCAGTAGCACACACCAAAAAAAGTTCATTATTACGGGTAGTTCCTACAAAAGATCGGACTAATGACTTATACTTGCATTCTCGACGTAGATGTTACATAATGGGATCTCATCTTTCGAGACTACGAGTGTAATAAGAACATCCGAAGGCTCTTTGATTATTAAATAATGGATTTAATTTTTTTTAACTTAACAAGACATTAAATTTCCCATTTTCATCCTCGTTTTTCTTATTTTATGTGGAAGATTATTTTAGATAAGAAGCCAAACAATATTTTCAATAACAATATACCCTACTAAAATACTATGGTGTGTTTTCTTCATTTATCGTAGATCTAAACTTATTAGAACTAATGATTAATTTACGCGCGATTGGTTTCACATTATATTTACACCTGGTTGGACCTGATCATCTTTTATTAGTTTTGATCAAACCTGAAACTTTATTATAAAGGTGAACATAGCAAATCCGTAGGACAAAACATATTTCAACCTGTATTCTACTAATAATTTTTATTCTGTTGAATTCTGTTATCAATGCACATTTTTCCATCATGATTTACCATCAACGACGATATCTTTCCAAATGGAAATCCAAATGAAGTATATGGTTTTATGGAATGAGGAAAAGTAAAACTAATTTACCGAATCTTCAATTGTGTAGACTATTAAACACATGATTCTCAATTCTGAAGATGAAAGGAGTTTAAGGAATTTTTGAGATGAGAGAAAATACTATGGCAAGGAGGAGGAATTATTGAAATAACAAATATGGGGTCTTACCATCAGTAAAACCAATAAAACTCCATATAAACACTAACGATGGAGGTTAGGGTATGAGAGAGGGGAAGAGGAAAACAAACGGAGGCACTTTGTAACCCATAATATATCATCTTAATTATTCCTATTTGAATTAGTTATTGTTTATTGCATAGTTAATACAATAAATAAAATACTTCTTCCGTTCTGAAATAAATGAACTTATCTCTTTTATGTGAGAGCTTTTTTAGAGGAGTGTTTCACTTATTTCAGAACGGAGGAAGTAAAATATTATTTAGAGCATTGCTAATTGCTTAATGTTGATAGGATATGCATATGACTCTGTCTTGGAGCTGTATGCCCTCTTGGCAAGTATTAGATGAACCAGTTCACTTGGGTGAAAGGCATCCCAAAATAAGTACTTGGTGCGATCTTTACATGGTGTCTGCAAAGGAAGGCATGTAACTTCGCCACCATTAATGTTCTCCCCTACTCCACAGCATCCTTTGTCTACTACCTCAATCCCTGAGAATTAAGGCACAAAATCTTTCAAGTTAGAAAAAAATTTCCAACCTAGCTAATTGCAAGACCAATGTACAGTTTGTACACTAGTGTCATCATAATGTTACTGTGCAGTGTGCAGACACTTCCAAGTTCCAACAACTTTAGACAAGATTGAATAAGCACGTAAGCACAATGGACATCCTTCTTACAAAGGCGTGATAAGTCTTGTGTTATTTTGAAGAAAGTGTGATTAGCCAATTACTTTTAATAAAAAAAGTTAAGTAAATCAATCAATAAGTATATGCAACATAAATAAGATCAAAACACTAGAGATTATCAAAAAATTGGTTTCAATCAATTAGAGCTGGTTCACAGAAAGCCAATAAAAATGATTCGCGTTTAGTAATACTTATTCCGTTTTTTTCTTACTTGCACCGTTTCCGACTTTTGGTAATTTCATATTACTTGCATCCTTTTTATTTGAAAAAGGCTAAATACCAAACTGTTTGGTGGTGAACAACATTGTATATTGTCTGTTTACCCTTTTTTTGCAACTAAAATTTTCGGTTGTGCAAACACACATTTTGGATGTGCAAGTATATTTTTGGATGTGTAAACATACTCTTTAGATGTGCAAACATAGTATCTGGATGTGTAGACACACATTTTGGATGTACAAACATACTTCTTGGATGTGCAAACATACTTCTTGGATGTGCAAATATGCAGTTTGGATGTGCAAATATAGGCTTTGAATATGCAATTATAGGCTTTAGATGTGCAAATATATATTTTGAAAGTGGAAACATAAATTTTGGATGTGCAAACATAGTATTTGGATGTACAAGCATAAGTTTTGGATGTGCAAGTATAGGTTTAGGATGTGCAAAAATTGTTATATACTTGTGAAGTGAAATCTACAAAAGTAAAAGAGGAAAAAAAAAGGAGAAGAAAGTTGTTCAGTACCAAATGGTTCGGCAAATAGTTGGACTCTATTTACTTTTGGCAATATATTCTCTCTTTCTCTCTCGTAACACATGTATTTCTTTTTTATCTCTCTTCTCTACTTGGTCATTGTGCAAATATAAATTTTGCAAGTAAAAAAACGAAGGAGGTGGTTATTAAAGTGAAGTTGGACTAAATAAAGATTACATACCAAAATATGTCCTGTTAGAGTGCAAATCCTTGCAACCTTGAAAAAAATCCACATATACAAACTTGGCTCCTGGCAATCGAGCATTATTAAAAGTATCAACCAAATCCCGTAGGCCCGAATTAAACAATTGGACAACATTATTGTCATCCTCGTCACAAAGACTTTCTTGTGTCCCATTCTTCACTCTCCTAATGGGTATGCATCCCATTTGCCCAATTCCAGGAACTACCACCTTTCTAGCTCCAAGATCATACAAAGCCTACATGATTTGATTTACTTATGTTTAGCCAAAACAAAAGACATAAGAAATGCAAATCTAGGTTAGCATTCCCATTACTATCACCTTTCTATTAAAAGTACTTATGGTCGATATTCAATTATTCATTTCGAATTTTCGAATATCTAACACGGATATTTGAAGTGTAATAAAGAGTTTCAATAGGTTATATTACTATTTAAATAAAGCATAATATTTTCATCAACTAATTATAAAAACTAAGGAAAAGCTAAATCACTTTACAATATGCTTTCTAAATGTTTATGGACGTGAACAATGTATAAAAATTGCGGAACTACACTTTCTAAGTCCTCCCGTTCCATAATATTTTATGCAGAGCAAATATTTTGGATATATAATATTTCGAGATTGTTGAGAAAAAGTTAATCCCCTAAAATAGTAAGGATATATGTGGATTGAAGTTCTTCACATGGACGAAGCCACATGGGGGATGGCATGGCCTGACCCCTGCAGCCCACCTCCACGGCCTTGATTTGTTTAGTTAGGCCCCTGTAGATATTTTGTTTATATATCAAATGAGACCTTTATAGACTTGAAGGAGACTTTAGGCTTAGTTGTTAATGACTTCATGAAAAGTGGTTAGGACTTAGGAGGTCGAGTTCTCTTGACAACAAAAACTACTCACTCACTCTTTCTTTATTTATTTTTCGTTTACTCTATTTATATAATTTAAGAAGGGTCATCCGACCCCACAACTATAAAATCCTGGCTTCGCTCCTTTTTCTTCATGTGCCATTACCTAAACCAGAATAAGAAGAAAATATATAATACATATATTTATATAGTATGTATTAGATCATGCCAATTTTTACTAAGGAAATGCCAATTCTTAATTAATTATAAAACAACGTGATAACTAGTTCGGTATGGACTATGGAGGAAGAGTTTTTCAGCATTGGCCAACAAAGAATCCCTCTTCAAAATGGAGTATTTATGCTTTTTGAGTTCTTGGGTTTCTTCTAAACTAACTAGTACGTCATTTTTCATTTGACCAAACCACCTCATGCATGAAGCATATGAGTATATTACTCAAGAATATGTAACGTGACAAACTAGTATACATTAAATAATGTGAACAACTCAAATAACTACCTCTAACCATTTATTTGTAGTTGGTTTTCTATTAGATAGTTTGATCCAACTATTATTTAAGTATTTCTTTTTACCATAACTATTAAAGTAAAGCCTTTTCTATAACATTTTCAACTTTTATGATCCGTTTAGTTATAGGTTATAAATGGTAGTAATGGTAATGCATTATGGTGTAAATTTGTGAATGAAATCCCATGTCGTTACCCATGGTAATGCTTCTTCAATCACAAAATATTTATAATCTTTTAAAAACTGATTACTATCCATTATTGCTTGGGAAGGTGGTATTCGGTGGTAATAGAAATTTATAAGGGAAAACCCCATGTTTTGGGTGATGAAGTTTCATTACCATGGTATTTCACATTAAGAAATACTTTATAATTTACACTAAATTACATTACCATTATCACCATAATTACCACTAACCAAATCAGCCGTTAATGTTGATTTTTATCACTTTTTCATACACTACGTTTTCATCTATTTGGTTGGTAACTTTTATTGTTTTTTTGTTGAACTAATAGTAGTAATATGCTTATGTTTGACCATAAAAAGCAATAATGCCTCAATCATATGCTTGAATCATTTGTAGATTCATCATTGTCCTACCTTACGTTAGTTATCCTGGTTAGAAGTTCATTTAAGCTGGTATTTTATAGTCTTATTAAGCAAAATATGTGTAACTTTTACTTTCTTTTTGCTATCAAACACTCAAATTGCCGAAACACAAACCGTCAGTTGAAGCTTGTAAGCTTGAAGGAGTTCAACTGCATATTCTTGTGGAGTGTAAATAGAACTGGTGGGATAACGCCAAGCCATGAAATAATTGTTGAGGTAGTCATTGTTTCCAATACCAGAATAATAGATACATTTGCTTAGATAATTCTTCAGTGTAATTTCGTCTCCCTTAAAATACTCCCTTATTTGTTCAACTATCATTGCAAAGTTGCTAATTTGTTTATTCATCGGAACATTAGCCCCCTGCATATGTAACATTTAATTAATAACTTCATAGTTAACCAAATGCAAGATAACATGATGAATTGATGATAAAAGAATCTAGAGATGAACATGAAACCCATCAAAACAGAATGTAGAGAGGAAGCATGGGTTGATGCTTCCATCTTCCTTCTTGGGTGTATCAGCCAATCTAGACAATGGTTTTCATTCAAATTCAATTGTCAATTTTTGTAATCAATATGATTAGTAATAGTAAATACTAAGTATGAGTAATTTCAATTTTGCTAACTAAAATTTTAAAACTGATAGTGACATCGAACGAGTCAAATTTTTATCCTTAATTAGTACTTCCTGTATTTTTCTTTTAGTTCCACCATTTGGACTTCGATCTTTGTCACATGATCCATCTTTTACTATTAAAAATGGTCATGTAGGAATTGGGATCTTTTCATATAAGTGTCAATCTATATTTTTCAAAGTATCAACTTTTTACAATTTATTACATATACATTTTTTTTTTTGAAAGAATTTATTACATATACATAATTATACATATTAATGCTCAAAGTTGTGAGTTGACAAACTTATAAAAATTAAATGGTAGAACAAAAAGAAAATGGAGGAAGTAGATGGTAGATCGGGTACACATGTATTCCTTTTAGTTTACATGATTTTTATTCAAATTGATAGGGTGCAGATATAAGTCTTTTTTAACATCATCTTTTCAAGATGAATAGCGTGCAAAATTATAAGAGGGAAAGAGTAACGATTTTCAAATGAAATAATATCGCTACATTCACTTTAGAAAGATGATTTAGTTAAAAGTGATTTTGAATAATTTCACTTTTTATTTTTTTTATTTTAGGGGAATTTCACTTTTAATTAAGAGTGGTTCTTAGTTATTAATCCTAATTATAATCACATATCCATAGTTTAAGATACTAAGATAGTCAAAAAATGACAATTTGAGGGAATTATTGATTATATTGCCGAAAAAAATGGAAGTGTATACCAGATAATTTCCACTTTCATCTCTAATACCAGCTGCTCCAGATGCAAAATTAACTCCCTTAGTGATATCATAATCACTTGCTCTTGAAAATGGTGGAATGTAGTCAGAAAATCCTAGAAGTTCAGCTGTAATATTTCATAGAATGTGCATATATAGTTAGTTACCTTAATCTATCTATGCAAAGGAACCTCAATTATTTAAGCTAATATTTATAACATGGAACATTTTTTATGTTTTACTTACCCAAAACATCAACAAAAGTTCGACCATTGCAAAAGCGACCTGTAGGTCCTTGAGGAAAATCAATACCGTAAGGAATGAAATTCGATTTAACAAAAGTGAGGATATCATTATTATTACCACTATCAACCAATGAATCCCCAAATATGAAGAAACAAGGCACTTCTCCTTCCACTTGTATTATTGCATTAGCAAAATAACACATCATTATTAATGTGATCACACCAGAAAAGCCACTAATATAACCAACCCTTATTTCCATTTCTTTTCATACACTTTTGTCTTCCTCTATTTGAGAGCACATACAACATCTGTATATATAGACAGTTGCACTAGTACTTTATGGTTATTTTTTTCATGGAAAAACGCATGTATATTAATTTGTTTTGTTTGGAAGTCAAAATTATGGGTTTTCTGTTTTGGGTAGAAGTGTAAATACAAGGAAGAAAAAACACTATTAGGCAATTGCATTTCCAATTTCACCTATTTGGCATGCTGCCAAAGTACAAGCTTAAAGCATAGGATATACAAGGAAGTATTATAATATTAAACGGAAGATCATACTCAATGACACAATTGTAGTTATTGACACCAACTTGGTACTCTTACAAATACACTTCAAACTTGGCAATATTAGACTTTTAATAGCACAATGGTCACTGTAGCTTAGAGAAACAATCTAGCTAGACCAGATTATATCCCAACTCTATATGCTTCTTGCCTTGTGATAATATCATCATTGCGATAAATCCATCTCCCATCAATAACCTTGTATTAGTACGTGACATTTTCGGATATCAAGTTCTTGTCGATGATTGTTGGGCCAAAGTTAATTCTTACACTTGATAAGTTCGGAAACAAGAGATGAAAATGAAAAACAAAGTAGAATTTTGTACTAGTATTTGGAACAGTACGTTCAAGTCCTATGGATCCTCAAGTTAATCTGTCACTTTAAGTAATCCAATTGAAATTTATTTAGTACACACGAATTCATCAATCTACATTTCCACAGGATAAGTATTAAGCACATTTTTTTACAATGATAAGAAATAATTATGGAGTAAGATTTGGAGCTTGGTGGCATACATGAATGTTCATAAGAAAAAATTATGGAGTAATACTTTGAAACATAAGGTCGTGAAAAGTTATACGTGAAATATTTGCAGAAATTTCATTAAAAGGTTATTTGAAAAGGAGTCAACTCTTAATTCATGACTTCCCTTCAAAAAAAAAAAAAAACTCTTAATCATGACGAATTGATTGAAAGTGAATGTTCCACCTTTATATAATTGTCAATAAAATGTTCAATGAGAAGCCACAGCTCTACCACTCTGTGATGCTATTCTTAATTATTATTTTTATGATAAATGACAATAACTAATAATGGCACCACAAATCAGCCAAAAAACTACTGTACAGGACTACCATATTAAGAAGAGATGCTAAAGCTGTGGTCTGTGGTCTGTGGTCTGTGGTAGCAGATCTAGCACACACGTGAAAAATAACCCAGATCAGAGCTCCGATGGCTTTTCATCGCCAGATTGATAAAAAGAATTATATGTCTCCACCCTTGACTTCGTCTCCGGTTGCTCAAGTTCATCCACAAATTCCTTAGTCATCTCGATAAAATCCTTCATATGAGCAGGTTTCCATTTCTAGCAAAATTCAAGGAGGCATAAGAAATTTAGACATCCTAAACCTTTGATGGGATATATAGCAACTGAAGGTTTGCATTAAATGTACGATTAGAAAATTAAATTGTCTAAAACTCCATTTTTAGCCCAATGTATGAAAGCATTTGCAAATTGATGAACATAAAGCAAGACAAGCATGAAATTATTTAGAAACTCAAACATAAAATTTGCTGTGTTGGTTAGACCCAAAGTGTAGAAGAGAAACACACGTACCAGGAGATGTTTGGTAGGAAGGAAAATATTTTATATGATAGTAGTATTTACAATTTTCCTTTGTTTGGTTTGCAGCACGTGGAGAATATTATATCCTCCCATCCATCTGCTCCCCTCCATTTCCATGTTTCCTTTTGCTTAAAACTTATTTTACAAGGAACCAAACAACAGAAGACTAATCTAGAATTGTGTTTTTCCCAGATAATGTTACAAAGAGAAAAGGCACCCACTAAAACTGTATCATTCTTAAAATATCCAAGTAATATGGGTTACCACATCCAGAGAAATCAGACTGAAAGCATGAATCAGCTAATGAACCTTCTTTTTTCCTTCTGATTTCTAGACCTCTCTAGTCATTATGCAACTCCCATTGACATTGCAGAAGTTGAAATTAAGAAGGCTCCAGTATTAAAAGAAAAGGGAAGAACGACCACAAGAAGCAATTCAACATCATATATTTCAGATTTGACTTCTCATCTCGTGGAGTACAATTACATTATTGCAAGGCCAAGCATGAGACATTTGGGAGTTCTGAGGTCATCGGGCTTTTCTAACCATCCTCTCTGCTGCGGGGGAGGTCCAGAAACAGACACTTTAAGACCCACTAGTTGTTATCATTTAAAGAGAGAATAATTAAGAATATTAAGATTTTCAAGCCAGCATTGCGCATTTGAATTAGTAGTCCATAAACTCATGCCCTTATGCACATGCATTTTTCCCCTTGTGGTAGATCTTTAGCATCACCATGCACCAGATCTTCAACTCTCTCGTAACTACACATAGATTTACGCGCAACCAACATATGTCATCTGTGATCACCTTGATACTAAGTCCTACAGTAAGAAAGGCAAGCTCGGCATGGGCCTGCTGCATTCACAAACCCGGTTGTATCCAAATATACTCAATACTTTCCAGTTTAATAATTCCAAACAAATAGGTGAAATGGACCAAAGAAACCCAAACACATTTTACTAGCATATCAGCAATCAGCAATCAGCATCACTAAAGCAAGAAGTTCGGCTGAGCAGCACTGCTCCAACGATGGGGTGTAAAGGCACACATTGCCAACATCACTTTCGATACTTATTATGGGAGGGGCAGTTTCCATTATACACCCAGGTAATATTACACCTTTTCACATAAAAGAGATTCACATGCTCAAGTTCAAAGAAACTGAGCAGGAGAATGTCCAAGGATGGAAAATTACTCCCGTGTGTATAATAGAACCTGGTGAGAGGGGGCTAAAAGATGCTATTGAGTATTGAGCGGCTTGAGCCTCATTTGGACTCTCTGAGGTGGGATAGTCCGAATACACAATATAGTTGAACCATTACCTTCAGATTACTAAAGCTCCAGGAATTTATTTCCACAAACAAATACGGGTACAGCACAGCTCCCCCCAAGCAAGCATGAAACAACACAATTGAGAAGCAATGACTGAAAAATACTGGAATATGCACTCATAAAGTGTGGAAGAGCTCTACCATATAAGTCAAAAGAAGGGGTGATCCCAAAAAGATAAAGGGAAGGTTACCTCAAAGTCCCAATCTCCATATAAATCTGGATCATTTTTATCATCCCACACATATGCATATGCCTGCAGCTTCTCCAAGTTGTCCTACAAACAAGCATTCATCTTAATTTGTCTCAAAAAAATCTGAAGGGGGACAAAACATTGATTTTCACATGTCAGATCATCATATTATACTCAGGACATATCTGCTGTGAACCAACATAGCTACGACATAATTCATAGAAGACGAAGATGAATTTGATTCAGATCTTGGAAAAAAAAGTACAATTAGACAAGTCTGCTGTAAACCAACGTAACAAACTTTTATATATCAACAATAAGACAAGTCTTTCTTTCAAGAAGACCATTAATTACCATAGCTTAGTTGATGACAGAAAGTATTCTTAGGGTTACGAGAGAAACCATTGGAAACAAATTTGGGATATTTTTCCTTTGAATTGCTTGTATTTAGTCTTTTTAGTAACATTGAACACTTGATCGTCTAGATGGTGTTATGAATTGTAAACTACTCTTGCTTTATAGGAGATTTTCTCTTCTTATACGCATCAAGAAAAATATTATATTCCATGTAAATCTTGACCTACCATCAGAAGCATTTGAAAATTTAAACATATGAGAAGATCATTAGTACTAAAATTTACCGCAAGAGTGACTTCTACTGTATCTCTAACATACTCAACATCCTCAAATACATCTAGAATATCCAACTCAAGATTTGTGACCCCCGTCAAAACCTGTAGTAAAAAAATAAACGGACAAGGGGGAGATTAATAAATAGGTAATGCAATTTTCGCAAGAAAAGAAGAAATTCATACAACTCCATGACTCCGTAAATCATCGACTTTTATAAGTCGCCTTTAAGTAATATTTTTTCAGAGTCTCCAAGGAATAGTAATTCTATTTCAGATCGTTTTTTCGGAAAAGAAAACAAATAAACTAAGTTCTGCTACGGCCAGATATTACTTCTAAGGAAAAGAGGATTCTAAAAGCAAGTATTAGCAAATTTGGACTCTTAAGCATCAAGCCCTACAATGATGCCATGACGGCACATCACCAAGACAACAACTATTCTTTTTCTTTTTTTGGGAAATGATCGCCAACTATTCAACTAAGCTATTGAGTCACATAATTAAACTTCTATTTCAAACCCCAGTAAACATGTGGAATCAACAGCCTCAAATGGTTAGCCGAAAAAATGATTTTTGCCTCGTGATCAAGAAACCCTCAATTGCTCCAACAACAAACAAATTTTAAATCCATATTATATGCTAATCCTTCTAAGAGTATATGCAACCAAACAACAGAAATCAAGGAAAATCATTTCCTGCATCATCAAATTCCAAACTAAACCCGTACCCGTAGAGTCCTCGGCGTATAATTATTTTTAAGAACAAAAACACAGCAGTAGATTACAAATTAACACAGAAAGTATGATTAAAGGCATACCCTTCCAAGCACTTTCTTGTTGTCAACAGGCAAAATTGCTGGATAAACACGATTTTTGATGCTAAACCGATGGCTGAATAATAGCAATTCAGTATTCCACAATAAACGTCAGAAAATAGATAAATTATCAACAAAGTATTTCATTTTTTTTAAGGAGAGCAAATATTTACTTAAAAGGCAATATTTTGTATGAAATTCAACAATCTTACGGAAAAATCAAATTCAATCATTCAATATATCAATAAATACCCAGTTTCCACACTAAAAAAATAGATATTTTTCAGTGAAATTCGTATAATTAAGCTACTACCCATCTCACAAAATGAAAAAACAAGTAAACCCTTGTGATCAAATCATAAAAAAGGAGCAATTAAGCATCAAATTAACAATATAATTGCGATAATAATTCATGTTTGATTAAGAAAATGAATGACTGGAATAATAATTAAAAGGGAGGAGAGAGAAAGACGAACTAATTAGGGAGGATAGCAGCAGAGGAAGCAGGAACACGGTTGAGTAAGACTTGAACGACGTCGTCGGCCAAAAGACTTCCATAAACGAAAACGTTGTGGGACCCTTGTGAAGTTCCGCCTGCGTTCATAGTAATACTCACTGACATTTTTTCCCTTCTTTTTCTCACTCTTCTGGAGAAGAAGAAGAAGAAGAAGAAGAAGAAGTGAAGGACGTTATTTTCTGTGTAATGTTGTCAAATGTCAACTACCAAGTGCTTCAAAGATTCTGGCTCCACTAACCAAGGGGATATAAAATGCGATTCCTGTGTTTTGGGCGTTTTTATAAATGACACTTACGACACTTCATTCATGATATGCGCGTGATACATCTAAGGTTAAGTATTCTTCCATTCGCTTATTTGGAAAGACTTTTCTTTAATATATTTTGTTTATTTTGATGATTTTAAATAAAGGATGAGAAAAAAAAAATAGTTTTAGATATACCACTTTCGTGGTTAGTAGAGCGCTATTTTTTACCACCATTGAAGAATCCAAGTATCCAACACACTAATCCCTAAAAGCCAAAAAAACCCAAATCAAAAGATACCAGTCAGTTTTCTCAAATTCTGAAAATATTCCTAGTACGACAGAGAACAATTACCAACAACTTCACAACTGATAAGATTCATCCGCAGCGTCTAACAGTATTTTTCCAGTCGAACTCTTTTTTTTATTTGGTTTCCATCTTCATGTGTATCTTATTGTTTGAAATTTGAGAGTAGCTATTCATGTTATATTGGCATGTTTGTTCCTTGATTTCACTCTTTTTATAATCTAGTTGGAAATTTCAATTTTCATCATTAGTGAATTTGAAATCCCTAATTTAGTTTACCAATTTCTTGATTTTAGTGATAATTGTGTCAAATTATTGGTTAATAGAGAAATCTTAATTGTTTGTTTATTGGATTTTGCTCCCTCAGCTCGATGTTCAATAATGGTAGATATACATATGAATTGCTTAATCTTTATATTTCCTCCTCTCATGTTTCTCTTGATTATCTACTTTAATCAATGTCTAATTCTTGACTTTCATAATGAAAAGTGGGTAACTGCAACTTGTCGCGAAAATAATGTATGTGTTGTGTAAGGCATCCCAATGTTACATGTTTTGCTGTTTGTTCTCACCTATAAGTGGTTTTTAAAGAGAAGTTTCAAGTAAAACTTGTCAGATTTCAATGTCTATTACAAGAAGCAGGTTGTGCCTTAACAGCAGAACCTAGTGCATCAGATGCTTTGAACTGTACCTAATTCGGGACTAATGTGGAGTAGGAATTCAGACTTATATGACCTAGACTTGTGGAGGAACTCCTTTTTTGTACTAATAGAATAGTGTTGTTCAGTATATTCTTAAAACTAATCACTACATCCATTACCACATGCACCCTCACTCTATATCCTTGCTTTCTTCTTTCAAATGTTCTGTTTACAATTGCCTGCCTTGCTTCAAATCTGTGTTGTAGCGTCTTTAAGTATGTCAAACTACGTCGTTTCAGTGTTTAACCTTATAAGATCACCGATCTTGATACCAAATGCATAAAGAAAAAAGTTTTTCCTATGTAAGAGAAATAAGTTTGAACAGAAAAAAAGTGTTCAACTGACCTTGTAGTGTCTCCACATGATCTTTTGAGTTTTTCATGTAAGAGGAAACGTCATAGTTTGTTCCTATAATGCTATTAAAATTGCAATGAATCATTCTTTTTACATGAATAAAAGCTGGTTTGAACCTATTAAGATCTTACTTGCATGATCATAATTCAAGAAGTGGTCTGTAACTTCAGATATTCAGGGAAGAAAAAGTAAACATATGATACTTATAAGTTTAAAGCACCACAAATTTTAATAAAATGTCACCTTAGAACCCCTCTTAGGTCCAACAGGAGGTGGCTTAGTTGCAGCTGCTGGCGCTTCACCCACGAAAGCGGCAGCAACGGGTGCAGCAACAACGTCTTCAACTGTGCGCACAACTTCAGTTGTAAGGTTTAGTTTAACTCATTGGAGAAAAGGCAATGAAAAGATTAGGTGCCCATAAACTTTTTAACTTTGAGGATAGATGGACAACTTTATGATTAAGTTGATAGCATCCTTGGTGCTTGTAGAAAGTAGATTCGTGGAAGCTTTCTGGTGTCTAGAAGCTTGAACAGAAGTTATTCTGTTTCTGTTCATAGAGAAAAATGTAACTAAACATCAGTGCACAAGGTAAATTTGCCTCTGGAGTGTAGTGGTGTTGCTTGATATAGCACAATTCATGCATTACGTTGTTACTACCCATGTTGTAGTTAAGGGTCTTAATCTGGGATGGTTTGAGACCAAATTGACGAAAAATTTTCTTGCAAATGAATTGAATGAATGGGAGGGGTTTAGGGCCTTTAGGCAGTAGCTTTAAGTTAGTTATCAATAGCTCGAAGAAGGAGATAGGGAGGAAGTTAGAGAAGAAATGTTGTATACAGAGAAGGTTAGGGAGAGGAAATCATGTTGAATATTGTGATAGTTCTTTTAGTTTTATTTACTTGCTATTTTTTTTTGGCTCTCTCTTTCTCTTACAAGAAATATTTTGCATGTTGAGGGTGAAAGATATATAAAGATCTACAAAAAAATAGTAGCACTTCCCCTAAAAGTAACCATTTTCGAATTTCAGAGAAATCCAAAAGCATCTAAAAACAATCTACAAAACATTCGGCAAAGACTCCCCTAAAAATTAACCAACTTCCCAAATTCCAAACAAATCCAAAAGCATCCAAGAACAACCGGAAC
The DNA here is from genome assembly GCA_947648045.1 of Beta corolliflora. NCBI lineage: Eukaryota > Viridiplantae > Streptophyta > Magnoliopsida > Caryophyllales > Amaranthaceae > Beta > Beta corolliflora. The sequence continues at coordinate 1,961,413 of CANSZD010003287.1, read as the reverse complement.
AAATCCAAAACCAAATAAAAATCTTGGAGATAACATATTTTTTTCTTTGGTGAGCAGGTTCTTCTTAATCACGCACACATATTTCAAATATTAAACTTGACATGTTGACTAGGACAAAGAGAGCACTAAAGACTAAACATTACTCCATATATAATAATGGAGATTGGAGAAGTAGATCATACAGGGCAAAACTGGTGATTTTTCTTAGAAAATAGAGTAATAATTAAGGGAAAGAAAGAGCTAATGAAAAGAGGGCTTTTTTAAGTATAAAAATACTGAACTTGAAGTAAGCTGCTACAAATCTACGCGGTTCTGGAAAGGGTAGTGTCGTCACAAGGTTTCAACATCTTATTTTTTTTCATGCCATGGAGAAGCAGACCACCTTATGTTGATTCAAGATTCTAGAGTTGTTCTTTATCTTTGAAACAACTTCAATTCGTTGTATCCGCAAGTTTTATTACTACCTACTGTATAATAGGCGGTATATTACTTATTGAGTACCAACTTACCAAGTCTATCTATATTTCAGCAAATTTACTTTCTCCATTATTTTATAATTACGACGTTTTGGCAAACAAGTAGAAAGTCTGCTCATCATTGAAAATGTGGAGAAATAACAACCTTATAGAGACGAACACTCAGGAAAAATCACTCTTAAAGTCTAAGACGAATTGATATCATCAGCTGGCCCATATTTAACAATCTAACATCTTAAAATCACTGGAACAGCTAGTGCTCATATGACAATGCTATAATTAGTAAATGCAAATTGCAAAAATTAGAAACAAACGTAAAAACCCAAGAAACAATGAAATGATAGATGTTTCAAATAGGTAAATGCAGATTGCAAAATCATAAACAAAGTTGCAGAACCCAGGAATTTAAACATCAATGAGAACTAAATGAATTAAAAACACCCCCCAAAAGATGTGCGAATTAGTAGGTGCACACGTCCGTATAGTGTGCACCATACTCACAACAGCCAACGACGCCGTTTCAATTTACAAAGCAGCGTCAACTATTTAGGCGGCATTTGGTTTATGTTTAAATAATTTCTCTCTCCTACACTGTTGCTGATGTTCTGATTTTAGTTGTTTCTCTCTCCTCTGCTGATTTATATACCTAGGATTCACAACTCATATGCTAATCTCTTCTCCTTGCTCCTGAAGCTTTACCTATCCTCTCTCTTAAAGCTTTCTCTTTGCGCTGAAAGTTATATTTCTTAAAACTTGCGAAAGTTTTCTTCCTTTGTATTTTTTGAGGTAAAATCCAGAGGATAAATTTATTTCGTTGGGATTATATTATCATGGAAAATGCAAAAATGGGTGATGGAATTATTTGTGAAAATATGGATAGCTCAGGTACGAGTGATGAAGGTAAACGCTTGAATGTGGATGATGCTGAGGAATGTGCGTCAGGAGGTGTAGGTAGGTTTTTTGTTCAACGTTGTCATGGTATTTGCATGTCAGTTGAGTTATGTAGCACGAGAAGCTGCTAATTACTGTTTATATAGACTGAACATGATAACCCTTGTATGAACATGAAGAGGGTGTAGTAAACATTAGTTCTCGTATATATATTAGTAATAAAGTAGTCGTATGTATGTGTTGTGTGCAGAAATCCGGGAGGCAGAGGTTTCGGAGTTGTTGCAAAAACAAGTTGGAAATGATGAGGAAGCATACACTTTGTATAACGATTATGCATTTAGGTGTGGTTTTGGTGTGCGGAGGGACCGCGTATGTTATAGAAATGGGGGGAAGATAGTTAGGCAGAGGTATTTTGTTTGTTCGTGTGAAGGTCTGAAGCTCAAAGGAGAAACTCAACCGAAATCGAAGGTTCTGACGATGTCCCTCTTGAATAAATATATGTTCACTGACTGCGTTTTATATGTTCAGTGGGCGCATTATGTATGTATGGTATGAGGCATTATAGGGGCACGATAAATGTTCATTGCATCAGTTACATATGTTCATTCCATATGGTCTAGTTAATATGTCCATTAGAAGGGTGACGTATGTTCAATGGTTGTAGTTAATATGTCCATTAGAAGAGTGACGTATGTTCATGAATTACACAGAAGGTGTTGACGTTGTTCCTATCAAATGAAGAACATGTTCATTTGACTACTGCCATACGTTCATTGATGGGATTTGAAATTGTGATATATGTATGTTCATGATACCTATTTTAATATGTGCATTGACGATGTAACTATGTAAAGAAACGCATGTTCATTAGTCTACTGTCATACGTTCATTGATGGGATTTTTAAATTGTGATCTCCTAATTAATGTATGTTCATGATACCCATTTTCATATGTGCATTGGTATGAGGCATTGTAGGTTCAAGTAAAATGTTCATGTCATCAGTAACGCAAGTTCACGAGATTTATTTGACATTGTTCAATGGATATAGTTAATATGTCCATTAGAATAGTGACGTATGTTCATGAATTACAGTGAAGGTGTTGACGATGTTCCTATCTAAGGAAACACATGTTCATTTGACTACTGTCATACGTTCATTGATGGGATTTGAAATTGTGATTAATGTATGTTCATGATTCCCATTTAATATGTGCATTGACGATGTAACTATGTAATGAAACACATGTTCATTAGTGTACTGTCATACGTTCATTGATGGGATTTTGAAATTGTGATCTCCTAATTAATGTATGTTCATGATACCCATTTTAATATGTGCATTGGTATGAGGCATTGTAGGTTCAAGTAAAATGTTCATGTCATCAGTAACGCAAGTTCATGATACTTATTTGACATTGTTCAATGGTTATAGTTAATATGTCCATTAGAAGAGTGACGTATGTTCATGAATTACAGTGAAGGTGTTAACGATGTTCCTATCTAGTGAAAAACATGTTCATTTGACTACTGTCATACGTTCATTGATGGGATTTGAAATTGTGATTAATGTATGTTCATGATTCCCATTTAAATATGTGCATTGACGACGTAACTATGTAATGAAACACATATTCATTAGTGTACTGTCATACGTTCATTGATGGGGTTTTGAAATTGTGATCTCCTAATTAATGTATGTTCATGATACCCATTTGAATATGTGCATTGGTATGAGGCATTGTAGGTTCAAGTAAAATGTTTATGTCATCAGTAACGCAAGTTCATGATACTTATTTGACATTATTCTGTGGTTATAGCTAATATATCCATTAGAAGAGTGACTTATGTTCATGAATTACAGTGAAGGTGTTGATGATGTTCCGATCTAGTGAAACACATGTTCATTTGGCTACTGTCATACGTTCATTGATGGGATTTGAAATTGTGATTAATGTATGTTCATGATTCCGATTTACATATGTGCATTGATGATGTAACTATGTAATGAAACACATGTTCATTAGTGTACTGTCATACGTTCATTGATGGGATTTTGAACTTGTGATCTGCTAATTAATGTATGTTCATGATACCCATTTTAATATGTGCATTGGTATGAGGCATTGTAGGTTCAAGTAAAATGTTCATGTCATCAGTGACGCAAGTTCATGATACTTATTTGACATTGGTCAATGGTTATAGTTAATATGTCCATTAGTTGAGTGACGTATGTTCATGAATTATAGTGAAGGTGTTGACGATGTTCCTATCCAATTAAACACACGTTCATTTGAATACTGTCATACGTTCATTGATGGGATTTGAAATTGTGATTAATGTATGTTCATGATTCCCATTTTAATATGTGCATTGACGATGTAACTATGTAATGAAACACATGTTCATTAGACTACTGTCATACGTTCATTGATGGGATTTTGAAATTGTGATCTCCAAATTAATGTATGTTCATGATACCCATTTTAATATGTTAATTGGTTGTAGATAATATGTGTATGCGCCAAGGATTATGAAACTGTGGAAGGAGAAGTAGTTTGATAAACTTCATTATAAATAACATGACGGGAAAAGGCAAATGGAAATATTATAAAGCACAATAAAAACAGTAAATTAAGAAGCACCAACTAGATCTACTCTTCGTTGAGTTGTTCTTCCCACTTAGCAACAGCATCCATTGCTTTGCTAGAAGGGTCGTTGAAGATGTTATGAACATGGGCGATTTCACTTATTATGTCCACTGTATCTTTCCCTTCATTTTGCTTCAATTTTAGTAACTTGCTCATAGCTTTTGTAGTCTTTGAATTGAAGACCTCCCATGCTTGTAAATAAGCCTTTGTGGCCTGCAAGGCTTCTGTTAGGGGTGTTTTAATCTGTGGATCCATGTGAGGAGGTCAAGGCTTTGTGTGTGGGGGAAGGGAAAGAAATGATGAAGCGATGTCAAGTATGAAGGAGTCTTTTTATAAGGAATTTTAGGATCAGATTAATTGACTAATTGTATGTGAATTGGATGTTGGTTGGTAGATGCGGATATAATGCAGTCATTTATGGGGGGGCAGTTGACGGGTGTATGAGTGATTATAATGATCGTGGGACTTGTGTCATATGCTCGGTTGGCAGATGTGTATTGTACTTGTCCGTATGTTTAGCAAAAGTGTAACGTAAGGACATTTTACAAATGCGTGTATGTTCCTGGAATGAGTTACATGTTCATTTGAGTACGTTTCATCTATTTAATTAATATATGTTGATATATGTTCATGAGATGTTCATCTTATTAATTAACATGGTCATGTAATTAAGTAAGTGTGATGTTCCTTTTAAAAAAAAAAGTAAGTGTCATGTTTCGTTATGTAATTAAGTTACGTGTGCATTGATGGGATGAAGATACATGTTCATTGAATTTCTTGACATGTTCATTTAATTAAGTGGCATGTGCACATACAAAATGTTAATTAATTTTTACAGTGAGTAATTCAATGAAGATGTTCATTGAATTAAGTATCATGTTCATCGAAGATGTGCATTAATTGGCGAAGACAGATGTTCATTGAATTAAGTGCCATGTTCTTTGAAATATATGACATGTTCGCATACACACTGTTTTGTGTTCATTTTGGCAGTGAGTAATGTGCTAAGGACAGACTTGTGGGCATCCTGTGCAGGCTTATTTTAAGATCGATCAACGTACTGGGTGCAAAGCTCATATCCAGTTTGACGTTGACAAAGACAATGGCTTGTTTCATGTGGTTAGGCACCATATGGTGCACAACCATAGGATGGTCCCTGTTGGTAAGAGGCACTTCATTCGGTCTCACAGAAAAGTCACGGCAGAGCAATTAGAGATGATAAATAGTCTGAGAAGCAGTGGGGTTGGTGTGTCTGATGCGGTTAGAGTATTGAGGAAAGAAGCTGGTGGTTTTGCTAATGTTGGATTTACTGGGAGGAATGTATATGATGCGGTTGCGGCCAATAAGCATAAGGTAATCGATGGGTGTGATACTAACCATTTGATTAAGATGTTCTAAAAAAGACAAGCCTCGGAGGGTGATTTCTTTTATGATTTCCAGCTAGATGATGGGGGTCACCTTGTCAATATTTTTTGGAGGGATGGACAAATGAAGAGGGATTACGAGTGCTTTGGTGATTTAGTTGTGCATGACACGACATACAAGACGAATCGGTATGCGATGATGTGTGGGCCTTTTGTTGGGATGAATCACCACCAAAAAAATGTCATGTTTGGGCTTGGATTTGTGTTAAATGAAACAACCGAATCTTTTATTTGGCTATTCTCTTCTTTCTTAAGGAGTATGGGTGGGAAGCCGCCTATTACAATAATGACGGATCAAAGTCAAGCTATGGCGGGGGGTATAGCTGAAGTGTTTCCGAGTGCTATTCACCGTTTGTGCACGTGGCACATTAACAAGAATTCAATGGTTAACATTAAAAGGGTTAAGGGCTAAGGATGGTTTCGTTGATCTTTTCAATTATGTGCTGAAGTATTGTGATTCAAAGAGTGAGTTCAAGCACTATTGGAAGAGGTAAATATATGTTCAGTTGTTTTATATGATATGTTCAATGTGGATATTGCAGTTGTTCATTTAAACATGATATATATTGTTTATAATAACTCGAACATGCATTGAGTCAGTTGATTTTTATACTTGTTCGTTTGCAGTTATTTCATGTTGATGTATACAAATCATATGTTCATGTACATTGGACAAATGTCTCTTACTTGAAAGAACATCTACATTTTTTTTATTCATTGCCAAATTGAACACGTTACATTGTGTATGTGAACATGAAACTTATTTAAACGAACATGTCACCTAATCCCATGAACATTTTTCTTCCTCTCATCAATGCACATGTGGCTTGCATCAAGGAACATGACACTTACTTTAATGAACATCTTCATTGTTTACATGAACATATTAATGAATTAGAAGCACATGTCTCCCAGGTATATGAGCATATAATGTACTAAAATGCACATGTACTTAGGAAAGACTTTTTCCTTCAGAATGTTCATTTTGTTATTTATGATGTTCATTAGTGTAAAGTCATACGTTCATTAGTGTACTGTCATACACATGTCACCTAATCCCATGAACATTTATCTTCCTCCCATCAATGCACATGTGGCTTGCATCAAGGAACATGACACTTACTTTAATGAACATCTTCATTGTTTACATGAACTTATTAATGAATTAGATGCACATGTCTCTCAAGTATATGAGCATGAAACGTACCGAAATGCACATGTACTTAGGCAAGACTTTTTCGTTCAAAATGTTCATTTGTTATTTATGATGTTCAAAGATGGTTGCCAAGTATGATTGTGAGGATGACGTGTGGTTGATAAACCGTACAAGCTCAAGAAGATGTGGTGTCCTATTTACAAAGAAGGCCTATTTTTCCGGGAGGAATTTTATCATCTCAAAAATAAATGAGTCGACAAATCACTCTATTGGTACTAGGCTCCACCCCACACAAGGATTGTTGGAGTTCTATAAAACGTTTGTTGATGTTATAGACAAATGGCGAGAGACGGAGAATGGCGAAGATCATCAGTCCTTGTGTGGGAACAGGCACCTTGCCTTTATCGACGTTAAGCTACTACTTCATGCAAAGGAGATATACACTGTTGCGGTGTATTTGATGTTTGAGGATTAATTCATCAATGGGGCTGCATGTGCGCAGAGAAATCTTACGTGGGAACCCCCTAGGTTTGTTTATCATGTCGGGCGTCCGGATAAGGATTTTCTTATGCACACAAAGGACCTTCGATCGGAGACTTCGGATATTGAATGCACGTGCAACTACTTTACCGAAGTTGGCATTGTATGTGCGCATTGCTTGCGGATATATCATGTGAATAATGTAGATGTCATTCCAGATAGGTACATAGTTCGGAGGTGGACTAAGCTTGCGATGTGCACAAGGAAAGATGATATATTCGAAAAGGATCGGTGTGTTATGCAAGTGTCTCAGGTGGAAGTTGCAAATGTGCAGAAGTTGGTAGGCCTTATGAATTGCGCCCAATATCACAAATGAACACGAGAAGTAATGGACAACGTGTATGTTTAGATGAAGTCGAAACTCGAGGGGTCGATGGGGAATATTGATGATGCGTTATCGCTTGTGTCGACGTCTTTACGAGACACATGCGCATACAAGAGCCCGGTTGGAAGGACTCGGCTCAAAGAATTAAGAAGGGGACCAAAAAGGTGCGGGAGAAAAGTACATTAGAGAAGAAAATTAATAAACTCAAAGGCTGGAAGAAACGAGCTGAGAATGCAGTGGTTAAGTCGAAGGGGAAAGCCCAAACTAGTGTGAAGGTATGTATTTTCCTGTGCCAGGAACAAATAAATTGTTTTAAGGTATGCAATGTTTAACCGACTTGTTATGCATGTACATGTAGGAGTTTTTGGCACTTCCTGTGCAAGGAAGTGTAGCGCATTCAACAAGTGGTACTTCGTTGTTGGAGGTGTTTGAAGCAGATGATTATTTCAAAGTTAATATAATTCAATAGATAATTATGTAGATCTGTGTATGTAGATGGTAGCTATGACTGCTTGTATAACACATTGTACATAATATATTATTGTAGGTAAGATTTTGGTCTGAAGAAATATAAGTTGCAGAATATCTTTAAATGTCATCAACATGTTCACAGCAGTTGTTCCCTATGTTCATTTAATAAGCATGATGTTCAGTTGGGTTAGTTATATGTTCATGTGTGTATAGTAAATGTTCATTTTGCCAAGGTAGGTACTCATTTGCGAAAACTACATGTTCATCATTTGCTTTCATATGTGCAAAGGGTACCGAGATTCACCGCATACTCTACATATGTTCTGTTGGTTTAGTGCAATGTTCAGGTATGCAATGTTCATGATAATAGGGATATATAGTCTTATATTTTGTCGTTTCCTATAAAGACGCCTATAAAAAGAGAAACTAAGTGACGCAGATCAGTTATCTCGAAATATTTTCTCGTTTGCTTTAGGAAAATTATAAGTATCCATGGCTTCATCATGTTCCCGCCCATCATCATCCCGCCTGAAGAGGCCAAGGATACCAACATCCTCATCATCATCGTCACCAGCATCCTCACTGTCATCAACCCCACCACCACCATCACCGCCGTCCCCACCAAAGTCGCCTTTTTCACTCGTTGAAGAGGCGGTTAAAAGGTACTTTGTTCACCGTGACCATACCGACACGCAGGAGCAACTTCGCGATATAGGCACGGATTATGCAGAGTTCGTGTGCGGGGTATTGTTATACCATGAAGACCGTATGGAGGGGTTATTCACCCTCGTTGGATTTGCCAAGCAAGAAATGTTATCCGCATACGCTGGGAAGCTCAAGAGATTCCTAAATAGGAACGGTCTCCATGTGGCTATGCACGACCTCAACAGAAGGCGTCGAGCATCGTACGAGAATATCTGTCACCAAACTCCGGGAACAGAGATGCAACACTGGAACATCTTCGATATATATGAATCTGAGGAGGTTACATGCCTCTTGTGTAAGGTTCAGTATTATATGCACATACTCCATGCTCCTTGGTACAGACTGGAAATAGCAGGAGTGTTTCGTAATTGCGTAGTGTTGTTCTTCAAAGTTTGTTTGTATTTCTTTTGTTCAAGGAATCACTGTTAGTAATTACTCTATATCCTAAATATCAATGTTAAGTTTTGTGAAATGTTACCGATTGTTAACTCTATGATCAAGGAATGGTAATTTGCGTATATTTATTTTGAATAAATGGGTACGGTAACTATGGTACTTAACTTACAAATGGGTATGGCAGTTAAATGGTGTGATATGAGCAGTTAATAGTAGTGACGGTTTATTTCAAAATCTGCATAACATTATCAGGAGCAGGGCAACTATAAAGGTGGCCCTATTCACTTTATTAATTTTGGCCCAAAAAAAACTATTTTTATTTAATGCCAAATTACATGATATTAGGAAAAATAAATTTATCAACTTTAAAATTATGGAATAGTTAAATAAGAAAAGTTATTATTTGTAATTTGTCAGATGTTTTTCAAATACCATAAGCTAACTTTAAGCATTAACACAATTTAAACAAAAAAAAAAATTATAAAACCATAGTTCATTTTGGATTGAGAAGTGGGTAGTGATTATATGTACAGAGAAGTCATTAATGCTGCAAGCGTGTTGTTTCACATGCTAGTTGTCATGGACAACTTTTCAAATTCCCAATAAGCACAAATTTAACGGGTTTAAGGGGATTTGATCTCCATATCTGCCATTCGTTCGGGCAATAAGTAAGAGTTTATTTATTGTCATTACTTATTGTCGTTATATAGTATCATAAGTAAGTTGTCAAAACGTCTCAAGTTGTCATCACCATGTTCACAATAATTCTTCCATATGTTCTGTTGGGTCAGTGAAATGTTCATATGTTCAGTGTGCATGTTCATTTTGCTACGGATGGTACTCATTTACCAAAGCGCCATGTTCATTATGTGCTTTCATATGTGCAGTGGTACGAGTATTCACTGCATGGTCTACATATGTTCATAGTTTGTGGGCATATGTTCATTTCAAACCTTATTGATTCATTTTAGGTTGGAGGTATGTTCATCGTACTCAATTTGACTTTTCCATTTGTCTCAGTTATGCTAAAACACGAACTTATATGTATAATTTCACTGAGGCTTGTATCGTATGTGCAATTACTTTCACATGTTCATCGTGCTCATTTAGCCATAGCCACTGGTTCAGTTATTTAAAAACAATAACTCATATTCATTAGGTTATGATGGTATGGTTGTTGCATGCACTTAGCCATTTATGTTCAGCGTACTCTTGTATATGTTCATTTTATTTGAAACACATACTGATATAAACATTAGTTGCTTGTATATGTTCATTTTATTGTATTCATTACGTATTCCCTTTTTGTTGGCATGTTCGTATGTTCATCATGTACGCTTACGTGTTCATTGAGGCTTGTTGTTTATATACGTGCACATGTTCACTGTTTATTTTGGTGCAGTTCATTTTGGGTTGATGGTATGTTCATCGTATGTCCACTGGTTCAGTTATTTTAAAAGAATAACTCATTTTCATTAGCATATGTATAGTTGTAGTATGTTCACTCAGATATGGTATATAATTTTATGTTCCAAAGAGGGATCTCGTGAACAAACTAAGTATGGTTACAAAACAAAAGACAACACAATCGAGCAAAGATTAAATAGTTGAATATCATGTTCAGAACAATTGTTCCACATGTTCAGCTGGGTCAGTTAAATGTTCATGTGTTCAATGTGCATGTTCATTGTACTGAGGTAGGTACTCATGTACCAAACTACATGTTCATCATGTGCTTTCATATGTGCAGTGGTACGAGTATTAACTGCATGGTGTACATATGTTCATAGTTTATGGGCATATGTTCATTTCACACCTTATTGATTCATTTTAGGGTGGAGGTATGTTCATCGTTCTCACTTAGACTTGTCCATTGGTTCATTTATTCTAAAACAACAAACTTATATGTTCAAGACTTCATAAAGCATATGTGCATTTAATTTTTTGCCCTTTGGGGATGTTCCCGCATAAGTTCACGGAGGCTTGTTGAGTTTGTGCAATTACTTTCACATGTTGTCTGTGTAAATGATTGTGGGCAGTACATTTTGGCTTGCACGTATGTTGATCGTGCTCATTTAGCCATGGCCACTGGTTCAGTTATTTAACAAACAATAACTCTTATTCATTAGGTTATGATGGTAGGGTCGTTGCATTCACTTAGCCATTTATGTTCAACGTACTCGTTTATGTTTATTTTATTTGTATCACATACCGATATGTTCATTAGTTGCTTGCATATGTTCACTTTCTCGTATTCATTAGGTGTTCCCTTTAGGTTGGCATGTTCGTATGTTCATCATGTATGCTTACGTGTTCATTGAGGCTTGTTGTTTATATGCGTGCACATGTTCACCGTGTGTATGTAATGGGTGCAGTTCATTTTGGGTTGATGGTATGTTCAGCGTATGTCAAGTGGTTCAGTTATTTTAAAAGAATAACTCATATTCATTAGCATATAAAGCTATGTTCGTTGTATAGTTGTAGTATGTTCACGCAGATATGGTATATAATTTTATGTTCCAAACAGGGATTTGTGGACAATTTGAGTATGGTTAAAAAACAAAAGACAACACAATTCAGCAGCATTAAATAGTTGAAACAATTCATCTAAAATATGGACAAATTTGGAGTCGGAATTTATAATTCCCAGTAAATAGAAAAGAGTATTTACATGGAACACAAAAGTAGGTAAAAAGAGTTTCATGGAATAGAATATTCAAACCAGAAGGAGTTCATGCAAGAACTCGTATACATAGGCACTGGAAAACGCCCAAATATACCCCAACCCAAGGACATCAACCCTCCTTGAAGATCAGCGGGAAACCATCAAAGTAGGTTGTCCTGTCCTTCTCCACCCAGGCTTTGAAGTCGTTGCCGTTGTTGTAGAATATATCGTTGAGGACCCATTCCAACAGGGGGTATGTTTGACAGACGTGGTTGATTGGTAAATGACTGAACCTGCACCAGGTGCGCCATTTTTTGCACACCCTTTCTACAGTTAAACGCGCTTCCCAATTAAGGCGGGAGAAGATGTTGTATGTGAGGAGGTCACAGTCCCTGCAAAGTGGATGCGCTTCATCAAGCGCTGTCAGACCAGTTGGGGGGGGATAGCCTTGGTTTTTTTGGGGCACTTTAGATTGACATTTTTTTTGGGGGAGCAGAAAGGTTTAAATTAATGGGAGAAGAAAGGTGGATGTTGAATTTTTTTTTTTTTGGTTAATGCAGCTAGGTAGATATAATGGGGAGTGGGTGGGTGTTCACTGGATGGTAAATAAAATGTCAACTCCATTATTGCATGGCTTACAGGACACGTTGCTCGAGAATGGTGTTTACAAGGGATGTGACTGTTGAGTGTCCATTTTGCTGAGTACTGATGGCTTACAGTAATGTTCGTTTGATGACGCATGTGTGTGATACAATGGTTGATGTTCTTTTCTGAGGTACTATATGTGCATTTGAGTTGTAGGCCTGGGAAAAGAACCGCAAATAAGTACATGCAGCCAAGTGCATCTAGAGCATGGTGCACCCTCTTCTAAACTACGTCGTATTATTACTTTTGTATTCTATAATTTTGAAAAATTCTTCTTAGTTGTTTCCTTAAATTTTGCAACAATATATTCCTTTTTCAAATTTAAATTTAAAAGGTACATGTTCTTTTACCTTAAGCGTAGATGTTCATTTATTAGATGTTCTTTTATAAATATAGATTTACATGTTCTTTAATTTTAAGTCGTGTGTTTTTTTTAAAGTAGATACGTTGTTGGAAAAACCTCGTGTTCTTTTATATAAATGGTATGTTCTTTTTGGGTGCACAATGAGCATTGTGCACCCTTGTGCATAATCCACGCTTTGCCTTGGACTGAACATATTATAGTAGTTACATATTATAGTACTGCCCAGGAAATTTATATTCATTTACAAGCGAGTATGAACATAATTTTTTTTCATATGTTATGTATAGAACAAAGGTCCCGTTAAAATGTTGACCCGCTATAAAGAGAATGCCATATACATTTACAATGTGTGCATTAATAATGGGCATATGTTCAAGAACTACATGTGACCCGGGAAATTGTTTATCGCAAAGGGGGTAAGATGTTATAATGATCAAATTGAGTGTGGTTTTTTTAAAAAACAAAATTTTTTTTCAACTAAATGAGAAATTTCATTATCAATTCAAGAATATTTACATTAACCAACAAAATCAATGTTATATAGTAGAGGTGAAACTTCATAATACCCCACAAATTACTTTTGGACGAGTGAAGCCTATGTTTTAGGATGATGCATTCGTTGTTTAGCAATAGATCATGACCAGCTTAACATTCTCATTCATCTGTCCTTGCTCATGTTCTATTGCTAAACAAAGAATCGCATCATCCTAATAAGCGGGGGAAACCAGTATGTAGAGTTTTTGTTGTTGGTTGGAAATGGAGCAGGAAGGGGGAATTTTTGGGGGTTGTAGAATTATGGAAATGGACGAGTTCAGCCGATGTTTTGGATGATGCATTCTTTGTTTAGCAATAAAACATGACCAACTTCACATTCTCATTGATCTGTCCGTGGTTATGTTTTATTGCTAAACAAAGAATCGCATCATCCTGATAAGCGAGCCCACATGCGTCAAACTTAGTTTTGAGGAGGAGCTAAGGGGGAGAAGTTTTGAGGGATTGTAGAATTATGGAATTGGAGAATGTAAGGGGGAGGTATATATATAATACAAATTCAAAATGGGGTCGTGGCTCGAGGCTGGATGGTGTTAGGCTTGTCAAGGATGTGTTCATTGGACTACGGGCCATTTGTATGTTACAAAGCCAAATGTTCTTTTAGTTAACTTAATGTTCATTTGATTAATGTTCACTGGTTATTAGGAATCAATGTGTACTGAGGAGGTTATATTTATTGTATATGTCCTTATGTTTATTACCATGTTCATTAAGTCCTTTCACATGGTCAATTAATTGAATGGTACGATCAAGTGTTAATAGTTTGTTGAATTTTCACAATGTAATGGTGTACGTTAATCTACTGCGTATTATGTTTACTTGTCGCGTAGATATGTTCATTTTAATTCAAACACATACTGATATGTTCATTAAGTAAAATTATATGTTCACTTGTGACGTTCATATGTTCATTGAAGTATACTCGAATGGACATTATAGCGATGGCTATCAAGATGCTCGCCGCCACAAGATTTTTTTTCAACTCATGTTCATTGTGTAATTAATAATAGGATCGTGCACAAAACCGATGAACATTAAGGGTAGTTTGATGTTCACCCAAAGATGGAATATCTCGGTACCTTGTTTATATACGGATGTTCAAGAAATACGTGCAATTGTTCAATCGACACGGGATAAGTTGTTGGTGCATTTTGAATTGTATAACATATTATTTTATACACTGTCATCAATGTTGGCATTTACAAAAAAATGAGGTTCAATGTTTTTCATGTGCTGGATGTGTCATCCAAGGACAGTTCTGGCAGCCCGTTCATTCTTCGTGTTGCATTTTCGACAACCCGATCTCGCAGCTTGTTCATTTCATGGGTGAGAATGTCAATCGTGAACTCGTATCCTGAGCTCCTCACTTGTTGGCCGTAGGCATTTTAATTAGTTATTATATGGTAACATAACGATATCGAATGTAGGGAGAGTTGTTTAAGGTAGACTGTACATTATTTTTTTCGAACCCGTATCAAAGTTATGCTCCCACTGCCCGTTGTATGTTTCCATGTGGCGCATCACGTACACACCGCAGTCGGTACTGTTTTCATTTGTACGCCACGGCATTTCTATTACCAGAATGGGCAAGGCGTTGATAAGATTCACGTGATTCACGCCATGGTATTCCAAGAATAATTTGGCCAACGAGTCCCTCTGCATTAATAAGTTAAGGAATGTCAATACATTGCGCTTCAGGTTTACGGCAAAAATAATGCCAGCGGTACATGTAAGGTGCTTACCATCTTTTCGGGGTATTCACCGTACTTCGCAGTGAATGGGATGCTGGGGTCCAAAATTCTGTTGTCTATTACATCAAGTGTATTTTTGGGGAAGTTGAAGCATAATATGTAGAAGTGTCCGGAAGCTGCGAGTGGGAAAAAAATCTGGTGCAATAGGGATAGGTGAACATAAGGGAACGACTCAATGAACACATAAGGATGAACATTATGGATATGTATTTTTCCACAACAATTCCCAATGAACATTGTGGGTGTGCAGTATGCACATATGTAAATTGTGTAAGAACATTACATTGTATGAAATAACAGTATGTATGAAACCAAGGGGAGTCAACAAGAATACAAACCAGGTCGTACGCCGAGATTTCTGTTATCCCAACCTTGTTCAGAAAATACTTGCAACATTCAATGGCGTCGTTCATGCGGATCACGGGATTGGACTGGCTGTCAGCCCGGTCTGTGGGTGTGCATAGGACATACTGTGGCATAGGTACGAAAGAAGGTAAGTCCCCAGCACACATCGGCGTGTCGGAGTATGGTAAGCAAATTAAGCAGGAAGCAATGCATTATATAAGTCGAGTAGAACATACACACAGAGTTGTTGGGAAGAAAAGCCGGGTTGCTGAACCTGGCAGGCGTTGTGCACTGCGTTTGTTGAGGTGTGCAGCCCACACATCAATCAATGTGTTGTATATTGGGACATCATCTGCCATGGTCAGTATATACTCCCTGAAGATGAACTCATCGTTGTCGTTGTATAGGCAGTCATCCCTGGCAATTGAAAAAGAATCAAATTAATGAATATGAATGTAAAGGACAAAGAACATTACAGGGACTGATAATGGCCAGGAGTACATGTATTTATGAACATATGTATTAACACTACTGAACATGGATGTCATATACTCCAAGTGACGTGAACCCCGCGAATAGAGTTAATGAACATTGGAGCCAATATAACGGACATCAACATATTAGCACATCACTTCTAATAAGTTAAGGGTGCAATAGAGTAGTATATAGATGACTAAACATATCACTTCTAATAAGTGAAGGTTCAAATATACTGACATGAATATTTGAAGGGGTATATAATGTACATCTGCCAACTAAAGTAGTTATGTCTTAGCCATATATATCATGTAAATAGAAGTGATGGATGGGTTTACCCAGTGTCCCCATCCCTAAATGCGTAGTCCGCTATGTGACTCGCATCCTTTTCGTCGACGTCGCTTTGGCTCGAGAAGACGGGAGTAGCCGACCATGAATGGGGACATGTACTTCATCGGGAGGCGTCCCGCGTTGTGGCCTCGCAGCTTCCTCCGACCGCTAATCCCGTTCAAAGTAAAGGTTAGGAATTATACCCACGGTTTAATTGCCAAATGGAAATGTATGGAACGTAGGTATATCAGGTCACCTTGGCTCCTATCCTTGATTGATTTCCACCACCTCCGTATCTGCTCCTTCTCCATCTTTCATTCTAATATTTCAAAGATTCAAAGGAAGAAACAATCGGAGCACACATGGGTTAAAAAAATTATGTACATTGATATGAAATATCTTAGGAACATGAGTCACTAAACAGATGAACACGTGTCTGAACATAAATGTGTGAGGTTACCTGAGTGCGGCATCAAATGATTCAAAATTCTCCATACATACATCCATGGACTCACTGTATACATTGGAGTAGTTAGTTATAGGATAACCTTTAATTTCAAGCATTCAGTATGTGTGTTCGGTTAGGCATCATACCAGAATTTTTCGAGTCCGCAACAACAATTATACGTATGAAGTAATGTGTAAGAACAAAGTGCAATCAATTAAGTTGACATCACACATAACATGAAGTAGCAGGCGTTTTAGTTGTATGTAGGTGTAACAGCTAATAGAGTATCAATGAACAAGGACCAACATTTAATACATCCACGTAATGAAGAAAGCAAGTAAGCACTGAACAAACCGCATCACAAGATGAACATCAAACAAAAATGAATGAACACAAAGCCTCCAAGGATGAACATCAACCAAGTAGTTAGAATGGTAGATACCTTGGCAATATGGGAAAAACCTGCTGGTCTGTATAATCATCTACGTCAAGTGTGTCACTGGGGAAGAAATAAGTAATTGTACAGGATACATTATTATTGTTTCCTTAAAAACAAATAAGGAATGTAATGCGGGGGGGAGTTTCTAGGGGTTCACGGGTGAAAATTGTGGCGCGGGGGGGGGGAAATTGTCTAGGGCTCCCGTCCAATGATACACTCAATTTTTCCGCAGCGAGCAAACTAAATTAAAATTTATAGTTACCGCAGTTGATGTTCAATGGCCTTGGCCTTCTCATTGTAGAGGGGATGCAAGGAGAAAGATCATCAAATATTTGTTCTATGGTGGAGTCCTCCCGTTGTTGTGGTGTACGTTCTCGTGATTCGGTGTACGGCCCACATCAACTCGAGGTTCGGGAGGTCAAAGGTCAGGCGACCATCACTTAATTCATTACTATTTACTAGGGGGGGGGGTTAAGTTGTTCTTCAACAACTTGGTCAATTATGCGTAGCAGTGAATCAGAGGAGAATAGATCGGTATCTTGGCTGAGGATTGAGCCCCCCTCCAGCTGAGGTTGGACAGGGTCGGCTTTCTTCACCATCCTGTCAAAGATGGACTGGATTACATTGGGCGCTGCGTCCTTGCTGCCCTGATTAGAGCCCAGGAGGGGGCCTTGGCACATGAGTGCATTAAGCTCAAGAAGATCCGTTGTGATTTTAGCACAACAGATCTTGAACCCTGACTTCCAACCCCGTTCAACATAGCAACACCGGCATTCAAACGAATCGTGCACATGGACTAAAAGAACACGTGGGGGATTAGTATTGAACATGTTCGAATATGTTTTGAACATACCGGCTAAGAAAGTGAACATTACTTCCCGCCATCGAACACGAGGGAAATACATTTGAATATATGTGTAGTACAAATGAACACGCGGACTACGCAAGTTAACAATATGGTGAATTCAAGTGAACATGATGGTGTTGAAATTAACTAGGGTTCAAGGAAAGGAAAATGAACATGCATGATACGCAAGTGAACACCCTCGAGGAAGTTTTGTGAAATGCGAAGTGTGCATATGAACATATGTTATACGCAATGATTATCACGTTCATGTATTCAACGCAAATGAACATTACCATGAGTTTTAATGTATATTATGAGTGAACATGTGTCCTAATCTAAATGAACATCATGTTGTAGCCGAACATACGGGACAATGTATGTTAGCATGGAACTCAAGAAAATGTACATCTCGTTATGTGTTGAAATAACGTAAGGTACCTCAAGGTCACTGGAGGGGAGATAACTTGTCAGGGGGATCCGTTGTTGTTGTTGTCGTTGTTGTTGTCGTCGTTGTCGTTGCGTTGCGCCGCGGCCGTTGTTGTTGTTGGTGGTGGTGGTGGTGGTGCTGTTGTTGTTGCTGGTTCTGCTGTTGTTGCTGTTGTTGTGGCTGATGCAGTTGTTGTTGCTGTAGGGGGATTGATTGAGAATCTGCTGGATGCCGGGTGGAAGGGGTCTCCGGTCACGAACTACGCCACCACCAAAACCGTGGCGTAGTTCGAGGGTGTTCCTCTTCGACCACCCCTCCCCGCACGCCGATCAATGGGAATTCCCTAGGGGCCGAACACAACTCATTTAGAACTCGTCAAAATAGAATACCTGTAAACAACATACAAATGAGTGCTAATACATATGAACTGTGGTGATATGTTAACTGGTTACATTGGATGGACAGAGAACTTACGATCAAGAAGGGAGTGGGGCCAATGATCCATCGGTTTGGTTTCTCCTTCCAGTAGTCGGTGGCATGGATGAGAGCGTCTTTGGTGTACGTGCACCAATCGTAGTCTGGAATGTTGTTCACATCAATGGCCGTGATTAAGCAGGCAGGGCTTGGCTGGGAGTTGGAGCTGCTCTTGATGCAGGAGTTCACGGCTGCCACCAAGAAACTCCTCTTCCAAATACGCTGACACCCTCGCCTAGCAAACCTTATCAACAACCGATTCAAGGATGGACAACCGTGCGTGCTCACCCATGGAACCCCTCCAATCCAAAGATCATCTTATCGTAGGACGACGTTGTCTAAAAAGGCGTAGGCTCAACAATCGGCCCGCCTATCGGCACGCCGTACCGTGCACATCAACGACCTCTATTTTGACCTCCTTCCTACGTTCCAGCTCCAACATTGAACTAAAGCAATTTACGTGGGAAGCAATGGCTGCTATGACGTTGGAATTGAACTTCCCAAAATCCATGCCCAAAAGTCCCCCGAACCCCATGTCCCGGATTGCTTGCTTCTTCGCCTCGTCGTTCGCAATGTTGTGCAATAGCCTCATTAAAGGCTGGACAGTGTGGCACACCTTGATGACGTTATTGGTCCCACCACTGGTTACCCCTTGGGGACCACCCTTCATAGGCAGCATAGCTTGTTGAGCTGTCTGCATATCCATGGTCTGGGTGCTGCTTAATCTGGACACACGGGGGCACAAGTTATACACATTTATACATGTTCAGTTGTACTTAAGGGCAATTAACATGTTCGCTGTGAAGTGCCGACAATTATCATGTTCATGTGTCAAATATGGCAATGAACACTCATCACCTACCATGTTAATTCCAAAGTTGTAAATATTCATTAGGCACCAACATAAGTATGCATATTAGTTGTACAAGTGACAATGTTGATAATGTGCTGCAGACGTATCATAAATATGCATAATGTTCAGCATACTAAGATAACACGAAATATTTAAAAATACTAAACAAACATAGTATTACTCAATGGCATATACAAAATCATGTACAGTCTGAATAATGGAAAAAAAAATTAAATCATGTCCATCACATAGATTTAATGTTGATTTATAAGGAACGGTATAATGTTAATGTACAGCGGGTCATACATGTCTGTAATCCTAGCAGCCTCAGAAGGGAGCTGCTGGGATGGTCCGCTTGCTCGACCACCGGTCTTCCTCGTTACCCTACATGCCAAAAGTGTATGAACTTAAATGATGGTTGTTGGTGAACATTATAAAATGGACGACTAACTAATTACCTGCGTTCAGCCTTGGTCGTCTTGCGTGGTGGGACATATTCAGGGTCATTCTGATCTGGAGCCCCCCTACAATGCAATCAAGCAGTAAGTATCGGTGCAGAGGATGCGTAATGTGAAGTATGTAGTCCATGTTTCAATCTACATGTAATACCTCTTCTCCCGTAGCAATGATTACAAGGCGCCCGTAATAGGGGCTCTACTATAGGGGTACCAGGGATATTTTGAATAGGGGTTCGTTTCGCCGTGTGGCTTCCGTGCCCCTGCAAATATGTTTTTATAGGTATGTAACATTCAAGTGATGTACATGAATGCGCATGTAATTGACAGACGAACAAACGTACATGCTTACTATGGTGGTTGTTGTACCCAAACGGATCGTATCATCCGCTGCACGACATAACAGTTTGTTGTAATGAACATAAGGCTTATGTACAATGAATATGTGATTCACATAGTATCAATATTACTAACCTGCTTTCTTGCGTGCTGTCATGTACGCACTGAGGACGACCTCCTTCCTCCTCTTCAGGTTGCCTTTGCTGATGTTGTTGTCGTTGTTCTTGTTGTTGTTGGTGATGTTGTTGTTGTTGTGGTTGCTTGTCTTGCTGTTGGTGTTGTTGTTGTGGTTGCTCTTGTTGCTGTTGGTCTTGTTCTGGTTGCTCTTGTTGCTGTTGGTGTTGCTGTTGGTGTTGCTGTTGTTGTGGTCGCTTTTGTTGTCCTGGTTGGTGGAACATATGTTCAGTGTGTTGGGGTTGTTGTTCATCGGCCTCATGAAGCCCATGTGTCTCCTCCCTGAAGATGGGAGGAATTGACATTTGGAAGTTTGATTACTATTCACATCATGTATTGAACATACATTCAACATCAGTATCCTTAGGGACAGGAGTATTGAATATGCAGCGTA
The DNA here is from genome assembly GCA_947648045.1 of Beta corolliflora. NCBI lineage: Eukaryota > Viridiplantae > Streptophyta > Magnoliopsida > Caryophyllales > Amaranthaceae > Beta > Beta corolliflora. The sequence goes on along the minus strand of CANSZD010003287.1, from coordinate 1,940,401 downwards.
TGGTTATGCACATCATCCACATTTGTAGGGACATCCATTACAAACCATGTGTCCGACTGTTGTAGGTACATCCATTAGGAACATGCAATACATTGGTATGATAATTGAAGCGAACAACAGGAAAACCGTAATGAACATGGCACATATTACTATATCATAATTAAACATGCATTAATCATGCATTGAACCTCACCATTGAAACCACACATAATTGAACAAGCATTAACATCGCATGTTTAGGAACAAAGAAGATTAAACTTCCAATACATTGGTCTGAACATGGGACACATTATTATGAAAAAATCTTAAACAGGTATTAGCAATCTCATTGATGCAAGTCAACATTCAGATGTTAATATAAACATGAACCACACAGAAGTGAACATATGTGAATATAGGTAAATGTCCAATCGATTCGCCCCTTATTTTCGCCTTTTGCATATTTAATAAATATGTGAATATTAGTTCCATATGTAATGACCATAAACATATATCACAAATAATCGAACATAGGAAACACGAGGTTTCAACATTCGTAAGTCCATAACTTATAGTTAGATGTTTACTTGAATTGGACCAATGTTCACCATCGCATGGTGCACGAAAATGCGAAAATCGCTCACATTTCAAATGAACACTACATATGCATTCCGTCAAGTGTCTTCATGCTTCCAAGAAACATTTCCATCGTAACATTGATATGTCAAAAATGGTAGTACCAACTCATTATACATTCATGTTTCCAAGAAACATACAATCGAACATACGCTACATGCGTGATGAACATGTAGGCATAACAATCGGGGAAACTTAAATATGACCCGTGTTCGTGGTTCAACTCTTTCAAAGATCAATGGGTCAACTATCACTTCTTTCGTTGGTGTTGTGACCCCTTTTCTCTTCTTGCTGGGTCTGGATTGAGACCTTTGGAACTGGGCCAACGTTGTCTCAAAAGCTGCATCTCCATCATCTCTGCAACAAGTACAAATTTAGCGACCATAACCTACACAATGTAACATCATCTCTGCAACAAATACAAATTCTGTAATTTGTAAATATCATACTCAGGCGCCGGGAATTTCGTATTCAGTGGGGTTGGGCTGAAAACCTCCTCTTCATCCGTCCTGCAATCCGTTGACAATTACACTCAATAAAAATCCAATCTTTTCTGACAATAATGTATAAAATTAATTTTACTGCGTGACACTTGCCTTTGGGTTGTAGTTGTGGGGGTTGTTTTGTGGGATTCTGTGTTGGTGGCCATGGTTGAGTTCAAATTTGCGGGCAGATAGTTTTTAGGGGGAGAAAATTCGTAGTGAGAGAAAGTTCAGCGTTCGTAATTCGTGCAATTGAATTATTTCTCTCTCCGGTTGCTTCGTATGCCCTGAAAACTGTCATATTAGTTTATTTTCCCATTATTTTACTGTTGTTCATTCGTTTAAGTATGCATGTTCATTGCGTCACACTTTCACTTTAGTTGGTTGCGTTTTCTTTTATTTGCCTTGTGTTCTATCTAGTGTACTTTTAGTTTATTACATTGGTATAATAGCTATATTTCCCATTTTTTTCTCTCCTGATTTTAGCTGTCCTCAACTGTATATAAAACCAACATAAGTATATTTTGTATGTTATATTTCTACATATTTTCCTCTATAATGATGGACAAATATTGCTGTATGATGTTCATTAATAGGTCGATGATGTTCATTCATAGCGCAATGATGTTCATTCATGAATAAATCATGTTCATACATTTATCCATGGTGCTTTAAATTATGATCATACTTAACTAATGTTCAGTTGGTTTTACTATGGTTGTTCATTGTACATATATCATATGTTCAGAGTTTTCATACATATGTTCATTAATGTCATGTATTTTTGCTGGATACTTGGGCGTGCATGCTAAGTAAGATAGAGTTTGATAACAAATTCGTAACATAAGCTTTTAGTCATTAACATATGAACTTGTATGGTAACTCTGACAGGAAGCATAAAACAAAAGAGGAAATTAAAAAGAGTTCATGCAAGAACTCGCACAACACAAAAAAGAAAACACATAAATCCCTATTTTTCTCAATCTTCCTTGAAGAGCAGGGGAAAGCCATCAAAGTAGGCTGTCATATCGTTGTCCATCCATGCTTTGATGTCGTATCCGTCATTGTAGAGGATATCTTTGAGGATCCACTGCCTCAATGCGTGATACGGATTCACGTAGTCTATGGGGATATGGATATCCCTTGCCCAGGTGCGCCACTGCTTGCACACTTTCTCAACATACCAGTGCGCCTCGTACCCAAGGCGGGGGAAGACGTGGTGTGTGAGAATGTCGTTGTTTTTGCACAGGGGATGGGCGTTGGCGAAAGCGGTATCACCGTCGGCGGAGAGAGTCTTCGTTTCTTTGCGGGTCGAATTGATTCCCATGTAGACATTGTGCTGTTATTAATGTTTTGGGAGAACGAAGAAGGGTTAAAATTTTTACAAATTGGGGAGTCATGGAGAAGGAAATGTGGTGCCTATATATATGGGAAACTCGTGTTCATTCCCGGGGGAAAACAAGAACCACCGAACATGATGTTCATCGGGGTCCACACAAAGCGCCAAATCGTGGAGTGCATCGATTTATGGGACGCGTTGTTCGAGATTGGAGTGAGGGGTGTGACTGCTGAGTGTCCAAGTTCCATCTAATAATAGCTCGCCCGACCATTAATTGGGCAATGGTCATTCGGATATGTAGTTATTTATTTTTATTACACATATGTTCATTTGATATTGGATGTACATTACTACCTCGCCTTCATATGTTCAAATATCCATTGTAGTTGTTCATTGAGCATATGTTCATTTAATTCAATGCAAGGAACCGCAATCCATTTGAATGTTTGTTGTTGTCTCGCTTTTTCCAAACCTGGAGGGATGGGTGTGACGGTTTAGAGTCCAAATCGACCGGTAATGATGGTTCCGCCTCGCCGTTCATTGGGCAAAAGGGGCATTGCAAGTAATTAGTATGCTCGCATGCGATTAAGTACGTGAGTACGTCATTATGGACTTCATATTCTTATTAATTAATGTGAATAAGGCATTTGAAAATATGCAAAGTGGAATGGATATATGTTCATTGAGTATAGTCAATAAATCAAAGGTGCGTAAAAATTGTTAAATATGTTCATCATGTCCTGCTCATATGTCCATTGAGTTCCGTGTAATGAACCGCTTCAATTTGAATGTATGATTATATGTTCTATGAGTCTTGGACATGTTCATGTTAGGAAAAGTGCACAAATCATGAATGGGTACAACTTTTCGTGGATATGGTGAACAAGGTCTAATTTGAAGCGTTAATTTCATTAAGAACATGAAGAAGAATTATATTTCACAAAAAAAAAGTACAAAAGAAAATAAAATAGTTTATGCAAGAACTCCTGAACACCCAAAAACATGAAACTATTCCCCGCCCTCGCCTTCCTTGAATAGCCAGTGAATCCATCAAAGTAGGCGGCCATATCTTCCTTCATCCATGCTTTCAGTCGTAGCCTTCGTTGTAGATTATATCTCTCGTAATCCACTCCCTCATTTCCCCGGACAAAATGACGTAGTAAATGGATATGTGGGTATCCCTTACCCATGCTCGCCAATGCTTGCAAACTTTCTCCACAGCCCACCTGGCAAGCCAATCAAGTCGGGGGAACACGTGGTAGGTCAGGACGTCGGCGTTTTTTGTAAGAGGATGAGCGTTGGCGAACGCTGTATAACCGTCTGGTGGAGCGAATCTTCGTTTTTTGGGGGGTAGTGAAACTGGCCATCCAGACATTTTTAGGGGTGACAGGAAATATGGGGGTGACGCTTAACAGTTGCCAAAATGCAGAGAGAGTGAAGTCAGTGGTGGAGATGGTATTGGGGTGTGGGTATATATATAGTTGGAGTAAGCAATATGGGTTGGTGGATGTTCGAGGGGTGGCAGGTTATGATGGTTTCGCCTTATTGCTGCTTGGGAAGTGTCTCTGGGGTAGTGTTCATTGGGAAACATCTAGGTTGTACATGGTAATGCTTCGTATGTTCATTTGCATATGGATATGTTCATTTCACATACCATTACTTTATTACTGAACATTGTCTTCAACTCAATGAACTTATGAGAATACGTGACGAACATATGTCACATACTGAATACACAACGCTTGAAGAATAAAATATTATGGCGGACATTGTGAACGAATTACCCGATTTATTTGACCACATACACATGTTCATTAAGTATGCATTGATTACAGTATTTGATATGTACTTCAACTCGGGTCGTTTTACCCGTTCAACATATGTAGTTTAATGTAAACCGTTGTGGGCATTATAATCGCTGTTCTCTAAATCTTCTTTCCTTGTAGTACTTGATATGTAGTTCGTACCCTAGTGAACATATGTATGTCATATGTTCCGTAAGTAAATGAACATGGAGTATATTTTGCATATGTGTGTTCATCTTTTATGTTATTTACATATTCTTTTTTATGGGTAAAATATTCCCTTGTAGCATAGGTATTGTCATTTAATTTATGCACCTGTTAAGTATGTCCAATTCACATGTTCAGTTTTTAAGTTTTATGTTGTCCATATGTGTGTTCATCTTTCACATTTACATGTTCCCAATTCCTAATTATTAATTTATTATTTTTTTGGGTCATTATCAACTTGTATTCGTTCTTTTCACAAGCACTCTTGTAAACATGTATGTTATATATGTTCGCCTGTTTGTGTTCACATGTTCGTCAACTATATGCATTTTTGTATTTTTAATACATATAATATATATACATTGTTATCTGTAACCAATGTTGTTATGTACAAAAAAAAAGAGATTTCAGTTGTCGGATGTCAGATCCAAGGACATTGTTTGTGTTCAAATGTTCGTCAACTATATACATTATTGTCGGTGCATTTTGAACGACCCGATCTCGCACCTTGTTCATATCATGGTTGAGGATTTCAATTGTGTACCTGCTGCGGAGCTCTATCAGCATGTCGGACTGCCAACCCTGTTAACATTCAATGTATGCAATTAAAAGCAGTGGGTTATTCCCACATTTAAATTACGGGGACGTTGGGATACTAGGTCACCTCTGCTTCTCCACTTCATTGATTTCCAGCCCTTCTGAAGGTGCTTCCTCTTCAGCCTTTGGCCTGATACTTCATCAAACAAGGGATTGAACATTTGGATACACAAATGTTCAGAAATAGTTAGTGAATTCACTATCTTATGAACATCGGGCAGACGACAATGTATGCAATTATAAGTAGCGATTAATTGACACATTCAAATTACGTGGACGTTGGGATATTAGGTCACCTCTCGCTCCTCCTCCCGGAATGATTTCCCCCCCTTCAAGGGTGCTTCCTCCGCAGCCTTGTGGCCTTATACATCATCAAACAAGGGAATGAACATTTTGGATATACATATGTTCAAAAATAGTTAGTAAATTAAATCTATTATGAACACGGGTCGTGGCACAATGAACATAGGCGTGCTTAAAATGTGTAAGCATACCTCAGCGCGTCTTCGAATGATTGGAAATTTTCCAGACATGCATGCATGGAATAACTGTATACATTGGAGTAGTTAGTGTTATTGGATTAGCATAATTTAAAGCATTCATTACGTCTGTGTTTTACGGATCGTACGAGAAGTTTTGCCTTCCGCAACAACTATACGAATGCACGAATAGGTAAGAACCTATATTGTTCGCACTCTGGTACCCATGTCTGAGTGTCAAGGGTTCGACATGGGTACTTGACTTGAAATGAGAAGTCCGAGCAACATAGGGAAGGAATATTGCAAGCAAGTTAACATCTCACAGAACGTCAAGGAACATGGGCATTAGTTGTATGTAGGTGAAACAACTACTAGATTATCAATAAGTAATGAATAACATTTCATTCAACAGTTATCATCCACGTAATACTCATGTAGTTCAAGCAATCAATGAACAAACCTCCTCACATGATGAACATCAACCAATCAAGAAATGAACACAAAGCCTCCAAGGATGAACAACAACCAAGTAGTTAGAATGGTATATACCTTGGCAATGTTTGAAAAACCTGCTGGTCTGTATAATCATCTACGTCAAGTGGATCACTGGGGAACAAATGAGTTATTGTACAGAATACATTATTATTGTTTTCTTCAAAACAAATAAGGAATGTAATGTAACGTATTGGGGGGGGAATTAAAAGGGGGAAACGGGGGAAATTCTATAGGGATCTCGTCCAATGATACACTCATTCTTTTCCGCATCGAGCAAACCAAATGAAAATTATTAGTTACCGCTGTTCATGTCCAATGGGCTTGGCCTTGTCATTGAAGAGGGGAGGCATAGCAGAGATTTCATCAAATATTTGGTCCATGGTGGGTTCCTCCTGTCGCAGGGGTGTACGTTCCTGGAGATTTGGTGTACGTCCCACACTCAACCGGGAGGTCCGATGGTCGAGGAAGGTCCACCATCCGAAGCATTCGTAGGGGTCGGGGGTTCGGTTGTTCCGCAACAACTTGGTCAACCATCCGGCGCAGAATCGGAGGAGCATATATCGGCATCCCGGCTAAGGAGGGGGCCACCATCCAATTGAGGTACGACAGAACGATCGACTTCGATAATTTATCAGAGATGGCCTTCATTAGATTCTCGACCGCGTCCATGCTGTCCTTAGTGGCGCCCAAGAGGGGGCCTTGGCACATGAGTGCATTCAGCTCAGCATGAGCTGTTGTTATTGTTGAACAACAAATCTTGACCTTTGACTTCCAACCCTGTTGAACATAGTAACACCGGAAATTGAAACAATAAGTTGTATGAACTCAAAGAGATGTTCGGTTTACGGTTGAACATGGGCAAATCAATAAATGAACATGGGGCTAACTAGTGAACATTACCTTCATTCAAGTGTATATACTGGTAAGACAACTGAATATGTGGTAATGAAATTTTACATATAGTCGACTGAACTTAACACTATGTTGAATTGAAGGTTAGTTCATGGGTAGGCAAATAAACATGTGTTCAGAAAATGTGCATGTATAGAACGCAGTTGAACACTATTTTCGTTCAAGTGAACACCAAGGATGGACATACGAACGTATGAACCAGGTTAAACTTAATTAACATGTTAGTAAGATAAAATTTAGTTTGTTGATCAAAACAAGTGGAAATTACGTTCATTCAACTGTACCTGGGTTGCAAAGTTAACATGTGTTCAATACAAATGATAATCACGATCATTTGGAGTTAAACCCCTGTATGCAGAATGAACATACGTCAACTTATAAATGAACAGGTGATTTTATATGAGCATCTTATTGTCAGATTATGATATCACATAAGGTACCTCAAGGTCTTGTGCGGGGGAGCTGAGTTATGGGCTGGGGATCTGTTGTTGTTGATGTGGTTGCTGTTGTTGGTGTTGTTGATGTTGCTGCTGTTGTTGCTGTTGGTGTTGCTGCTGCAGCTGCTGTTTCTGTTGGTCCTGTTGCTGATGTTGCTCTTGTTGTTGTTGTTGTTGTTGTTGTTGCTGCTGCTGTTGTTGTTGTTGTTGTTGTTGTTGTTGTTGTTGTTGTTGTTGTTGTTGTTGCTGCTGCCGATTGACGACTTCCTGGATGGCGGGTGGGATTGGTATCCCGGCCAACGACCACGCCAATTCCAAATCCATGGCGTAGTTCAAGGGAGTTCCGCCTCCTAACCAACCCTCCCCGCACACCGATCAATGGGAATTCCCGAGTGGCCGGACACAACTTATCGGGAACTCTGGCCAAAGTAGAAGACATGTAAACAAGAGTCAAATGAGTGGTCATGCTAACATGTTAACCGGTTACATTGCATCGACGCAGGGCTTATGATCAAGAAGGGAGCGGGCCCAATGAACCACCGCTAGGTTTCGCCTTCCAGTAGTCGGTGGCATGGATGACGCGCGTCTTTGGTGTACGTGCACCAATCGTACTCGCAATTTTGTCGACGTCAACGGCCGTGACTAAGCAGGCGGTGTGGGGCGGGGAGTTAGGAGCCGCTCTTCATGCAGGAGTTCACGCCGCCTACCAAGAAACTCCTCTTCCAAATGCCACCGACCCCATCGCCCAGAGCTTATCAACAACTGGTTTAAGGATGGACACCCATGTGTCCTCACCCATGGTACTCCCTCCAATTCACCATCATCCTATCGTAGGCCGAAGACGTAACAAAAGGCGTTGGCTCAACAATGGGCGCCCCTCCAACGGGCACGCCGTACACCAGTGGGACGTCTACGGCCTCTATTTTCACCTCCTTCCCGTGTTCCAGCTTGCAAGCTTCCGCCGGAGCAATTGATGTTGGAAGTAATAGCCGTGATGATGTCGGTATTGTACTTCTCAAAGTCCATCGCCAAAAGTCCACCAAACCCCATGTCCCGATCGCTTGCTTCATTGCGTCGTCATTGTGAATGTTCTCCGCAAAGAGCCTCACCAAAGGTTGTACAGAGTGGCGCACCTTGATAAGGCTATTCGCGCTACCACCGATGGCCCCTCGGGAACCACTCGCAGAGGCACCACAGCACATACCGTGGATCTCGCTCGCTCCATTGACGGGGTGCCACTTATTCCCAAAACATGGTGGCACAACTCATTTCAATAAACCGAAGTACTTTGCATTTAACTTTGGCATTATAAGAACACACATGCCCATTTCAATTTAAAGATCCTTATAAAAATTTTTGAGATGCCATGTTCAATTCAAAGTTGTTCATATTAATTTACTACCAATATTCACATGTCCATATGAACAAATCAATGTTTGTCTACACTATTAGTTTAATGCAACATACATTAAAAAGTAATGTTCATCATAAGGAATAAATGCTTTTTTGTAATAAACGGTATTATGTTCACGTACAGGGATCACGGGTGGACGTAATCGCAAAGCAACGTCACATGGGAGCCGCCGGGTTTGTCCTGCCCGCGCCACCCGTCTTCCTCGAGACCCCGAATGCCAAAAGTGTATTAAGGTAAATGATTGTTGTTGGTGGGGGTGGAGATATTTAGTACGACGCCTAACCAATTACCTCGCCGCACTCGGTCCTCTCGGCCGGGGAGATATTCACTATCATCGTCCCTGGGGCTCGCCTACAATGACATCAAACAAACAAGATCAATGAAGAGGATACATAATGTGCAGCATGCGCTCGGTTTCAATCTACATGTAATACCTCTTATATGTAGGAGCCAATGGAAGACGCCCGTAATCGGGCGCTTGGGGTACCAAGGATGTTTTGAATAAGGGTGTGTCCCCTTCCTGGTCACCCCCCGCAAATATGTACATATGGTAATGTAACATACAAATCATGTATAAGAATGCGCATGGAATTTAGAGACAAGAAACGTATATCATACGCCGCAATTCGTAACAAGTACTTTTAATCAACATGATTCACATAATACCTCCAATACTGACCTGCTTTCCGGCGTGATCCCTTCTAGCCGCTGAGCTGTACGTTCTCCCTCCGGTTCACCCTGTTGAGATTGTTGTTGTTGTTGCTGATGTTCTTGTTGTTGTTTTTGTTCATGTGATTGTTGTGGTGGTTGTCGTTCTTGCTTTTGTTGCTGGGGATGTTGTTGTTGTTCGGCTGGTTGGTCCAGGTGTTGACCATGTGTAGGATGTTCACCTTCATCAGTTGGGTCGGGCTGGACTGTAGCATGCTTATCAAGGCAATGTGTCGCCTGTCCCTCCACCCTGAACATGTTAGTGTCAAGGGACAATCTGATTACTCTTTAACAAATGAACATAACGCATGGAACATAAGAATTGATCTGACAGATGAACAGTGAAGCGCAGTCCATTGAACATGCAACCTCCAATAGTGAACATGCATCATATAGTTATCAACTAACGGTTACAATAATATTTATCAACATTATACACAAAGAGTGAACAATGTACACCCAAAGAGGGAACATGCAATACACTTGTTTAAGTTAATATGATTTCCAATGAACATCTAACTAACAAAGATGAACATCGTTCCGACTTATAGCAAAATAACACCAATGATACTTTAATGAACATGGTACATATTTTAGAACAAATGACTAATATGTTAATTTAAATAAATTCAGTCCATCAATTTTAAATATATGTTCAGCTGAATGTTACGTAATGTACATTGGACACATATTTCATAAACTGAACATTACAAGACATGATACTGACAGATGAACAGGAAAGCACTGCGCATATTTCACAAAATGAACATTATATGTTCAGCTGAATGTTACGTACTGTACAAGCATATTGCTAGAACAAAATGAACATTACATATGCGTTGCAGTGATCATGATGCAGACAATGGGAAATCTGATTACTCTTTAACTCATTGAACATTGCACACAAATTAAATGAACATCACGCAGTAACATAAGAATTGATCCGCGATGAACAGAAATCACTACCCATTGAACATGCGCCCTTCATTAGTGAACATGCATCATATAGTTATGCACATGCATCTAACCTATGCAAGAATACGAGTAAATATTATCGACGAGCCATAACATGGAAATACACAACAACAACAGGCTCAAATGGAGATTGGTACATTGCTTGATGTTCTTGTTGCTGTTCGTGTTGCTGTTGGTGTTCTTGTTGCTGTTGTTGATTTGGTTGTTCCAGGTGTTCACCCTCTTCAGCATGTTCACCTTCAGTTTGTTGATTTGGTTGCTCTGCCGCAATAAGACTATGTGTCCCCTGTCCATCCATCCTGGAGATGCAGGAATTCACAATTCAACTATGATTACAACAACATGAACATCATTTTGTTAAACGCACATCTACTACAGTGGACGGTACATACGACGCAGTGTTTCTTTCATGGGAAAACATATAACAATGTAACACCAAACACACAAGTATTGAACTTGCAACATATTATTTAGGATCATTAGTACACGTATACGAACATGTTAATTTATCAACATTATACACAAAGAGTGAACAAATGCATGCCCATTGAGGAACATGCAATACACTTCTTTAGGTATATCTGATTTCCAAGGTACATCAAACTAACACAGATGAATATCGTGCCGACTAATAATAGCGAACACCAATGATACTTTAATGAACATGCAATAGACTTGTTTTTAGTTAATCTGATTTCCAAGGAACATCTAACTAAGACAGATGAACATTGTGCCGACAAATAGACGCGGTCACCATGGATACTTTCATGAACATGGGACATATTCTATAACAAATCACTAATATGTTCATTTAAATAAATCCAGTCCAACAATTATAGTTATATGTTCATCGGAATATTCCGTAATGTACATTGAACTATTTTGGCATCATATCATTTACAAATGAACATTACATATACATTGCAGTGATCATGATGCAGACAATGGAGAACCACAATTCCAAAAACGTTCAAGATTTACAGTGATGCATTAGAACATTTAGATGTGCATTTAACAACAACCACAGTCGTAGTAAAACGTCAGACTCAACCTGTTTTCTTCCTTAAATTCTGTCGCCGGGTTTGCTTCCGTGGTTTGCTTCTTCGGTGTGGATTGAGAATTATGGGACTGCGCCAACGCAGTTTCAAATGTTGCATCCCCTTCATCTCTGCACCAAGAACCAAATTATGAGTTTCACTTTTTTCTAATAAAATGCTAAAGAAATACAATAACTGGTTCAAACTTGCCTTTGGGTTGTATTAGGCGTGGTGGTTTTTTCAGCTTCTGCATCGCCGGCCATATTTGAGTTCAAATTTGCAGGACAGAGTTTTTAGGGGGAGAAAATTCTTAGAGAGAGAAAGTTCAGAGTTCGTAATTCGTGCAAATGAGTTATTTCCTATCTGATAACTTCTTATTTTTTGAAAGCTGCCAAATCATTTACTTTTTCATTATTTAAATTATGTTCACTCGTATATTTGTGCATGTTCATTTCGTCACACTTTGCCTTGAGTTGCCTGCATTTTGTTTTTTGTTCGTTGCGTTTTGGGGCGTGCGCACCTTCCTCATTATACGTGCGTGTGTATAACCTAAGGATTGCAAAAGATGGGAAACTATATCAGATTTAATTGGGATTCTTTTTTCTGGGATTTTATTAAATTTGTATAAACATTACTGTTTGGGCCCATTTCATGGACCAGCCCATCTCCAGCAAAATTACTAAAATACCCCTACTTCTAGGGCCATCAATCCTCCACCACCGAGTTGACCTAAATACCCTAATTTATTGGAATTCACAACCACTATAAATAGTGCTTGTCCCGTCACTCAAAAGGTATTCAATTCTCACCTAAATAGCTAGAGCATCTCTCTCTACCATTACTGATTTCTCTCTCTACCTCAATTACTGACTTGAGCGTCGGAGGGGCGTTCCCGGAAAAACCCCCGGGGTAGTTTTTCAATGTGCTTTGCAGGTTTACCGGCGTCAAGACCCATTGGAGCTCTCATACCCTCTCAAAGATTCGACCGATATCCCCTTCTTCATTACTTTAAGTTTCTCGACGTAAAACAGTTTGGCGCCGTCTGTGGGGAAACAACAATCTCAAGCCACGACCGAGAGCCGAAATGGCACCGATTCGCCGAAACCGTAAAGCTCCTCAGCCAGAACCTAATCCACCCTCTCGTCGCACGCCTACCGTCGAGACACTCGACCCTTATGAGGATGAGAGCCCCACGCCTCAGCCAGAGCATGGGCCCCAGCCTCAGCCTGCTGGACCACCACCTCTGCCTGCTGAACTCCAGAGGATAGCAAACCCACTGAACCAAAACATTAAACGAAACCTAAGGGCCATGTTAGCTACTCTTCAAAATGGGGGACAACCACAACCCCAGCCTCAGCCTGAGGGGGAGGCGAGGGAAGGAGCCTCTCAAATGCAAAGATCAAATGCCACTGGACCCCCTCGCCCTGGCCGGAGGCATGAACAACCGAGAGAGCGAAGACCCCTCAATCGCCCGTAGACTACCTCGCCACCCATAGACTCCATCGGCCGTAATGTAGACCGCCTCGGACGTAACGTGGGCGAGGGATGCTCGTCAGACAATCGAAGAAACCCGACTCCGCAAGGGGAAAATGGATGCCCGGGAAATCCTAAATAGGAAGGAAGCTTCAAGGGCGGCCCCATCAAGACGCGAGCGTGAACCCTGTCAGCCCCACTCTCCTCGCCGAGAGCGAGAGAGATCCCCTCCTCACTCGCCCAGTAACCGGGAGGATGAATGAGACTCGGCCTCATCTCAACCACGCAAACGTGGGGACCCCCAGATGGTCAATAGAGGTGTCCTGAACTTCATGACCCCCTTCAGCAAAGAAATTATGGACACCCCTAACCCAGGCAAAGTAAAAGTGCCCCTCATCGAGCAATATGCAGGTTCGACGGACCCGACTGACCACATGGCCTCATACAAAGCGCAAATGAGTGTGCAAACGGGTTGCGAGGCGGCATGGTGTCGCTACTTCCCAACCACACTCAAAGGGTTGGCGCTTAGCCGGTTCTCGCAGTTATCTCCCGAATTATCACTAACTTTTCAAGTGTTAGAGGCACTCTTCCTTCAACACTTCATCATGGGAAGGAGACACAAGAAGACTAGCATCCATTTGATGTCGGTCAGGCAAGAGAGCAATGAGAGTCTAAGCGACTATATCAAGAGGTTCAACGAAGAGTCACTAAGGGTGTCAGACCTCCAAGATGGGGTAGCATTCATCACGCTTATGTCCGGGCTCTTGCCGGCAAGTTCCGTTGGTCCTCGAGCGAAAACGAAGTCACTACGTTCACGGAAGCCATGACCCGGCACAAAAGTTTATACAAGCCTCCGACATTTGTAAGCCGAGCAACGACAACTCAAGGAAGAGGATGGATGATAAGGGCCTTGCGATCACCGCAACGGCCGAGATCGACCAAGGCTCCTCGATCCAACCCTCGGCCTAACCTAGCCTTCCACTAGTAGGGAGGATTCTTGATTTAACAGAACCAAAGGGAGATTTACTTAGATCTCAAAGAGAAGTCAATGTTACCTAGGCCACCCCCATTAAGACATCCAACACTCGACGGACAAGCGATTATGGTACGAGTACCACAAGGAGGCGGCCACACCACCCGTGATTGCAGAGAATTGAAGAAGGCCTTGGACAATCTAGCCGACCAAGGGAAGTTTAACAGTACCTCAAAAATCCCGATGACAAAGACAAAAGGAAAGAAGATCGAGCTAACAAAGTGATGACACCGAAGGGTACGTCGGTGTTATATCGGGTGGATTTGCTTCAGAGGCCTAACCTAGCCGTTCCCGCAAATCCCACCTCCAAGAGCGAAGCATCAAGTGTTAAAGGTTGAAGGTACCCGGTGCCACCGCCCCGTAATGACCTTCGGAGAAGCAACTCGGCGCATCTCGTACACCCCATGACGACCCCTTGGTGATCGAGATGAAGATAGCAAACTCGAGAGTTAAGAGGATCCCGATTGATAGCGGATCTTCCGCAGACATCATTACCTTGGATTGCCTCGTAAACTCAAGTATCAAGAGAAGGATACAACCCCCATCCATCGCCCACCGATAGGCTTCGGGCGCTCGCTCATCTCGTCGGCACTATCAAGCTCCCAAGGCGACTCGGCGAAAAAGGCAAAGGAAGAAGCCTACCAACCGACTTCTTGGTGGTGGACATCCCATTGCCGTACAACGCAATCGTGGGTCGTCCTACGTTGAACAAGGTCAAAGCCGCGATCTCGGTGTATCAACTCTCGATGCAATATGAGACGGATGAGGGGGAAGTGGGTAAAATTCATGGGGATCAAAGAATCATCAAGAGAATGCTATGTCAATAGCTTGAAAAATGGCACCACCTCATCAAAAGGAGGAGCACCACCCAAGAAGAGAAAGAAGAGTGAAGAAGAGGCACCCCCGGATCGCCTCAACATCTACATTTCGTAGAACCCGAAATGCTACGACCGCCCTCAACCAACCGAGGAGGATGAGGAGGTCACTCTTGATGAAGAACTTGGCCACCGAGTGAGGGTAGGCCGGACAATAGATCAAGCACCGAGGGTGGAAATTATCCCGGTATCGAGGGAGTACAAGGACGTTCGCCTATGAGGCAAAAGTACATGCCCGGGTTAGGACCCTAATTTCATGTGCCATGAATCGAACATCAAAGAGGGATACCGTCTAGCTAAACAAAAGTCGAGGCACCAAGGCCCAGAGAGAAACGCGCCGCAAGCAAGGAAGTAAAGAAGCTCTTAGAAGCGGGATTCATTAAGAATGCCAATACACGTAATGGTCGACCAACGTGGTGCTCGCCAAGAAGTCTAGTGGAGCATGGCGGATATGTGTGGATTTTACTGACTTAAACAAAGCATGTCAAAAAGATAACCATCCCCTCCCCAAGATAGACAGATTGGTGGACTCAACAACGGGCACGCGCTTCTTTGTTTCATGGATGCCAATGCGGGTACCATCAAATACCCATGGCCGAGAAGGATAGGCCACACACCGCCTTCATTACCGCCCAAGGGGTCTCATACAAGATGATGCCCTTCGAGCTAAATAATGCGGGTGTCACCTATCAATGCACAAAGGAACAAGATCTTCCAAGGCCAACTAGGCCGCAACATCAAGTGTATGTTGACGATATGATCGTTAAAAGCAAGCAAGCAACAGATCACGCAGCTGACTTAAGGGAAACCTTGTCTACCCTCCGTCGATATTGGATGATGCTTAACCCCAAAAAGTGTGTTTTTGAAGTGAAGGGAGGGAAATGCCTTGGCTTCTTGGTCGACGAAAGAGGAATTGAAGCCAACCCAGACAAAGTGCAAGCGGTGTTGGACATGAGGTCTCCTAAGAACGTCCGAGAAGTCCAACGCCTCACCGGTCAGTCTAGCGGTCCTCCGGCGCTTCTTATCCCTTAGCCGACAAGAGCCTTACCTTCTTTCGCGCACTCAAGCGAAAAGAATTTGATTGGGATGAAGACGCTGAAAAAGCGTTTCGGTAACTCAAGCAACACCTTTCCACCCTTCCCAAGCTCATCTCCCCCTTCTCAGGGGAAACATTGTACGTCTATCTAGCGGTGTCCGAATACGCACTAAGTGTCGTACTTGTAGTTGATCGAGAAGATGGCCAACATCCGGTGTACTTCGTCAGCCATGCTTTTCGAGGGGCAGAGAGCAAGTACAGCCAGATTGAAAAGATGGTTTACGCCCTAGTTATGGCAAGTCGAAAGCTGAAGCCCTACTTTCAAGCACATCCTATCAAGGTCCTAACCGGACAACCTCTTCGAAAGGTCATTGAAAATCGCAATCACTCCAGTCGCATAACGGATTAGGCCGATCAACTGGCCGACTTCGCCTCGAGTATGAACCTCGCAGGCGATTAAGGCCCAAGCCCTCGCGGACTTCATCTCATAGTGTACTTCCGGCCGACCGAGGAAGATGGATCAAGAACATGGGGGCTTCCACGACGGCTCTTCTACTAAAACGGGAAGTTGGGCAGGGCTAGTCATAATACCCCCTGTTGGTGACAAGTTAGAGTATGCCATTAAGTTTGATTTTTTGGCTTCCAACAACGAAGCTGAGTATGAGGTGCTGATTCTAGGGCTACAAATATGCATCGCCTCAGGAGCCAAGTCATTCCGAGCCAAGTCTGATTCACAGTTGCTAGTCGGCCAAGTATCGGGAGAATTTGAGGCCAAGGAGGATAACTTGAGGATGTATAGATCTAAAACCAAAGACGTGGTCAATAACCTACAAGAA
Source organism: Beta corolliflora (assembly GCA_947648045.1). NCBI lineage: Eukaryota > Viridiplantae > Streptophyta > Magnoliopsida > Caryophyllales > Amaranthaceae > Beta > Beta corolliflora. The sequence continues at coordinate 1,923,646 of CANSZD010003287.1, read as the reverse complement.
TTTCAGATCTTACATGTACCTCGGCCGAAAAATCGCCAGGCCGACGCCCTCGCCGAATGGCGAGCTCGCCTTACGGCTCAGCCCAAGGACCATCATGCGGGAAGTCATCCATCGCCCTAGCATCAATGCCAAACAAACTCTCGTCTTAGACAGACTTCTACATGGATGGAAAAAATGATTAAGTACTTGAGAGATGAGGAGCTCCCCCTAGACAACAAGGAAGCTGATAAGGTTCAGGCAAGGGCTAAGTGGTTCACCTGGCACGACGGGAACTTGTACAAGAAATCCTACACTCACCCCTTGCTGAAGTGTGTCACCCCTGAGGATGGAGACTGCATATTAAGGGAGATACATGAGGGGGCATGTGGAAGTCATCAAGGAAGCAGAACGTTGAAGTCATCAAGGCACTCCGGGAGGGGTACTACTGGCCGACGTTGAAAGAAGATGCAATGGAGTTGGTTCGGAAATGCCCTAAGTGTCGGGCTTGTTCTCGGATCTCCTTCGCACACCAAAGAAATCCCCTTACCTCCATACAAGGTATAATTGACCCTCGAGAATTATACCTTTGTCGCTTGGGTTTATGCAACGATCTTCAGGATGAGCATACCCCTACTCGGCCCGTTCCCTCCCGCCTCAGGTCAAAGAAAATTTCTCATTGTTGCAATAGATTACTTCACAAAGTGGATAGAAGCTGAGCCCCTTGCCACAATCACGGATAAGCAAGTGCAAATGTTTATCTGGAGGAATATTATTACGAGGTTCGGAGTCCCCAAAACCCTCGTATCTGACAACGGAAGGCAATTCAATAGTGGGCCGACCCGAGACTATTGTGATCGCTTTCGGCATAAGCACCGTGTTTTCACTGCCTCAAGGCCCCGCACGAATGGCCAAGCCGAGGCAGCCAACAAGGTTGTTCTCAATGGAATTAAGAAGTCCTCGGACTGAGCCAAGGGGGGCATGGGTCGACGAATCGCCGTGGATACTCCGCGTCCGCGAACAACTGTCAAGGAAGCTACGGGCTACTCTCCTTTTCAGCTCGTTTATGGGAGCAAAGCTGTCCTCCCTGTGGAAGTTGGCATACCTTCTCCCCGTATGACATTTTATGACTATGCTGAAAATGAGCAAGAGAAACCCATCAACCTTGACCTTCTACCAGAGATTAGGGGTAACTCTCTCCTCCGATCCATCCAATACAAGCAGAGGGTCACTCGGTACTTCAACCGGAGAGTGAAGCACAGGCCTATACAGTTGGGAGATTGGGTTGTTCGAAAGATATAAGCAACGGGAAACTCGCACCTGCAAGGCAAGCTCAGCCCCAACCGGGAAGGACCCTACTAGGTCACTCACGTAATCAAACCAGAACTTATCGGCCGAATCACCCGAAGGAGTCCCTCTCGCTCGACCATGGAATGCGGATAATCTAAAGAAGTATTTTGTTTAAGTATTGTTATTTAGGGGCATCAATGTACATGGGCCGGGCTTCTAGCCTCGGCGCAATTTTTGTAAAAGGCATTATTAATGAATAAAAAGAGGCCAAGCATATGCTTCGGCGCACTTCCTAAGTCCGACAAAACACATGTCGCACAAAGATCATCCAAAATAGTGCGGGCCGTGCAATGCCTCTACGAAACAAAGAACCATGAAACAAAACGCAGAAAATCGAAAAATCACAATATTCAACAAAACAAGATCAACGAAGGATAAATGTTCTCATTACTAACACGATACACTACAAAGATAAGGGAGGCAACCTTGAACAAACAAAAGGCCACCTCTTTAGAGACTACAACGCAAGGGAGGCAAAATTGAACAAACAAAAGACAACCTCTTTCAAGAAAAATACAAGCTAAGTCAATACAAATGCACTAATGAGAAGAGCTATCGAAGTCCCTACCCTCCTCATCATACCCAAAGATCCTCATAGCCCGCCGAGAACCGCCGGGTGTCGGGCTCAACCCGCCGGCCCAAGCCGGTGGTCGCCAACCGATCACGTAGTGAAGCTATCTCGGCCGCAAAGGGACTGGAAGGTCCGAGTCGAGGCCTTCCAATCAAAGGTCGGGTAGTCCCGGCTCACGGCTTTCCTCATCCGAGCCAGGGCGGTTCCTCGCCGGCTTGGAAAGAGCTTTCACCAACCTCGGTGTTATACGCTAAGCACTCGTCCGACTCCTGCCAGGCCTTAAACCATTCCGCAGAACACCTATCAGCCTTTAGTCGAGCCTCTTTCAGCTTCGCCGTGAGACGACCTGCCTTCCGCAAAGCATCATCACAATCCTTCGTCGACGGCTAATCACCGGCCATTCAACTCATTTGACGTCTCGTCGAAGTCACCCGATCATCGGCAATGGCCCTCATCGCCTCGGTTAGCTCGGACTCGGATTTGGGAAGCCTTGTCTCCAAATCCTTCACAATAGCCTCGATGTTGCTAAGCCGCAGCCTCCAGATCGATACCCCGGCGACAACCTCTCATTCTCCGCAATTAAAGCAATACGGCGGTGCGCCAAAGATAGTCATTCGAATGGACATCTACAAAGATAGGAAAAGAAGTTCGAAAGACATACAAGGCAATAAAACACGAAAATGATCACAACACTTACATCCATCCATACGTGGTGAAGCTCATCCACCTCGTCCCCGCCAATGGATTCCAAATACTCCTCATCCTCGGCGAGGCTAGTTCCTTGCGACCCATCCTCGCCGCCGACCCTTATCATCCGTAGACAATCTAGTGAAAGTGGACGTCGGCCCAACCCATAGGCCCACGTACCCTCTTCCTGGCGGCGAAGGAGAAGAAGGAGTGTATGCGGGAGTTGGAGGAAGCTCATAGTCACCCCCATCAAAGTCGGCATCAAGCCCCGACCGGAGGGATGGCCCTCTACTCGAGGAAGGCCTCCTCTCGGCGCCGAACGCCGTTGCTCTAAGGCAATTTCTGTCTCGGGGTGCTCCGCTGAGTAGTGGAGCGCTCCTTCTGCGCCGTGGTTTGGCGGGATCCTAAAGGCATCAAAAGTTAGCATAAAAACATAAGTGATAAAGAAACTTGAAGTAAGGCGGGACTTACCGAAGGTGGCGTGGGTACCCCAATGATCGTCCCATCCCGAAGCTCCCTCCTAAGCCTCTCGGCCATGATGGCGGCGACCTCAACTCTCTCGGCCATCTTCTCGTCTAAACGTGATCGAGAAACGACTACACAAAAGCAAAAGCAACACGACATCAGCATACATCAATAAAAGACTAAGTACGAAAATACAATCCCAACCCATTACCCCGAGGGTAGGTCGGGCTCACTCCAAAGGCCGATAGGAAGTGTTCATCTTGAGCATATTTTGGCTTAGGGAGCCAATTAGTGGGGACAAAGACTCTTTCCCCGTTGACCATCCCACGATGAGTCCGGAAGTAACAGTGCCCACGGCCTCATCCCTCGACATCTCCGTCACTCTAAAGTTCAAACGACTACGTGGCTCCTCTCGAGGCCATGTGGTAGGTAAATCCCAATCACCGCCGTAGTAAACATAAACAAACCGACGTCGAAACTTCTTTTGAGCCGAAGGCATCTTCCGAACTATCTTGTACTCCCTTTCCGCATTGGAAACCCCACCAACCACCGCCAATTTTCTCGATTCGGGGATCTTCACCAACTTAACCATGTTTCGCCATAAGCGAAGGGTGGGAGTGACTCCCAATGAGTGACAAATCATAACAAAACCCAAGATGGTATACCATGAGTCGGGCACCACTTGTGTGAACGTAAAGTTGTACGCTATCATGAGTTCTCTAATGAAGAGATAGAGAGGGAATCTTAAGCCAAAATCTAAACATGCTCGATGCACCGCAACGCACCATGGGGGCGTCGTTAACACCGTATTCGTATTCCTTGGCCTATACAAGGCATAAGAGTCACGAATGAACCACTTCACCCCTAAGGAGGACATATCCCTCATCATCACATTCATCCAAGTAGAATGTGGGTAGCGATTGACCGGCCCCGCCGGCACTAGCGGGGGTACTCTACTTGATCCGAATTCTCAATGGCATCACACCGGGCTCGGCCATAACTACACCATCATAAAGGAAATGATCTAAGTAACTATGTTGGGCATATGGATAGGCCACGTGATACCTCCCGGAGTAGGGCATGTCTCCCTCAACCTCTTCCATATAGGACCAGGCAGGGCTCTAAGGAGGACCGCATCGGGAACATGTACAAGGGTCGAGGCAACGAGCTGTCGTCGTCACCAATGTTATTCCTACCCCCCCGAGTCTCCTCCGACAATCTGTACACGGGGGGGAGACTCGGGAGGGGTACCCGACTCAAACCCACACCCCATTATTTACTCACAAAAGGGGTCGGCCGTCGGCCTTTATTAAAAAGAAAAGACAAAGAAAGGGAAGTCGGGCGTACCTTAAATTATGAAACCGATCGAATGAAGAAGGTGAGTCCAATTCTAGTGAGATAAGCTAGAGAGATGGAGACAAGGAATGCTTTGAGTGGATGAAATGAAGATGAGAAAATGAAGTCTCCTTCCCCCATTATATAGAAGAAGGGATGAAAAGTCTTGGACCCCACTCTTTAAACGGGCTTTCATGAGCAAACTTCCAATCGGGCCACACTATTGAGAAAGATTTGATGAATATAAACTCATTGGGCCTCGTCTCGCATCAAGAAACAAATACCGACTCCGCAATCGACTTAAAAGCCCCGGATGCTAAGCCAGGACCTCTCTCGGACAACGAGGAGCGTCCTATACTTAGAAAAATAAACTAAGTATTACTACTTTCGTGCCTTCTCGACGCCGGGGCTCATTAGTCTCCTCCGAAGGGCGACGTTGGGACCCCCCTGACAATGAGGAGCGTCCTATACTTGGAAAAAAATAAACTAAGTATTACTACTTTCATGCCTTCTCGACGCCAGGGCTCATTAGCCCCTCCGAAGGGTGACCCCGGGACATCCCTCGGCCAACGAGGAGCGTCCTATACTCGAAAAATAAACTAAGTATCACCGCTTCGCCTTCTCGGACGCAGGGCTCATTAGTCCCTCCGAAGGGCGACCTTGGGCCTCCCTCGCAATGAGGAGCGTCCTATACTTAGAAAAATAAACTAAGTATCACTACTTCATGCCCTCTAGAACGCAAAGGGTCATTAGCCCCTCCGAACGACGCCCCCGGGCCTCCCTCGATAACGAGGAGCCGTCCTATACTCGAAAAAATAAGATAAGTATCACTAAGCAACGAGGAGTGTCTCATGCTTAGAATACTAAACTAAGTGTTATGTCGCAGACCGCCTCGCAAAAAGGATGTTCCCAAATCCATCGTGGCCTCCGCGCGATAGGGTACGTTACGTGCAAGGTAGTTACGCATAGCGCGCGACCATGCGTCAATGTCACTCGCCCGTAGCGCCTCGGCCATCGCCTTTAAGGCCCATGGGAACAAAGGAGGACCCCTCGGCCATTCACGCATTGCCTCGGCTGCGGCGGGTGACTAAGAGGAGAAAGCACCTCGGCATTGCAGCCAAAGTGCCTCGGCCCTCGGATGAGGAGTAACGCGGAGTTCCGGCCGCCAAGCGTCGAGCCATGCGCCGCACGCCGCAGGCGAGCGCCAAGCGCCGCCCAACCATGCGTTGCGCGCAAGATCGTGCGGCCGCGAGCACAAGCTCGCTTCCCGCGCGGCTCGTTCCCTTCCCTCGGCCTACGCGTGCCTCGGCCTATGCGTGCCTCGGCCTCGGCCATGCGTGCCTCGGCTTCAGCCACGTGAGCCTCTCTGGCCGATGCTAGGCACCCCTCTCGCCCCTCGATCACCTCATAAGGGTCCCTTATGGCCTTGCAAACTTGCTCCAACAACTTACTGACCCCGCCTAGCCAAACGGAAACGCAATTCTTTTTATTCCGCCAATCAACCGCCCATGAAAATCGAATTTTCTCTCCGATTAATCGGCGTGGGGCTAATTGTTTGGGCCCATTTCATGGACCAGCCCATCTCTAGCAAAATTACTAAAATACCCCTACTTCTAGGGCCATCAATCCTCCACCAACAGGAGTCGACCTAAATACCCTAATTTATTAGAATTCACAACCACAATATATAGTGCTTGTCCCATCACTCAAAAGGTATTCAATTCTCACTTAAAAAGCTAGAGCATCTCTCTCTACAATTATTGCTTTCTCTCTCTACCTCAATTACTGACTTGAGCGTCGGAGGGGCGTTCCCAGAAAACCCCGGGGTAGTTTTTCACGGTGCTTACTTGCGGTTACACGGCCAAGACCCATCGGAGCTCTCGTACCCTCTCAAAGATTCGATTGATATCCCCTTCTTCATTACTTTAAGTTTCTTGACATAAACAATTACAAATGCCCAAAAATCAAATCGAGAGCCACAAAATGGGGGAGAATGAGAGTAAAAAAGACAAAAGAAATGAAAGAACGAAATGAAACCTTAGAAAAGAGATGATGAAATTGAGACCTTTCGAAGAAGACGACGAATGCGGTGCGCCAACAAAGAAGACGAAGGAGACGATGTTGGTGCGCCGGCAAATGCGGCAGAGAGAGGGCGATGCGGTGGAGTGAGTGTGGTGTGTCGGCGAATTCGGTGGGTGCGAAGATGAAGAACCCTAGGAGGTTTGGAGAAGATAAAGGAGTGAGTGTAGACTTGTGGTGCGTGTGATTTGCCTTAGGTGTTTGTTTTTGTTTTTTTTTTTTCATTTTCCAATAAGGTTTTTAGATACAATAGGAGAAGGTCATGGACTCGTAGGTTCGACCCCAACCCGAGCACCCAAAAATTTAAATGAATGAGTCTCGCAAAATTTTCTTATACAACTTATAGAGTTGCTCTGTTATTCAAAATGTGACACGAAAATCTATCACATCGTCTCTTAGTTATTAGGCGACACGATAGGTACTTTCCTCAACAAAAATTCTTTGTGGTCAATTCACCTAAGGCGTCGCCCGTTATTAAAAGTTGGACACATAAACCTAATGTGTCGAATATTATATAACAAAGCTACACGAAAAGTCTATTTTAAATTCTTTTTCTTTTTTTAGTTGTCTTAATTGACCCTCATATGTCGCCTGTGTTTTAATAGGCGACTCCAAAACCTTACGTGTCGCCTGTTATTATAAGGCGACTCTAAAAGGGCGACTCCGTAGGGTGTTTTTGTAGAGTGAGTTCTTTTAGTTTTATTTACTTGCTATTTTTTTGGCTCCCTCTTTCTCTTACAAGAAATATTTTGCATGTTGAGGGTGAATGATATGAAAATGAGGAAGTCCTCTATGAATTAATTAGAAGAGAGTATAAACTTTGTTTCTCTTCAAAAGCTTTTTTCTGTTATGGATTTGGTATCAAGTATGTCAAACTGCGTCGTGCTCTAGTTTCTCCTGACTCACACTTATCCTTTTGCCATCAAGGCCTTTAGTAATCTTCGTGTCCCTTCAGTTGTTGCTGCCCTTCATTACCTGTTCGCAATACCACGTTCAGCTTCATCGGCACGGGTATCGGTCATCCGTACATCACCACCCACCTCCCCGGGCAATGATACCAACAGCAGACCAAAGAAAGAATCTGTGAGAGTCGATTTCCCCGCAAAATGAGATCAAAATAATGAAGAGCCGTAAAAGAGTCCCGCCAAAAAGCACTTTGAGGGACATGAATATCATGTTATGAGTGACATGATAATACATAATGAGTCACAAAAGGCGCTCAAAGATGGTCCCTCAAAGATCATCAACATACTTGAAAAAAAAAGGCTTGAATTAAGAATAGCAAAAACAAAGATAACAACATTACATCCTACCTTAATAACATTAAAAAAAGGTACAAGCAGCCAACCTATTTCTTAATTATAGAAATACTCATCAAGAAATTTATATAGCACCATCTGAGAAAGGATGCATTACCGTGATCCACATGGGCTATAACAGACATGTTACAGATGTTATGCTTGCAATCCATGATAGCACGGAGCTCATCACCGTGGAACTTCACCTACAACAGTCAAACACAAAGGATATTAACAAAACATATATTCAATTTCTCAACTCCAACAGAATTTTATGCAACAAGTATACATACCGTTTTCGTTGCTGTTTAAGAGAAACAAAGCGACCAATATGGAAGTCCATTAAAAGCAACCAAAAGAACATGTAGACCAAATTAAAGGGTCATCATGCACAATAAGAACGAGATGGGACGAAGAGAAAGGCTATCACACCATGTCAACATCAACAATAGCCAATAGGTAGATAACAAGTCAACAGAGAAGGCAAAACAACAATTACATCTCAAAGTTAATACGAATTCTACAGGATTTGTGACTGATCAAAGTATCGTGCTAAAATCTTACACTGGTAACAGTGAGTAATAAGATTTATCGTGAGCTAGTAATTCAAGGTTAATCAAAAGCGAACAATAAGGATTATTACGACCTAGTAATTAAGGATTATTACGAACTAGTAATGATTCATTGTTCAACTCGGATTAAGCACTCAAATAATTCAAAGAAGCAACAAAAAAGCACAGAATTGAGAAGATTTAGCTCGTTTACGTAAACATTTCATCCATAATTTCAGATCCACAACAAAACAACATCAAATTGAAACTAATAAAATTGTACATCATATCATCATCGAATAAAATGCCGATCAAATTGAGGCAAATTCAAAATTCAACAAAAATGCGAAACAAGATGTTTATTAACCGAAGTCAACTTCAAATTCAACTCCAAAAACTAATAAAATTGGACATCATGTCATCATCGAATAAAATGTCGATCAAATTGAGGCAAATTCAAAATTCAACAAAAATGCGAAACAAGATGTTTATTAACCGAAGTCAACTTCAAATTCAACTCCAAAAACTAAAACTAAGTAATACATTAGTTACTATCCTCAAATAATTATTTCTATTCACAACAAAACCAATCATGTCAAATCATCAATCTGTAACTAAAAAATACAACGGTCCCCATTAAGAAGATAGAACACCAACAAATCCAATCAGCAAAGTAGAACATGAACAAATCGAATCAACAAAATAGAACATCAACAAATCCAGTTCAGAAGTACCTAAGAAGGCGGTTAGAGAGAAATGGAGGAAAGGTAGAGGAGATACGGCGTGTAACACTTGTTGATTTAGCTGAGCTTATATTGAAACCCTAGGAGTTTCTACTTTTGTGAAGGGTCGAATTTGCCCTTCTTGAGATATGCGGAATATTAGTCTGAACAATAGAATCTTTTTTCCCTTTCATTTATAGGATCAATTTTACAAACTAGTTGTTGGCAGAGGCGATCTCTCAAATCATCACTTATAATTTAATATTTTTTAACTAAATTTGCCAAAAAAAAAAAAAAAAGGGATGACAGATGACAACCTTACTCATGCTTTTAAAAATAATAGTAGATCGTAACCCAATATGCTTTCTAAGAAAAATATTGGATGTTTGATAGGAGTTGCTCTATCTTAAACAGTTACAAAACAAAAGTAATGAAATGTATTAATTTCAATAATTAGGGGTCATGGGACGGCATAAATTACAAGATGTATATAAAATCTAAGGAATAAATTGGCATTAATTAAACATAGTTCTGGATGACTTATACTTTATTTATTTGCATATTTTTAAAAACTAAACTATCCTCATATATATGAACAATTGGTCCTCTCTGCTACTAATTTAATTCATGGTGGCGTACTATTCTAATTCACTAAATAATAGCAAGCACACCACGTTATGGATAATGAAATTCATGCAACTCACTTAATACTTGCTCTAATTTACTCAAATGTTATTTCTTTCACGTATTGCACAATCACTTTTAGCTTTGAGACTATATCATCACAAGCACTCTTCATGTCAATTGTAACCATATTAGAATAAGGCATCTAATAGTATTAAATGAGACTGTATCTATGCTTTATACATTTGTGCCTCATACATTTCCTTGAAATGTTCAGCCTACAAAATTCCTTTTATAAACTAGCCTTTTTCATATACAAAAACACGTTTTATTTTATCTTATTAGTTCACTTGCAAAATTTAATGCACTAAATTAACTATTTTCATCCAACTATTACGTGATTGCGCATACTTTTCAAGAAGATAGGAGACAAACATGATAAGCTAAACTATGATGAGTTGAGTGAGGAAAGTCACAAGGCTATTATTTTCATTGCCAAATTTTACTTGTGTTTATAAATTTAATTTTTCTATGCCTTTTGCTCAAGGTACTATTTCGTAGGCTACTACTGGACTTCAAGGCTACTACTAGACTACAATGGAGAAAGATTGTTACCTCTATGCCAAAACCTGTCTGAAATGTCAACTGTACATGCGCAAATTTACAACATGTCCCACCTTCATTACTACATACCTTTACCTCACCTTGGCCATTCTCAACTTGGGGAATTGATATTGTTGGCAAAATAACACCACCTGCTACCTGGGGGCATGAATTCATCCTTGTAGCCATTGACTATTTTACCAAATGGGTAGATTTTGCGTCCTATGCTAAATTAACAGCCAAACATGTAGCCGCATTCTTAGAAAAGACCATCATTTGTCATTATGGAGTGCCTCATGAACTCATAAGTTACCAAGGTACCCATTTCCAAGTTGAATGTGAGCAAGTCCTTGAAAAATACGACATCAAACACCACTGGTCCCGTCCTTATAGACCCCAAGCTAACGGTGCTGTAGAAGCTGCCAATAAAAACATCAAAACCATTATCCAAAAAAATGACTGAATATTATAAGGATTGGCCAGATAAATTACACTTTGCCTTGTGGGGTTGTCGTACTTCTATTCGCACCTCTACCAGCGCCACACCTTATTCCCTCGTGTATGGAGTAGAAGTCGTATAACCTATTGAGCTAGAAATACCATCCCTACGCATTATCTTGGAAAGCCAAATCCCACTTAAGCTGATTGGGTAAAAGCCAGATTTAAAGAGCTCGTATTGCTAGATGAACGAAGTATAGCAACCTTGCATCATGTGCAAGTATATCAAAAGTGTATCGCACAATCTTTTAATAAGGTCAAACCTTGAAACATTAAAGAGGGTGACTTAGTGCTCAAGGCATTAAGGAAAAATGTGTTAGATCCTCGGGGTGAATTCGGACCTACTTGGGCCGTCCCCCTTACATTGTCAAAACAATCCTCTCTCGGAGGAGCAACTCAACTTATTGACATGGACAACACTGAATTTTACAATCTAACCAATCTTGATCAACTCAAGAAATTCTATGTGTAAAACACAACCAATTCACTAATTGGTCAAATTAATCCAATTATTTACCATGAACTATGTGTGGCCTGATTCCTGTTTGGATATGTAGGCAACCTTGTACAAGGTTCGACCCCTTTAATAAATATACCCTCTTTTGGTCCATAAGAGTCTTATAACAAAAAAGAAGCATAATAAAAAAAATTGGAAAACTGTAAGGCTGCGCCAAGCGCACAAGATCGTGCCCGACGCAAACCTGGTGCTCCAAACGCATTACATTGCGCCCGACGCGGTAGATGCGTTTCAACCATATTTCCCACGCCGCGCCGACGAGTTCGTTTTTTTTCTTCTTCCAAAGCATTCACTACAATGCCTTTAATTTGCGACAATATATTTTACGAGATATTTAGGCTCACTTTGGTCTAAATAAAAATAAAACCTCGTTTTTATTAATATCATTAATTAAGAATAAGTAACAACTATACTATCCAAGTAACTATGTGGCATGCAAGCCTTATTGAAAGCAATAACTAACAAGGAAATAGTAAGCTAAACTACTATACACTATAAAGCAAATAGAATAACATTGTTGCAATCGGCCTTCTTTTTCCTTCCTAGTCCACTTTGCCTCCCCGTCCTTTGTAGATGATTCTCCCTTTTCCATCCGTAGTTGTGGTCCAGGTTGTCTTCTCTTCTCTTTGTATACCATCTTCCCTTTCCCATTACCCGAAGCAACATCCTTCTTATAAGTTGAACTTCCCGCGTCGGTCCTTTCTCCGATAACTATCCCGCCTAAGCGTAGTCTTTTTGGAGTCACCCGCGGTCCAAGTCTGTAACAGCCTAAATTTTTAAGCAAGTTCAATTATTTTGTTAGCTATATTAAGTCTTCATCAGGCTTTGGTCCTTTAAGTAGTTAGAATTATCTCCAACATCATACTAGGACAAAAGTGGATAAGCTCTAACATTCTTAGTGGTTAAGAAAGCAAGTGGATAAGCTCTAACATTCTTAGTGGTTAAGAAAGCAAGTGGATAAGCTCTAACATTCTTAGTGGTTAAGAAAGCTTGTGGATAAGCACTATCATTCTTAATAATTAAGAAAGGTTAAAGAGGATAAGCACTATCATTCTTAGAGGTGAAGAAAGCCTTGAGAACCAATAAATAAGTTAGAAAGCCTTTGAGAGCCTTATTCTTTAAGATTATAAAAATCGCATAGAGACATTTTATCGGGTAACAATGAACTTCTAGTTAAAGAGCCTTTTTGGGTTGAATCCGAGCTCAAAACCTTATCAAACTTGATATATGTTATGTTTGGGATGTTGTAAGGTTAAAATGGCCATTCACCATCAAAATTTACGTGGCTAAATAGGGTGAATTCCTTACATAGTAAGATCCGGCTCAGCCTGAAATATCGGTTTGTACCTATCCTCAAAGAATGCCTCTTACCAGCTGCTTGAGTGTCGATCTTTTAAAGATCTTTGCATGCATAAAAGCCAACACCTCAAGCTAACATCGCCAACAAGAATCACCTAGAAGCTCCAAGCAACCGACCTTACCCAGAAGAGGTTTCCCTCCCCTTAGGGTACCGCCAGAACAGGTCCTATAAAAGGGTGTCATGGTTTTTCGTCCTTTTCTCCTAATTCTTGTTCTTCAACACCTACTTCTCTTTACATACAACTCTTCTAGACATAATTCCCTAGTGTTTCAAGCTTTTGGTTGAGTTTTCAAGCTTTGGGAAATTATAGAAAATTCAATAGGAACATAAATCAGATTGCTGTAAGTACAGCTTTGCATCTCTCTTGTACTTAACTTAGTTATTTATGTTCTAAAACTTGTGTAAACTAATCCTTAGCACTTTACATATTCAGGGGAAGTTGTAGGAAGGATAAACCACTTGGAATAAGAAGTTTTAAGTGCACTAAGCAACCTAAGTGAAGGTACACACTTAGTTTGGATTGTAACCTAGAGATTTTCTTACCTATGGTTAAATGATTGTTTCTTTCTATTTTGAAGCATGATTATGAAATGAAATCTCTTATGATATGCATAATAGTATGTGTGCTTTGAGTATATGACATGGATTTGGCATGCTGTGGTTCACTTAAGATATTTTACTTATCCTAAGCTAGGCTTAAACACTAAATTGCCATGTTTATACTTCTAAATGAAATTTGTTAAGTATATGGAATTGTATGGTAATGAAACACTAAATGTCTTGGATTTTAATCACGGAAGCGAGGCGTGAGCATACACCCGGGTTAGGGCGGGTATTCCCTAACTGTTACCCAACCAGGAGGGGAAATCCTAGCGGAAGTGGGACATGTCCGGGTTAAGTCTTGCAAGCAGAACAGTAAAAGGTGGTGTGACGACCCTCAACAGTTTGCTACGCTCGCGGTCATATCAAAAGATTGATCTTATGAAATCTCTAAGTAATTGAAGTGATTATGACTAGTTGCTATTATGACTATGTGTTATCAATTAGTTTTCAAAATACACCTAAACTTGTATTTTCTATTATACGAGGTGTACTCGGCTTTGCGATAGTGTTGTCATTTGTGTGGCCTGTCACTTGGTGGGTGGCAGAGTCAAACTTTGTTGCAGGATTGTGTTGGAAGCCAGAATCGAGTTGAGAGCAAAGTTATGATTCAAATTGTGTATTTTGGGATAAAGTCCGAGATTTAAGTTTGTATATAGAGGAGTTTATTTAGAATTACTTACAATATAGATTATTCTTTTGCCATGGAATTTGAGATTGAATGACTATGTAATTAAGTCTTATATAAAGGATTTTGTTTTGTGGGCCCATAACCCACAAGTCCAGGATCGTATATTTCGGGTTGTTTCATCCGCGAATGTTATCTAATTCATAAGTGATTTTGAGATTTGTGATTGCTAAGCGAGTTAAGCTAGCGGCTCGGGAATCCGAGCCGTTACAAATGGTATCGAGCAACCCCGCGACCGTGTCTTTGAGTTAGCCACATAGTCCGGGGGTAAAAGATCGTTGGGAATGTGTGTTTGTTACTTGGGAAATTAGATTTCAAGTTTTGAGCAATAGAATAAGAATAAGAGTCTAGATTTGTGTTAAACTTAGGGAATAAGAGTATGGAATTCAAAGTTGTAATTTGAGGATATTTGAAATCTATTTGTAGGTAATATTGAGGAATTTTTCATGGAAATTTAGTAAGGACTATCTGAGGCTGCAGTGCTTGGTATCTGGATACTTAAGGTTGATCTATGAGTTTATGTTTTGAAGTTTCGAGGACGAAACTTATTTTAAGGGTGGTAGAGTGTAACGGCCTAAATTTTTAAGCGAGTTCAATTATTTTGTTAGCTATATTAAGTCTTCATCGAGCTTTGGTCCTTTAAGTAGTTAGAATTCTCTCCAACATCATACTAGGACAAAAGTGGATAAGCTCTAACATTCTTAGTGGTTAAGAAAGCAAGTGGATAAGCTCTAACATTCTTAGTGGTTAAGAAAGCAAGTGGATAAGCTCTAACATTCTTAGTGGTTAAGAAAGCTTGTGGATAAGCACTATCATTCTTAATAATTAAGAAAGGTCAAAGAGGATAAGCACTATCATTCTTAGAGGTGAAGAAAGCCTTGAGAACCAATAAATAAGTTAGAAAGCCTTTGAGAGCCTTATTCTTTAAGATTATAAAAATCGCATAGAGACATTTTATCGGATAACAATGAACTTCTAGTTAAAGAGCCTTTTTGGGTTGAATCCGAGCTCAAAACCTAATCAAACTTGATATATGTTATGTTTGGGATGTTGTAAGGTTAAAATGGTCATTCACCATCAAAATTTACGTGGCTAAATAGGCTGAATTCCATACATAGTAAGATCTGGCTCAGCTGAAATATCAGTTTGTACCTATCCTCAAAGAATGCCTCTTACCATTGCTTGAATGTCGATCTCTTAAAGATCTTTGCATGCATGAAAGCCAACACCTCAAGCTAACATCTCCAACAAGAATCACCTAGAAACTCCAAGCAACCGACCTTACCCACAGAGGTTTCCCTCCCCAAGGGTACCGCCAAAACAGGTCCTATAAAAGGGTGTCATGGTTTTTCGTCCTTTTCTCCTAATTCTTGTTCTTCAACACCTACTTCTCTTTACATACAACTCTTCTAGACATAATTCCCTAGTGTTTCAAGCTTTTGGTTGAGTTTTCAAGCTTTGGGAAATTGTATAAAACTCAATAGGAACATAAATCGACATCGTAAGTACAACTTTGCATCTCTCTTGTACTTAGCTTAGTTATTTATGTTCTAAAACTTGAGTAAACTAATCCTTAGCACTTTACATATTCAGGGAAGTTGTAGGAAGGATAAACCACTTGGAATAAGAAGTTTTTAGTGCACTAAGCAACCTAAGTGAAGGTAAACACTTAGTTTGGATTGTAACCTAGAGATTTTCTTACCTATGGTTAAATGATTGTTTCTTTCTATTTTGAAGCATGATTATGAAATGAAATCTCTTATGATATGCATAATAGTATGTGTGCTTTGAGTATATGACATGTATTTGGCATGTTGTGGTTCACTTAAGATATTTTACTTATCCTAAGCTAGGCTTAAACACTAAATTGCCATGTTTATACTTCTAAATGGAATTTGTTAAGTATATGGAATTGTATGGTAATGAAACACTAAATGTCTTGGATTTTAATCACGGAAGTGAGGCGTGAGCATACACCCGGGTTAGGGCGAGTATTTCCTAACTTTTACCCAACCAGGAGGGGGAAATCCTGGCGGAAGTGGGACATGTCCGGGTTAAGTCTTGCAAGCGTAACATCAAAGTGGGGTGACGACCCTCAACAGCTTTGCTACGCTCGCGGTCATATCAAAAGATTGATCTTATGACATCTCTAAGTAATTGAAGTGATTATGACTACTTGCTATTATGACTATGTGTTATCAATTAGTTTTCAAAATACACCTAAACTTGTATTTTCTATTATACAGTGTGTACTCAGCTTTGCTGATAGTGTTGTCATTTGTGTGGCCTGTCACTTGGTGGGTGGCAGAGTCAAACTTTGTTGCAGGATTGTGTTGGAAGCCAGAATCGAGTTGAGAGCAAAGTTATGATTCGAATTGTGTATTATGGGGTAAAGTCCGAGATTTAAGTTTGTATATTGAGGAGTTTATTTAGAATTACTTACAATATAGATTATTCTTTTGCCATGGAATTTGAGATTGAATGACTATGTAATTGAAGTCTTATATAAAGGATTTTGTTTTGTGGGCCCATAACCCACAGGTCCAGGATCGTATATTTCAGGTTGTTTCCGCTGCGAATGTTATCTAATTCATAAGTGATTTTGAGATTTGTGATTGCTAAGCGAGTTAAGCTAGCGACTGAATCGGGCTTCGTACAAAATGGTATCGAAAGCAACCTGCGACCGTGGCTTGAGTTAGCCACATAGCTGGGGGGTAAAAGATCGTTGGGAATGTGTGTTTGTTACTTGGGAAATTAGATTTCAAGTTTTGAGCAATAGAATAAGAATAAGAGTCTAGATTTGTGTAAAACTTAGGGAATAAGAGTATGGAATTCAAAGTTGTAATTTGAGGATATTTGAAATCTATTTGTAGGTAATATTGAGGAATTTTTCATGGAAATTTAGTAAGGACTATCCGAGGTCTGCAGTGCTTGGTATCCGGATACTTAAGGTTGATCTATGAGTTTATGTTTTGAAGTTTCGAGGACGAAACTTATTTTAAGGGTGGTAGAGTGTAACGTACCCTAAATTTTTAAGCGAGTTCAATTATTTTGTTAGCTATATTAAGTCTTCATCGGGCTTTGGTCCTTTAAGTAGTTAGAATTCTCTCCAACATCATACTAGGACAAAAGTGGATAAGCTCTAACATTCTTAGTGGTTAAGAAAGCAAGTGGATAATCTCTAACATTCTTAGTGGTTAAGAAAGCAAGTGGATAAGCTCTAACATTCTTAGTGGTTAAGAAAGCTTGTGGATAAGCACTATCATTCTTAATAATTAAGAAAGGTCAAAGAGGATAAGCACTATCATTCTTAGAGGTGAAGAAAGCCTTGAGAACCAATAAATAAGTTAGAAAGCCTTTGAGAGCCTTATTCTTTAAGATTATAAAAATCGCATAGAGACATTTTATCGGATAACAATGAACTTCTAGTTAAAGAGCCTTTTTGGGTTGAATCCGAGCTCAAAACCTAATCAAACTTGATATATGTTATGTTTGGGATGTTGTAAGGTTAAAATGGTCATTCACCATCAAAATTTACGTGGCTAAATAGGCTGAATTCCATACATAGTAAGATCCGGCTCAACTGAAATATCGGTTTGTACCTATCCTCAAAGAATGCCTCTTACCAGCTGCTTGAATGTCGATCTCTTAAAGATCTTTGCATGCATGAAAGCCAACACCTCAAGCTAACATCTCCAACAAGAATCACCTAGAAACTCCAAGCAACCGACCTTACCCAGCAGAGGTTTCCCTCCCCTAAGGGTACCGCCAAAACAGGTCCTATAAAAGGGTGTCATGGTTTTTCGTCCTTTTCTCCTAATTCTTGTTCTTCAACACCTACTTCTCTTTACATACAACTCTTCTAAACATAATTCCCTAGTGTTTCAAGCTTTTGGTTGAGTTTTCAAGCTTTGGGAAATTGTATAAAACTCAATAGGAACATAAATCAGATTACTGTAAGTACAGCTTTGCATCTCTCTTGTACTTAGCTTAGTTATTTATGTTCTAAAACTTGAGTAAACTAATCCTTAGCACTTTACATATTCAGGGGAAGTTGTAGGAAGGATAAACCACTTGGAATAAGAAGTTTTTAGTGCACTAAGCAACCTAAGTGAAGGTAAACACTTAGTTTGGATTGTAACCTAGAGATTTTCTTACCTATGGTTAAATGATTGTTTCTTTCTATTTTGAAGCATGATTATGAAATGAAATCTCTTATGATATGCATAATAGTATGTGTGCTTTGAGTATATGACATGTATTTGGCATGTTGTGGTTCACTTAAGATATTTTACTTATCCTAAGCTAGGCTTAAACACTAAATTGCCATGTTTATACTTCTAAATGGAATTTGTTAAGTATATGGAATTGTATGGTAATGAAACACTAAATGTCTTGGATTTTAATCACGGAAGTGAGGCGTGAGCATACACCCGGGTTAGGGCGAGTATTTCCTAACTTTTACCCAACCAGGAGGGGGAAATCCTGGCGGAAGTGGGACATGTCCGGGTTAAGTCTTGCAAGCAGAACATCAAAAGGTGGGGTGACGACCCTCAACAGTTTGCTACGCTCGCGGTCATATCAAAAGATTGATCTTATGACATCTCTAAGTAATTGAAGTGATTATGACTACTTGCTATTATGACTATGTGTTATCAATTAGTTTTCAAAATACACCTAAACTTGTATTTTCTATTATACAGTGTGTACTCAGCTTTGCTGATAGTGTTGTCATTTGTGTGGCCTGTCACTTGGTGGGTGGCAGAGTCAAACTTTGTTGCAGGATTGTGTTGGAAGCCAGAATCGAGTTGAGAGCAAAGTTATGATTCGAATTGTGTATTATGGGGTAAAGTCCGAGATTTAAGTTTGTATATTGAGGAGTTTATTTAGAATTACTTACAATATAGATTATTCTTTTGCCATGGAATTTGAGATTGAATGACTATGTAATTGAAGTCTTATATAAAGGATTTTGTTTTGTGGGCCCATAACCCACAGGTCCAGGATCGTATATTTCAGGTTGTTTCCGCTGCGAATGTTATCTAATTCATAAGTGATTTTGAGATTTGTGATTGCTAAGCGAGTTAAGCTAGCAGCTCGGGAATCGGGCTGTTACAAATGGTATCAGAGCAACCCTGCGACCGTGTGCTGAGTTAGCCACATAGCTGGGGGTAAAAGATCGTTGGGAATGTGTGTTTGTTACTTGGGAAATTAGATTTCAAGTTTTGAGCAATAGAATAAGAATAAGAGTCTAGATTTGTGTAAAACTTAGGGAATAAGAGTATGGAATTCAAAGTTGTAATTTGAGGATATTTGAAATCTATTTGTAGGTAATATTGAGGAATTTTTCATGGAAATTTAGTAAGGACTATCGGAGGCTGCAGTGCTTGGTATCTGGATACTTAAGGTTGATCTATGAGTTTATGTTTTGAAGTTTCGAGGACGAAACTTATTTTAAGGGTGGTAGAGTGTAACAGCCTAAATTTTTAAGCAGGTTCAATTATTTTGTTAGCTATATTAAGTCTTCATCAGGCTTTGGTCCTTTAAGTAGTTAGAATTCTCTCCAACATCATACTAGGACAAAAGTGGATAAGCTCTAACATTCTTAGTGGTTAAGAAAGCAAGTGGATAATCTCTAACATTCTTAGTGGTTAAGAAAGCAAGTGGATAAGCTCTAACATTCTTAGTGGTTAAGAAAGCTTGTGGATAAGCACTATCATTCTTAATAATTAAGAAAGGTCAAAGAGGATAAGCACTATCATTCTTAGAGGTGAAGAAAGCCTTGAGAACCAATAAATAAGTTAGAAAGCCTTTGAGAGCCTTATTCTTTAAGATTATAAAAATCGCATAGAGACATTTTATCGGATAACAATGAACTTCTAGTTAAAGAGCCTTTTTGGGTTGAATCCGAGCTCAAAACCTAATCAAACTTGATATATGTTATGTTTGGGATGTTGTAAGGTTAAAATGGTCATTCACCATCAAAATTTACGTGGCTAAATAGGCTGAATTCCATACATAGTAAGATCCGGCTCACCTGAAATATCGGTTTGTACCTATCCTCAAAGAATGCCTCTTACCAATTGCTTGAATGTCGATCTCTTAAAGATCTTTGCATGCATGAAAGCCAACACCTCAAGCTAACATCTCCAACAAGAATCACCTAGAAACTCCAAGCAACCGACCTTACCCAGCAGAGGTTTCCCTCCCCTAAGGGTACCGCCAAAACAGGTCCTATAAAAGGGTGTCATGGTTTTTCGTCCTTTTCTCCTAATTCTTGTTCTTCAACACCTACTTCTCTTTACATACAACTCTTCTAGACATAATTCCCTAGTGTTTCAAGCTTTTGGTTGAGTTTTCAAGCTTTGGGAAATTGTATAAAACTCAATAGGAACATAAATCGATTCATAAAAAGTACGACTTTGCATCTCTCTTGTACTTAGCTTAGTTATTTATGTTCTAAAACTTGAGTAAACTAATCCTTAGCACTTTACATATTCAGGGGAAGTTGTAGGAAGGATAAACCACTTGGAATAAGAAGTTTTTAGTGCACTAAGCAACCTAAGTGAAGGTAAACACTTAGTTTGGATTGTAACCTAGAGATTTTCTTACCTATGGTTAAATGATTGTTTCTTTCTATTTTGAAGCATGATTATGAAATGAAATCTCTTATGATATGCATAATAGTATGTGTGCTTTGAGTATATGACATGTATTTGGCATGTTGTGGTTCACTTAAGATATTTTACTTATCCTAAGCTAGGCTTAAACACTAAATTGCCATGTTTATACTTCTAAATGGAATTTGTTAAGTATATGGAATTGTATGGTAATGAAACACTAAATGTCTTGGATTTTAATCACGGAAGTGAGGCGTGAGCATACACCGGGTTAGGGCGAGTATTTCCTAACTTTTACCCAACCAGGGAGGGAAATCCCGCGGAAGTGGGACATGTCCCGGTTAAGTCTTGCAAGCGAGAACATCAAAAGGTGGGGTGACGACCCTCAACGGTTTGCTACGCTCGCGGTCATATCAAAAGATTGATCTTATGACATCTCTAAGTAATTGAAGTGAGTATGACTACTTGCTATTATGACTATGTGTTATCAATTAGTTTTCAAAATACACCTAAACTTGTATTTTCTATTATACAGTGTGTACTCAGCTTTGCTGATAGTGTTGTCATTTGTGTGGCTCACTTGGTGGGTGGCGAGTCAAACTTTGTTGCGGGATTGTGTTGGAAGCCAGAATCGAGTTGAGAGCAAAGTTATGATTCGAATTGTGTATTATGGGGTAAAGTCCGAGATTTAAGTTTGTATATTGAGGAGTTTATTTAGAATTACTTACAATATAGATTATTCTTTTGCCATGGAATTTGAGATTGAATGACTATGTAATTGAAGTCTTATATAAAGGATTTTGTTTTGTGGGCCCATAACCCACAAGTCCAGGATCGTATATTTCGGGTTGTTTCATTGCGAATGTTATCTAATTCATAAGTGATTTTGAGATTTGTGATTGCTAAGCGAGTTAAGCTAGCGGCTCGGGAATCGGGTGCCATTACAAATGGTATCGGAGCAACCTCGCGACCAGGTGTCTTTGAGTTAGCCACATAGCTGGGGGGTAAAAGATCGTTGGGAATGTGTGTTTGTTACTTGGGAAATTAGATTTCAAGTTTTGAGCAATAGAATAAGAATAAGAGTCTAGATTTGTGTAAAACTTAGGGAATAAGAGTATGGAATTCAAAGTTGTAATTTGAGGATATTTGAAATCTATTTGTAGGTAATATTGAGGAATTTTTCATGGAAATTTAGTAAGGACTATCGGAGGCTGCAGTGCTTGGTATCTGGATACTTAAGGTTGATCTATGAGTTTATGTTTTGAAGTTTCGAGGACGAAACTTATTTTAAGGGTGGTAGAGTGTAACAGCCTAAATTTTTAAGCAGGTTCAATTATTTTGTTAGCTATATTAAGTCTTCATCAGGCTTTGGTCCTTTAAGTAGTTAGAATTCTCTCCAACATCATACTAGGACAAAAGTGGATAAGCTCTAACATTCTTAGTGGTTAAGAAAGCAAGTGGATAATCTCTAACATTCTTAGTGGTTAAGAAAGCAAGTGGATAAGCTCTAACATTCTTAGTGGTTAAGAAAGCTTGTGGATAAGCACTATCATTCTTAATAATTAAGAAAGGTCAAAGAGGATAAGCACTATCATTCTTAGAGGTGAAGAAAGCCTTGAGAACCAATAAATAAGTTAGAAAGCCTTTGAGAGCCTTATTCTTTAAGATTATAAAAATCGCATAGAGACATTTTATCGGATAACAATGAACTTCTAGTTAAAGAGCCTTTTTGGGTTGAATCCGAGCTCAAAACCTAATCAAACTTGATATATGTTATGTTTGGGATGTTGTAAGGTTAAAATGGTCATTCACCATCAAAATTTACGTGGCTAAATAGGCTGAATTCCATACATAGTAAGATCTGGCTCAGCTGAAATATCGGTTGTGTACCTATCCTCAAAGAATGCCTCTTACCAGCTGCTTGAATGTCGATCTCTTAAAGATCTTTGCATGCATGAAAGCCAACACCTCAAGCTAACATCTCCAACAAGAATCACCTAGAAACTCCAAGCAACCGACCTTACCCAGCAGAGGTTTCCCTCCCCTAAGGGTACCGCCAAAACAGGTCCTATAAAAGGGTGTCATGGTTTTTCGTCCTTTTCTCCTAATTCTTGTTCTTCAACACCTACTTCTCTTTACATACAACTCTTCTAGACATAATTCCCTAGTGTTTCAAGCTTTTGGTTGAGTTTTCAAGCTTTGGGAAATTGTATAAAACTCAATAGGAACATAAATCAGATTACTGTAAGTACAGCTTTGCATCTCTCTTGTACTTAGCTTAGTTATTTATGTTCTAAAACTTGAGTAAACTAATCCTTAGCACTTTACATATTCAGGGAAGTTGTAGGAAGGATAAACCACTTGGAATAAGAAGTTTTTAGTGCACTAAGCAACCTAAGTGAAGGTAAACACTTAGTTTGGATTGTAACCTAGAGATTTTCTTACCTATGGTTAAATGATTGTTTCTTTCTATTTTGAAGCATGATTATGAAATGAAATCTCTTATGATATGCATAATAGTATGTGTGCTTTGAGTATATGACATGTATTTGGCATGTTGTGGTTCACTTAAGATATTTTACTTATCCTAAGCTAGGCTTAAACACTAAATTGCCATGTTTATACTTCTAAATGGAATTTGTTAAGTATATGGAATTGTATGGTAATGAAACACTAAATGTCTTGGATTTTAATCACGGAAGTGAGGCGTGAGCATACACCCGGGTTAGGGCGAGTATTCCCTAACTTTTACCCAACCAGGAGGGGGAAATCCTGGCGGAAGTGGGACATGTCCGGGTTAAGTCTTGCAAGCAGAACAGTAAAAGGTGGGGTGACGACCCTCAACAGTTTGCTACGCTCGCGGTCATATCAAAAGATTGATCTTATGAAATCTCTAAGTAATTGAAGTGATTATGACTACTTGCTATTATGACTATGTGTTATCAATTAGTTTTCAAAATACACCTAAACTTGTATTTTCTATTATACAGTGTGTACTCAGCTTTGCTGATAGTGTTGTCATTTGTGTGGCCTGTCACTTGGTGGGTGGCAGAGTCAAACTTTGTTGCAGGATTGTGTTGGAAGCCAGAATCGAGTTGAGAGCAAAGTTATGATTCGAATTGTGTATTATGGGATAAAGTCCGAGATTTAAGTTTGTATATAGAGGAGTTTATTTAGAATTACTTACAATATAGATTATTCTTTTGCCATGGAATTTGAGATTGAATGACTATGTAATTGAAGTCTTATATAAAGGATTTTGTTTTGTGGGCCCATAACCCACAGGTCCAGGATCGTATATTTCAGGTTGTTTCCGCTGCGAATGTTATCTAATTCATAAGTGATTAGTATTATTTTGGTGCTAATTGAGATTTATGATTGCTAAGCGAGTTAAGCTAGCAGCTCGGGAATCGGGCTGTTACAAAGTCTCTCCAGTACTGGTACTACTTTTGTTCCTAAACGATCCTTTATAGAGTCAGTCTTAGTAACAGGTCTCTGATCATTCTTCTCTGCAGATGAGCCTGAAGCTTGTCTCTTAGAGAATTCAGAAATATTTTTTACAGTACGCGGATTAAATTTCCACTTTTTAGATACCTTAGAGGACTCCTCTTCTCTCATCTCCTTCCTCATAGCAGGGTCCTTTGTAAGCATCCACACTATATAGCTTTTGGATATTTTCTCATATTCTAACCTTTCCTGGGTATACCATCGGGCCCTCTCCCCAATATATTCTACAATTTTTTTCTAAAGGATTTTACGAAAACCCGATTTTTATTCCTACAGATAACTGATTTCGGATTTTTAAAAGATAATATTTTATCAAAGATAAGAAGGAATCTTAAAACGAAAGAAAATAGCACACATTTGCGTTGCATCAAGCGCAAGATGGTGTGTTAACGCAACACAAAGGTAGTTTACAAAACGAAGGAACGCGTTGAAGCTTGCGCTGGACGAATGGCCAGTGCACGGCGCGCTAAGCGCACGCTCAATGCACGGAGCGCACGAGTTGTGCGCCAAACACATGGTTTTGTGTTATCTTTTCTGCGTAGATTTCGGGTTTGTTTCCCCTATAAATACTCTATGTTTCAATGAACACTTTTAATACTTCGAATACGACTACTCTCATACACTTGCATACATACTTCATACTAACCAAACATTCAAACTCATTCAAACATATTCAAAACTCCATTGAATTACATTCAAATTGCATTCAAACTTCAAGATTATTCCTCCTGCAGATCGTTACATAAGACCCAGGCAACAAAGGCATTATTCTTGAGGGTCAGTTCCAATTTAGTTCCTTTTTTTTACTAATAATCTATTTGTCATAATGTAGATCTTAAAGGAATTCATACTTACTTGTAAATTCTAATCTCATCTCTTCTTTTTTCAATATCGTTATTTATTATTTATATCCATATGCATGCATGTATGCTTTAATGCTTTCATAACAACACATGCTTATTTTGTTAATCAAAGACCTAAATAAATGTTCCAATCCTAAATTCTGATAATTTGGACAATTGATTAAGTTTCCTATAATTTGATTGCATAATAACATGTCACCAAAAAGTTAGTCTTTTGCTTGTTAAATGAACCAACATAAATTAATTTTTAGATTACATAAATATACTGCTTGGTTGTTTAATTGCATAAATGTTGAACATGAATCATATCAAGTAGAGGCCAACAATGGGTGAATTTGATTCCTGATCATATTTGTAAACTCACCACCGAACTCAATTTTTGATTCATTGACCATTCATGTAGTTATGAGGGAGAAATCTACATTGGATAAGTCCCGAAGTTGTCCCTAAGATTTTTCAATATCCAATTAGTTTTATGAGTGTTCTTTTAAAGACTTGTTGGCGACTTCGAAAACATTTTCAATAAAACCTTTACAACGGGGTAGTTAAATATGCGCTCATCCCGCTTAGGCAATAAAAACACGCCTACACCCCATTCCTGTCGTCTTCCTCGCTTCTCCTCCATCTTATACCCTCCTATTTATAACAATTTTTATTATGAATACATTTACCCGTTAGCGCGGGATGAAATTGAAATTTCCCCACTACAATGGGTGGTGGCAGAATATTTAGGTGGATAATGGTTGGAGGGACCAACTTTCGCACCCACGCTGCACCATTGACATCCCTAGACTAGATGGATAGGATACGCAGTTTACAATATAATTTTGTATTATTTGAAATTTGTCTAAAATTAACAAATTAAGTCTCACCAAAAATTTGTAGAATATATTCTAATTTTTCTTTCTGGAAGTAGAAACATTTAAATGCCGTTTTGAATCCTTTATATCAAATATTTTTGTGTGAAGTCATATAAACCAAAATTTATGCCCAAAAAATCAAAATTTTACTAATCATATTAATATTAGATTAGATGGGATTGTTTTAAGAATACCACTTAAAGATAAGAATATTCCCATCAATTTATCCTTTTTGTTTTCGGGGTTTGAAAACTATTTATGGCCTGTTTGGATATGAGCATTTGATTTGAAATGTTGTAATTGGGCCAATTCACATGTTTGGCAAGTCATAATAATTGGAATTGGGTTTAGGCCAATTCCCTACCCATATTAAACATACCTTAGCCCATGTGATTTCAAATCCAAAGTAAAATACTCTCATTTCAAATCCAAATCACGCCATTTATTTGCTCGTCTTCTCCCCTAACTACCACGACATATCACGCCATTCCAGACATCAACATGTTTCGCATTTTTTCTCTCTCTGCTCGTCTTCTCTCTCCTCCATTGGAGCTTTTTTGAGCTCGATTTCTCTCTCTGAAGGACGATTGTTTCTGCATGTCTTCTTCAAAGGTCAGATTATTTTAAAATTTTCTTCTCCTTAAATCTAATTAACTGAACATCCAACTTTATTGTAATTTATTTGCTCGAATTTGCTGATTCATCTTGTTCAGTATGATTATTTGCATGTTCCTTCACTTTGATTTTTCAATAATTGATGATTTCGAAGAATATTCGCCGACGATTGAGAAATTGCTAGTTAAAATCGAGTTACTTTTGTAAATTAGGGTTTTTAAGTTTTCGTTGTGATGCGGAAATCACAAATTAGGTTATCTATGTGCGTGTTCACAAGGAAATCGCAGGAAAACTATGGTTGACATTCTATGTTTATAGTGCAAGATAGAAAAGTGAGGAGTAATAACGTGCTTTAGTTGTTCCTGTATTCTAGGAAGTGCTTAACTTATTCAATCTCAGTCTCTTAGTCAGTGTAAGTAGTTGGGTTAGTGCCATAATAATAGGAGTTAACTTAGTTCCACTAGTTGTTCTCTTTGCTCTATAAATACCTCTGAAATTGCAGTACTTGTCACTTAATAAAAACAACTCTGAGATCTTTATAATTCTCTATATGGTATCTAGAGCCTTCTAAATTTTTTTTATGAATAGGTTTGGTTTATGCTTCAATGTAATATGATACTTGATATGTTACACAGAAGTTTGAAATATGTCGGATGAAGTGAGTATACAAGAGTCAAGGAAACGTGCAAGGGACAATGATGAAGATCTAGAGTTAGCTACCCTGGTTATAGGTTTTATTATAGTAGTTGTGGGGGCTTGGTATGGTCAACGATATAGGGTGAAAGAAGTAACATGGAATGAGCGAGAGCGTGCACAAACAAGAGCTACATGGATGAATACTTTGAGGAATAATAGAATATGTCGTGAGCAATTGCGTCTCGACATACGTTGTTTTGAGAAGTTGTGTCATACATTACAATCAAAGGGGGACCTAATGACTACAAGAAATGTCACCGTAAAAGAAATAGTTGCATTGTTTCTTCATGTCCTTGCACATGATTTGAAGAATAGAACAATGCAAGCCCTCTTTGCTCGTTCAGGAGAGACTATAAGCCGCCAATTTCATGTTCGATCTATGCACAAAATAGGAAAGTATTATATCAAACCAGTTGACCAAAGTATTAGCTATGACGGGGATAACAAGTGGAAGTGGTTTGAGGGAGTTCTTAGAGCTCTTGATGGGACACACATTGATATGACGGTCCCCGTTGAGGATAGAGGTCGTTATCGAGATAGGAAGGGGGACATTAGCACCAATGTGCTAGCTTCATGTGATCCAAACCTTCGTTTCACATATGTTTTACCTGGTTGGGAAGGATCCGCATCAGACCCTCGTGTCCTTCGTGATGCTCTCCATAGGCCCAATGGTCTAAAAGTACCAAGAAGTAAGAATTTATAACTTATTATCTTATAATTAGTAAATGACGTATTAAATCCAAAAGGGTAATGTTAAATTTCTATGATGCAGATAGATATTTCCTTGTGGATTTGGGTTTTACTAACGGCGAAGGTTTCTTAGATCCTTACAAAGGTACTCGGTACCACTTGTGGCGAGGAAACACTCCCACGAACTACAAAGAGCTTTTTAACTTGCGCCACTGTCTCGCACGCGAATACAATTGAAAGGGCATTTGGACTATTAAAAAAACGTTGGGCTATACTTAGGGATCCTAGTTTCTTTGATAAAAAGACTCAAATTAGAATCATCAATGCTTGTTGTATTCTCCATAATTTCTTAAGGGAGGAAAATATGGAGGAAACAAGACTTATACATGAGGTAGACTAAGACTTACTTGATGCGGAGCCAAATGATGATATAGATGAAGATGATGATTTCATTTCAACCGCTCGGTCAATAAATGAGTGGAATAATTTTAGAGATGATATTGCTAAGAAGATGTTTAAGGAGTACCAAGTGCGAAGGGTTCAAGCTATTTGAATATGTCCTTGTCATCCTGTTTTTCTTAATTTTTATCAAAATATCTACTAAGTTGTAATCTTACAGACTTTTTGCCGAGACTAGTCATTTCTTTGTAGTTTATTGTTAATGAATGCTTTTTCTTTGTAGTTTATTGTTAATGTATGAATGTCAACCGATCTTATGTATCTGGCTTGTGATCCGGATCAGAATTTTCCTTGTGGTGCTCTATTGGGAGATTGTCAAGAAATCAATATCCCCAAGTAGTACATGACTTATTTTTGTTTTAATATAAATATATTCAGATACATTAAAGCTCGGTTTGAAGAGTGTTACTGGCATACTGTACATTACATTCCTATAGGCTTATATTCTCGCACCTGTATGGAACTTGTATATTCTCAACCTGTCTAACACGGAATTCAATGACCGATTGAGGTTTTAGTTTTACGTAGGTGCTGTGTAGTATCTCAATAGTTGCTTTATGACTGAATTCTTCTGGGTGCTTTGGCATCATGTATCAGTTACAATCATATAATACCTTGTACTTTAAATAACAGTAAGAGATTAGGCAAGTTAAATCTTTTTTTACTATTGAAATTGACTGTATTCCCCTTAATATGTAACAGTCATAAATGGACTGCTATCTTAGTCCTACCAATTCTTGTTTGATGTGGCGGTTTCTATTAGCTTTGTTGTACACTCTTGTCAGGACTCTCTTATGAGAAGAATAGCCTCTAAGAGCACAGATATGGCAATGTTTAAATAAGATTGAAAGTTCATACTAGTGTTTAGATGTAATTGAGTTAAATTCTGCAAATTAAATTGATAGTTTTAATTAAATCTCTGCCACTCACTGTGTGTTTTGCGATATGTAGGAAAAATGAATTCCAAAATACAAGGCAAAGAACCTATGGGTCCTCCACGTAAAAGGGGATATGTTGTGTGGAATCGCCAAATGGATGTGATGCTTACTTCCACATTATATGAGCAAATTAACGAAGGGAACAAAAGTGATGGGGATTTCAAGTCCCAAGCGTATCAAGCCATGGTGGACAAGTTAAGGGTTGAATTGAATATATTTGTGACTGTAGATCATGTTAGGAACCGAATTAGGGTTTGGAAGAAGCACTATGCTACTATTGTCGAAATTCGCGCTTACACAAAATTCAAGTGGGATGAAGAGAGGAAGATGGTGGTGATCCCTGCAGAAGAGCTTGGTGAATGGAATAAGTACTGTCAGGTATGTTATTATGACTTGGTCTCGCTTACCCTTTGTTGTCCTGCTGCAATGTAGTGTTTTGGCAATAGTTTCTATATCATTGAGAGCGTGTTTTGATGTGGTGTTGTGGATGCGAGTGGATCTTAGATGGCGCACAAGGATTTCTGAATCTGTGTTTATCGATATGCAGGTGTATTGTTGTTGTTTACGGAAAAATGAGTGAGTTATAGCCTACACTAAGGTCTTTTTTTGTCTCACCTCGGTGATTCCGACTAAAACCAAGACACATTAGGTTCCAAGTTATACCTTATCTTCTCTCTTTCGTGTACATTATCATAGATCAAGAATGAAAAGGTAAAAGATCAAGCATAGAATATAAAAAGTGACTGCAGTATTCAAGAATTGAAGTATACAACAATATTATAACTCCTAGTGACTGTCCACATTTTTTTATAGGCGATTGCCCAACTCGTTGCAAATATCTTACGTTGAAGTTGATAAGCATACCCCATACCACGTTAATAAAGTAGACGAATACGGTATTAGATCAATATAGAAGCATCCTACAGGAAGTGCAGAGTATAGTTACAACATCAAAGCTGATAATTTGCTTATTCACTGCAAAAGTTATCCATAAATCTCAATTTATAGACACAGGTTTATTTAGACACTAAAAGTTGGTTAAGCTGTAGACAGGAAACCTACTTTTTAGTTTTTACTACAATTTTCTGTCAAACCAGTGAAGAAATCAAGAAACTGCAAATGTTATCCATAATTTTGATGCTCTATTTAGTATTACCATTGCTGTATTAAAAGGAAAAAGAGTGCGTTGCGGCTGAATACATATGTTTCATTTGAGTTCTTCAAAGCAACAGCAATTCTGTAGCAGAGAGTATACATATTTCTCAACAAGTAAACATAAACATGAACGAATCATAATTTAAGCTTATCATTCTTCTTTGTTTTTCCAGATGGTTATATTGTATAAAATGACTGAGAATTCTAGCATATAACTGATTTTCTTTGGTGCAAATGTGCAATATATGCTTCATTTTGTTGCTTTAACGTGTAAGAAAATCCTAATGCCTCTGCATACTTGAACAAGTGTATTGACAATTGGGATGATATAGTTACTTTGTTCACTTTGGATAGAGCAACCGGTGATGGGGCTGAGCAACACAAGGAGTCCGCTGCTGCTATGGACACTGAAACTGAAGGAGGGAGTACATCGGAGACTTCTTCCGGAGGTTCAAACAAGAAGCTTAAGAGGGATCGTCTAGCGGATGCTGTTAGTAGTTTTGCGGATTCTTTCAAAGAGTATGTGAGTAAAGCGCAAGGCCCTCCGAAACCAAGTTCCCAAGAGATCTACGATGTAGTCTCTAGTGTTCTTGGGCTTTCGGGTCAACAAGTGCTTCAAGTTGTGAAGAGGTTTATGAACGGGCCGGTAAATGAATTTGATATGCTAAAACATCAACCGGAGGAGCAAAAGTTAGATTGGTTTTTATTATGTATTAGTGATTAGTAGTTTTATTTCGTTGGTTGTAGGATTGAATTACAATTGTAAAGCTTGGTTTGCCAAACAGTATTTGAATTTGAAATTCAAGATTTGAAATTCTATGTATTCCCAAACAGCTTGTTAGAATTTGAAATTCCAAATTTGAAATTCATAAGTTTCCCAAACACTCGACTTGGAATTGAATTCCAGAAATTGAAATTATGAATTTGAATTGTACTACTTCCTCCGTTTCAATTTACATGTATTCACTTTCACTTTTCACGCGCGTCTAACGCAAAACTTTGAGAACATATATCTCTAATTTTGTATTTGTAAAGATTATAAAAAATACATATCAATAAAATACATATTAAGACGAATCTAACAAGATCCCACATGACTATATTTTTATTCACGTATAAATCACAAACGATGGTCAAAGAGAAATTTGTGAATAGTGTAAAATGTCAAAGTGGAACATCTAATATGAAACGGAGGAAGTATTTGAAATGAAATATGGGTATCCAAACGCAACCTTATATACTTTCATTTGGTATAGCCTATCAAGTATCAACCTATCAAAATCTCCAGCAAAATCTGCCGCAAATCGCACACACCCCGGCACCGCAAACACTTGTTTCTCCGCAGCATGGCAGCCATGGAGGCGCAAAGCAATGTCTATGAAGCGCCGAAACAGAGGACTAAACACAAGGGTAAACACGACAAAGATAAGCCATGGGATGACCCCAGTATCGAGTATCGACCATTGGAAAGTTGAAAAATTCGACCCTTCTTGGAATGCTCGAAGTCAGCTCCTTTTCTACCATTTTCCCCCAATATCGAGGTTTTTTTTTCTTTTAGCTTCCTATTTCTGCTTAATCATGGCTTCCTTTTCTCATTATCTGAAATGGGTCTTGTTTATTTTATCCATGAAACTGCTTTTAGCTTGAGTTTTTCTTTAAT
The DNA here is from genome assembly GCA_947648045.1 of Beta corolliflora. Classification (NCBI taxonomy): domain Eukaryota; kingdom Viridiplantae; phylum Streptophyta; class Magnoliopsida; order Caryophyllales; family Amaranthaceae; genus Beta; species Beta corolliflora. The sequence continues at coordinate 1,891,659 of CANSZD010003287.1, read as the reverse complement.
TTTCATTTTTTTTTTGTCCGATTTATGTCATGTTAGGGTTTTTGTTAATTGTTGCTTCTTTTTTTCGGGGGATGGGTTTGCTTATCTCGTTTGTTGCATTGCAATTTCTTTGTTTACCATTAGGTGGGTCATGGGTGCAATTGATATTATACAACCAGGTGTACCGTACACCCAAGAGTACTTCTTTGCTCATCTATCGTTTGTAGAGCTTTGAATGAGCCAAAAAAAATGAGGAATGGCTAAAAATATAGCCTTGGATGTATGGTACACCCAGGTGTGTGGTGTAAGTTTTTTAGGTGGGAAGATAAGTTGGCATTTTTAGGATTGCTTTTGAATTGGGTGTTTATATGCGTTATTTATGTCTAGTCAGAACAGTTGGATTCCATTCCTTGGTTAAACCTACGCTATGTTCTTTTGAGAAGGTGTTCGGTTGAAGGTTTAGGAATGCAATGGAAACAATTAGTGATGAAAAAGTTGTTTGGTCGAGGTAACTTGGAAATTAAACCTCATATCTAGAGGCTCTATCCTTGCTAAACCTCGTGAATTTCATACTCACCACCCCCTAGGCCCCTATGCATTAAAACCCCATACCTCCCCTTTAGTAATGGATTTTAAATACATACCTTGAGTGAACCAAACAACTACAAAAGAAGTAATGGATTCTCATTCTCATACCATTTCATTCCAATTATTTGAACCAAATGCCCATTGACTATTGATGCTAATCAAGTTCCATCCTATTGTTTATACCGTTTCGCAGCACAAAATTTGAATCTTAATTGAGGTGGTCGAGGGAAGAGGGAAAGGAAAATTATATTGTGTCTAGGCTTTGTCAAGGTCTATCCTCTAGTACCTTGAAATTAAGACATTCAAGAATAAAAGTAAGTGACAAGTGTTTTGTGATGTTGCCTTTGAAGCCATAGATTTGGGCTTCCCTAGGATGATTTTCTTCTTAAAATTGCTTAAATCTTTACTCCATGTTGCATGACACTGGAGTTTTGAAAGTTCCTAATATTTATTTGTTAAATAGTCTTACAAAATTATATATTTAATAAATCTTGACAATGTAGTGCTTGCCTTACATAAACCTCATAAACTATTCGAATCTGAGGGTTCAGAAGCACTCTCTACACAACCTTGCCCCTTCATATGAAACACCTATCACATCCTAGAATTGTTGAACTCTAGTGCACATTCTTCACAAGTCATTGAACTTGAATTGCTAAAATTGTCTCACCAAGCTTTTGGCAGCTTGGAAACATAAGCTCTGAGACTTCAAGCTTTCTTTGTTTGCACAAGCATCCAAGTCTTCTTTTTTTCCCACATGTTCTATTGGGCTTTCTTACCTTTTGCTTTTGTTAATTATGCAAACCCCTTTGTCTGAGAGAAGCGCCACCTTTTTCAAACCCCCTAGCAAAAATGAAGTTCTCTTAAGAAACGTTCCATTGGGTCAAGAACTTGTTGAATAGGGACTATTACTAATGTTCTTAAGAAGTGGAAGATTAATAAGGACAATACTTTTATTCTGAATGAGACATTTGACATATTCTTTTCATATGGAATCTTGTTCAATATTTACGCACTAATGATTCATGGAGAGATCCTATGAAAGATTCTAGTGGATGGTTTACTTTTTATAGCCAATCTATGCTAAATGCCGAGGACTATGTGAGTATTGCAAAATGGTGAAACAAAATAGTGAAACTAAATTTGCCCCGAAGGCCACTTTGTTAGTTTTGATATAAAACAACTATTTGAATCAGATCTACTTATGGGTTGGTGGATATTATGATTTATGAGACTTTGTGGCGGAAGAGTGAGTTACAAGTTAGTGACCTGAGTAAATTAATATGAAATAACATCTTCTAGTATCAATTTAATTGCATGTCTTCAATTTTGCTGGCAGTCCGGCACAATATTTCTTTCTCTCCTTGTTTGTGAATATGATTTTTTATTACTTCAGGAGGTATATCTTATTGATTAGTCAATGTTGATTTCTTGTTTCCAATAATTTGCAGAAAAATATTTGCAAGATGTTTGGCCAACTGTGAAGGCTGCTTTGCGTGAGCATGGTATTTCATGTGAGCTTAATTTGGTAAGTCTATGTTCTTTACCTTCACAATTGGACAAATTATTGTTAAGTGTGTGCATTTGACATAGAACTACATGGCTATGGACAGTAGAATTGTCACATATTGTTGCTTCGTTGGATGGATGAAAACTTTACCTTCCCCTTCCCGCTTAAAAAAATAACCCAAAAACAAAAATCCACTTCCTGGCTGTGATTGACAACTCACTACTGTAGCGCTTGTGCTGTGGGGGATTAATTCCCCTGCTATACTGTCAACAAGTTCTGTATACTTCATCTGAACAAGTAGTCCTATTTTGCGGGAGAATTGGAGAAGGCATGCTGTCCTCTTTATTTGGGGATTCAATGGGCATACTGTTAATGAGAAATTAATGAAGTTCACATATGATGTTTGGAGGGACAGATTAATAGCTTATGTAATCTCACTAAGCTTCAATGCATTAATGATACCCCATATGAATTTTGTTCAATTTTTATCGATTTTTCAACTTTTTCTCTCTTCTCCTCCTCTTACTAAGTTAAATAGAGCTTTGGAACGTCTTAATTAGACCTACTACATTGGTTGTATCAAGTCACTAAATCATTTTGAGTATCCATTCCCCACAGTTAGGATTAATATGGAATATTTCATAGTTGGGGATTAATACGAGAAGATGGACCATAGTTTGGATTACCGTAAATTTTTCCAAGTTTGAGGCACAAAGAGGACAAGTCTCCGGAGCCTAGGCGCAAGGCAAGGCTCGTAGAGTAGGGTGGAGAGGCCGTGCTCTCATTCGTGAAATGGCATAAAGTCTGTGTTCGTTAAAATCTGGAATAAGAACATTGATGGTACTGGAGATAAAATGTGTGTGATAATATGGTAGACGTGTGGTATCTTGGCATAGGATTGGTCTCTCATTGAAGGATAAAAAATTGTTGTGCTAAAATTGTTCTTGTAACTACATTCTCTTTGTTTGATGAGGGCATACGCAGAAAGGTTATGATATTTATCATTTGAATTTTATAAGTTGAATGGATTGTTTTTCAGATTTCTTTGTCTAAAAAATATATCTGGAATCTGTGATGCCAATAAGTTGCAATAGTGTTTGGCACAATTATTAAGGCTTAGAATATAAGTGTGGTGGTATAAGTGTGGTGATGTATTTAATCTTATAAAGATCAAATGGTTTACGGAAAACGTGCCTAAGCAAGCAATGTTGTTCGAACAAAGTAACTGAGTAACCAAGGATAGAACTTAGATGTTTAATGATAAAGGTTAAGCCACCACAATAAACACTCTAAGCGTTGAATAAGCATAAAGGCAAAGCCACGAGCAAATTTGAAGGTTTGTGTAACACTTAAGTAACTAAACTCACTATTTTATTAATGCATAAAATTCAATAATAACATTAATTAAGCTATTTATACTCTAAAACTACTAATCCTACTATGCTTAGGACAAGTCCCTAAGTCATACACCTATTATAACTCTTAAAACAATAAGATAATTACTAATAACAATAGGATAAGAACAAAGAGTCCTAAGGTGCTTAAAAAAAGAAAACCTATTCCAAGTGGAAACTTGTAAGCCAAATCTAACTACAACTAGGATATGAAGAGTCCTAACTTCACTCAACTAGGCATGATTCCGCATGCCACTTCTCATGCTTGCTCCCAAGATTAGTTAACAGATATGCTACCCCCTTTGTAGTAAAGCTAATGAACGAGCCACCATGCATTGCTTCAATTGAGCCAAGGTCTATACTCATATTCTTATGAACAAGAGCCATTAAATCTTCATCTAATACTCCTGTATCATGTTGCACAACATGTGATAGTTGAAATATTGAATATGGGCAAATGGCATGTTTTTTTTTTTTGGTTTGGTTTTTTTTTTTTTTTTTTGGGGGGGAGAGAAAAGCATGATTTAGAAAAGCATTATTCGAACATGTGCTCATAAGGTTTTCTTTTGGTAATGTAGTAAGTGCTCTTTCTCCAAATAAGGAACTTGAAACAATATGGGCAACCATATCCAGATTCCAGAAAGTGGAATAACATTAAGAGAGAGAGGGAGTAGTTGTTTATTAGCATCTTCACTTCCCGTTGCCAGTACTTTTTATTTTCATTTTTGCTGTCTCTTGTTTTCTTGTAGGCTATAGGGAGAAAACTTTGGGGTTGATTATTTTTTCTTGGTTTTCAGGTTGAAGGAACTATGACTGTTTCAACAACTAGGAAGACCAGAGATCCATACATTATAGTGAAATCAAGGGACCTCATTAAACTTTTATCGAGAAGTGTTCCTGCACCTCAGGTATGTCTTTAATTCTTTTTGGGTTCATTTATAGTTCACTCTATACAACTACTCTGATCTCCCCACCATTTTAGGGTATGTTTGGAGTATAATTCTGTTAAAGAACAAAGATGTCTATTTCCATTAATGTGATCCTGTATCCCCCCTTCTTTATTCTAGTGGTTCGGTATACTCTCTGATATGATCTTTTGTGTTGTTGTCATAGGCAATCAAGATACTGGATGATGAAATGCAATGTGACATAATCAAGATTGGTAATTTAGTGAGAAATAAGGTATGTTTTGTTTTATGGTGTATATACTATGTTTGCAATATTTGTCATTTCATCTGTGGTGCAGAATCTTTACACATTGTCAATTCTGAGAGAGCTTTGAATAGCTGTATCAAGGCACGAAACCCTTTTCTTTTAAAAATAGTAGTTGTTTTGCCCCGAGCTTGTTGAACTTTTATACTAAGCGCGTAGGAGTATTATTAGTTAAGTGATTAGACTCGGACTCTTGGTCCTTCATGTGATCTATGTTGAGTTCAGAGGCCTGTATAGTGAAGGCTTCTGTGTGGAAATCTGCTTAAGACAAACGAAGTTGCAAATTCAAAGACCAAAAGAGTATGTGTCATGTGTATCAAATTGATGCTTGAGGCATTCAATACACCACAATGTTAACTTGTCATGTGTTTATCCAATTAAGTCCTAGAGGTATTAATTTCACTGCAATGTATGTGTTCATCTAACTGAGGCCTAGAGGCATGTATTATGCTGCAGTGTCATTACTAACAAACCTACCCCCAGTTATGTGAGGTGGTAAAGGTGGAGTGGGTTATTTGGCTAGCACTAGTTCCTGGTGGGCACAAAGAGCAGGAAACACCTTTGTCACTCATCTTTGTTCGGCCACTATGGGTCTTATGGCTGAAGAAATATGATGTGACTACTTCTCCCTTTTTCTTCTTTTGGGGGGGGAATGGGGGTATATGGGTGTCTTCACACATACATCTCTGAAATGTCCATGTGTGGGTAGGGAATGGAATGAGTTATGAAGGAATTTGTAAGCTAAATTCAAATGACTTTAGATATTCAATTTTGATATCGCAGATCCCTAATAGTAAAGTAAACTGGAATTATGAAACTGCTGTGGGATTTTGCATCACCTTATCAGATGATAGCATGATTGAGGATCTCATGTTGTATTGATGGTTGATAAATCATATGACGCCCGACTCCATTATCCAACACTCATCGATATATAATAATAATAAATTAATGTCAAACTCTGGATTTCTTGTCTCCTATCCAAATTGTGCAATTAATTGTGATAGTTTGTGGCTGTATGTCTACACATTGATTACTGCACTGGAAGGAAGCTTGATAGGTTTATATTGCTGATTGCAGGCGCGCTTTGTCAAACGGCGGCAACATCTTCTTGGTCCTAACAATTCTACTTTAAAGGTTTGTTGGGTAATATTGATTTTTTGATATAGGAGAAAGGTAAGGAAGTAAGTCGTGTGAGATTTCTGAGGCATTATTGTGCTACGCTGGTCTGATGGCCAAGCAGACAACATGTTCTTGCTTTTTTTTTTCGTTTTTTGAGTTACCCTCCCCCCCTCCTCTTCCCCCGCAAACAAAAAAAACACACACACACACAACAAAAGAAAAGTGAAAAAACTGTTCCTGTGGTTCACGCTTTTGATAGCTGTGCAGGGAAACCGGGTGGGTTGTTGGGAATATGCACATTAGTGCTTTGACTTACTGTTTCTTACTGATGCAGGCACTTGAAATCTTGACGGACTGCTACATCCTTGTTCAGGTGTGCATCAGGAACTTCATGTGAATGTTGGAATTCCTTTTTCTGTAGGAAACTTTAGTTGGAATGATACAAAACTTTGGTGGGGGGTGTAAAATAATCCTAAATTAAGCTGTCCAGAGAACTCTCACTGGGAAACCCTTCTGATCATAGCCATTGGATATCTATTTAATTTACAGCTCAATAGACTCCCGGGTGCCTTGCATTAAGAGGTGTTGATTGCTTTGACCACGCCCCTGAATAGCCACAAACATCACCCTATTGCCCCTGCCAAGCCACCAAAACACCCAACCTTCCTAGCCATTGGCCCCACTTCACAAGCCACAACACACTGCACAAACAGAAGGGGGAAGGTCCGAAAAGAAAAGGAGAAGGAAGAATGGGAGAGCTCTTTCTGGGAAAATCAAGGACAGAGGAAGGGGGAGGGGCAGCTGGAAATATTCGGGGAGGGGGCTGGTGGGGGGCAACAAATCAGGAAAGGGGAAGAGTTTGAGAATTAAAAGGGGAAGGGAGTGGATAGGAAGTATTAGGGTAGAGTAAGAGGATGGTCCTAGACTCCTAGTTACTGGTGCAAAGTGCTGAGTAATTCTCTGATGATAATATTATCTGTTCCCTTGATTTAACTATTGAATTAATGACCAAATATGAGGAAATGGATTATCCTGGTTATAATCTTCAATTTAATGTTATGCTCTCTTCAACTTATTTTTGCTTAACTTATTTTTGATGAACCTATTTTTATTGATTTTATTTTTTGCTGAACTTATTTTTACTAAACTTATTTTTGCCAAACTTATTTTTGATGTACTTAACTTATTTTTGCTGAATTTAACTTATTTTTGCTGAAATTATTTTTACTAAATTTTTTTTTGCTGAACTAAACTTTTTTTTAATAAGGTTAGGAGAATACAACCTTAGACTTATTGTGGGATTCAAAGTCGCTGACTCAGATACTGCCAACTTTTTCTAGATAAAATTCATCTATCAATCAACTTGACACATGGCCTACTTTACCTGCTTAACCCGTTAATTTTGAGCTGGGAGCAATGTAGGAAGGATATCTGAAAAATAGGGATCAATGAAGAATAAACCAAACTCGGAATTATAGGCACTGCAAACTTGGTAGTTCTGCAATGCCCTTAAAGTTTGGATTACTGCGAATTAATGCAAAGTTGGATAATCAAGAGGGCCAGCCAAAGTTGGGGAATATTACTGTAAATTTTCATATTAGTGATGAGGGATGAATTATTGATTCGTACATCTTCCCTCCTTTGTGGTGTTTATCCAGGGAAACACAGTAGCATCTATGGAATCTTTTAAAGGATTAAAACAAGTCAGAAGAATTGTAGAAGACTGCATACAGAACAAAATGCATCCAATATATCATATCAAGGTACTCGTCTGTATTTCTCTTCTTCTTGTGTTGTAGAATTACAGTAGAAAGATAATCACGTGGTAGGTTCCTCTTTTCGTGTGCATTATTTTCTTGGTTTTCTTCAGGTTCCTTCATACTGCTGCTTGTCAGTATTTCTCTGTTTATATCGAGAAATAGGTACTGGCTTCCTGCATAACAGTTGAATCCAAATTGGTGAAACAAGGCAGTTGCAGTTGCTTATTGCTTATTGTTTTTGAGATTAGACATCTGTTATATATTTAGTTGCTATACTCACTCTCCATGTCAAATTTCACTGATAGATTCTCATGATGAAAATGGAACTCGCCAAGGATCCCACCCTTGAAAACGAGAATTGGGATAGATTTCTGCCGCAGTCAAAAAGTACAACACCTGGGATGACTTGTAATAATTAATGTTCATTTTTAAGAAGCATTATTTATATTTTAGTCTTCTTGAATTTCAGGAAGAATGTTTAGAAGAAGAAAGGTAAGGGTAAGGAGAAGAAACCGTATACGCCGTTCCCCCCTCCACAACAGCCTAGCAAGGTGAGCATTATGTTGTGAAATTTCTAGTCTTTCTTGAGTGCCAGTTTCTATCTTTCTAGTTGAGTCCTGCTTGTGGCGATAAAAAAAAAAAAGGGTCTATTGTCTTCAATGCTATCTTTGTTGTGCATATTCAACAAGCCAGCATTTTGGGGTAATTAAACAACTGTATGTGATTTGGGGTAACTGAACCTGTTGTCTACAATACATTTGGTGTAGAAAAGATCTAATGGAAACTATTTTTGGTTGACACTAAAATTATGATGTTTGGACGCCTTCTGTTTTGTTCTTGTGAGCACCATTAACAAGCATATTATGTAGATTGACCAACAACTGGAGACTGGGGAGTACTTCTTGAGTGAGGAAAAGAAGTCGGCTAAGAAGTGGCAAGAAAAGGAAGTAAAGCAGGCTGAGAAATCAACTGAAAACAAACGAAAAAGAGAGGCCGCTTTTATTCCACCTGAGGTTTGAGATGTTCATCTTAGCAGTTGAATTATTTTCTACTTTTTAGTTGATGGGCATTTTAACGCAAGAATTTAACACTTTTCTATTATAGGAGCCTGTGATGCAAGGCCATAAGAGTTCAACAGATGATAAAACTGATGTCAACGCCATGGCACAGTCATTGAAGGTAATTTTGTCAGCGATTTCATCTTTTTTTTTTAAAACGACAGGCTTGGCATATATTGTCTGTGTGTTTGAACTTGGATTTGTTCTTTGTTCTGCAGCAAAAAGCAAAAGAAATTGTGAAGCAGAAAAATGTCAAGAATCTGGATCCTCAAGCTTATATTGCTGGTTCAGAAGCACCACCCTCAAAGAAAAAGATGAAAAAGTCCAAATCTTAACCGATGAATCTTGGACTTGTTGTCAATTTGTCATTGATTGTCCAACATACTGAACATCGTTTCGGAGTAGTCCATGTTTGTCAATTTTGATATCAGTGGGACTAATTAAAGCGTGAACATTAGATTAGGTTAATGTGGATTTCTTAGTCCAAAAGTCCAGCTCGAGTTTGTAATCAAGAAAAAGAAATCTAGCATTCAAAAGCCTAATGTCTTCACTTAATCGTATTTTTGAAATTTATAGTAAATATGGGGTATATCATGGGCAAACACTTCTATTCATTTGAGAAAATGAGAAAACACTTTTGCCTAAATGAACAAACTTTTTCACTCAATTTCTCATATGAGCATAAGTTTCTGCTTATTTTGAAATTGCAATTTGATTTTAGTATTGAATTACTCTGAAACTTCAATATTTGTTTTTGGCATTGATGAAGCTTATTTTTCTTAAATCATATTTTATTCTTCATCAATTTGATTGGCCACGATGAGAGAGAAAACATGAAATAGAGAGAAATTTGGAGGTGAGAAATAATAGAGGAGAAAGAAATTATGAGGCAAGAGAAATAATGGAGGTAAGAGAAATCTAAAATTACTGTTAATTTTAAATCAACTTTTGCAATATCGACATTAATTTTGTATTTGAAATTTTTTGAAACTCTAATGTTGATTCTCAAATCTAAAATTAATCATCCATTGATGACAATCAGATCCCCAATATTTGATTTGCCATTCATTAATTTCAATGAAGGTTGCAAATTTAGAGGAGAGAGAGAGACAAACAATATAAGAGAAATTTGGTGGTGACAAAAAATTGAGGAGAGATAAATTTGCAAGTGAGAAACAATGGGGGTATGAGAAATTTGGAGGTAAGATAAACAATTGAGAACAAAGAAAATTGGAGGTAAGAGAAACAATAAGGAAGAAGATGGGTGTACCATGCATGTACGAACATGCCATTAAGCTTAGAGGTATAAATGATTCGAATCGAGCTCGAGTTTGGTTAAGCTCGACTCGAACTCGAAAACTCGAAGTCAAGCTCGACTCGGCTCGCAAAACTCGCGAGCTTGGAATAATCAAACTCGAGCTCGAACTCAAAACTCGAATTCGAATCAAACTCGAACTCGAATCAAGAGTTAATCCGTGTACACTGAGTTATGTATTTGGAGTAATCTTTTATAGAGAAAAAAAAGTTAACGCCACCATGAAAAACTCACTAAGGGTTTCAATCATATTTGGATGAACACTCAATGTACTCGAAATATCACTCTATATTAAATGTCCATTATTAACTATCAAAATAGCTTTTAAATAGGTGTTACAAAGACCAAATTATACTAGGACTAGAAAACATAAAAAATAACTAATAAACTAAAAGATGAACTAACTAATTAAGACTTCTAACTAGCTTAAAACAAGTAAAACATATCCCAATCAGGATAGTAAAACCCTGTAAGCAAAAGACTTGTACTACTACTAGAATTCTAACTAAACTATAATTCTAATCCAATTAGGAATCCTAATCCAACTAGGATTTGGACTACTAATTCAACTAGAATTAGGATTACAACTTATACTCCTAATAGAACTAGGAGTTCTAATCCTACTAGAACTAGGATTTCACAAATCCTATTGCTACTAGGACTAGAATTACAACACAAGAATCCTAATAGAACTAGAAAACTACAAAGAGTCATAATTGAACTTGAACTCCATGAAAACCTTCAAGAAGTTTCGAAAATCACAATGAGTCTTCCATGAGTATCCAAGAATAAGGATCCACATTTTCTCATGCATCAGTTAGTGTTTCATTGTCCAACCAATGTGGGACTTTATGAAACAAACCTTCATAAAAAACAATAGTTTCCACCAAACGAAGAAATGTAACAAATAGTTTTGTTCCATTTATTAAGAACACAAACTTAAACTTTTGTTTCCCAACCAATATGGGACGACTTAAATTAAAAACAATAAGTATAGCTAGAGTAGTAACATTTTATAGAGAAAGAAAAAAGCTATTGTTTACACTACAAACCATTATGAAACATTTAATATTTTACATAAAAGATCGTTTTTAAAATTTTTCCAGTTTGTTCATGAGCTTTCGAACCGAGCCAAGGCTAGGCTTGTTAAAATCTTGTACTCAACTTGTTAACCATCACCTAAAGACAAACTATAATTAAAGTCCATTATGAAAATATTTTCTATATAAGTGTTAATTTTATTTTATGGATTGAATTTTTTGAAAAAGTTTGAGAACTATTTATTGATATTACAAGTATTATATACAATTTTTTTTTTGCAAGTTTCTCGCGAGCTTTTCAAGTCGAGTAGGTAGTGTTCACCTCAATTCATTATTCATCGAGTCGAGCCTACTCGAGTTGAGCTTTAACAGAGTTTTAACCGAGTCGATCTTGAGTAGCTCGAGAGTTATCTCGTTACATTTACACCCCTAATTAAGCTGTGTTATTTATATTCTTATCCAAACAAGACACACTGCGAATTTGATGATGATGGCAGATGATATATGTGGAAAATATCTCTGATTAATGACCCTCACTTCTCCCTGACAATAGGAAGTCTCCTAACATGAATAAATTAAGGAAATTCTGTAGAGCCATAAATTATAAAGTTGCATGCTTCATACTCCCTCCATCTCTCAATAGACTTCCCATTTCTTACTTTCATGTTTGCTAATGTACATATTGTATCATTAATATCATTAATCTTATATTAGTAAAAACTATAAAAGTTTGAATTTCGTAATTTACACAATGAGACGAATCAAACACAAGATCCCACATAACTATGTTTTTTATTATATATTGGGAAAAAAATAAGAAGATTTTATTTACTTATGAATAGTGCCAAAATTAGAAATGGGAAGTAAATTGAGGGACGGAGGGAGTAAAATAAATGATAACCAACACGAACGAGTGTCTCGGTCCTGTAGCTTTTGTTTCCCTTAGGCAGAACCCTAATGCAAAGGTGTTGGACATACCTTGTTCATGTATTCTCGATATGACTATGTTGCTCTAGCATGACCAAACTCAAAAATGACAACATATCTTCAGGTCCTTCCTCATGTTTAACTTGTTGGACATGCATACTTAACAATCTTCTCCAATCAACAATCAGAAGTTTCGTCTCATTAGGATAACAATGTCTACCTTTTAGCAAAAACCTCCTTTGCTTGACATACACTTGAGTCATCGATACTCTTCAACAATAAATAAGCTTCTTGCATTTCATGTTTCTTTTATGATTTTCTCTCCGTTATCTATAACCATAATAATTCCTTAATGCCATCTCAATCATGCATTGTGATACTAACATGTTGATTTATCTAATTTAGCGAGTTCTGGCATTTGAAATTTGCTCATAAGGTGGAGTAGATGTCATACCCCAAAATTATCGAGACTTCTAACCTTCTTAAACTTCTTTCCCATTCACATAAATTATCCGAAGCGGGAACAAACTCACTACGAATGCGAGACTATGCAATAATAGAGATCATCACCTAAGAAACAACTTCATAAGATATGACATAATAAAATACCTAAGAAACTTCAATGAACTCACTGCTAAGTGATAAGAGGTTTTGTAAAATCTTCTAAGGTGTTAATCGAAAAGAATTAGAGTTGGTTAAATGTACCTTTTACCAAAATAAGCTAGATCACTTTTTTCCGTACGACCCGCATGTAAAGAAGCTTTGCGATGTGACTATGTGAGTAATGCTAAAGCAACAATATTATTTGTATCATTCATGAGTGTGGCCAACTCCCCGTGCTATGCATTATTCCCTGCCCTGGCCATGCAGCAGCAGTCTTGAATAAACCTAATTCATGACTTGTGCTGAAAAACAGTTTTTCAGAACTTTGGCTCTCACATAAAAGAAAGAGCAACGCCATAAACAAATTAAGTACTACCAAGCACATAGGAGGAAAGATGTTAAAAATTCTACTACAATAATTGGTGAAAACTCCCAACAGGGGCAGAAACGATCCTTTAACATATGAAAACAGTTTCTCTAATAGAAAGAGCAAAAAAGATGGAAAATAGCAACAGAAATGGCAAGTTCACTTCAGACATAATCCACGATTATGACATTATTATAGCTTGTCCTCAAACCCGGAAAGCGGGGTCATTTGCTCCTTCAATAAATGCCACATTAGTTATTAATTCGCCTTTTAAAGTCAAATGTTATTTTTATTAATAAATGATCATCAATATTAATTAATTTGGGCTTTTATTTAATTTAGCTTATTTTAATTAAATCATTTATTATTGGGTCAAGTCTCATTAAGTGAAGGTTTGACTTTTAAAAAGATTTATGTCCATAAGGCGCAAGTGGCAGGATAATTAGAAACCCTAGATTCAACAAAGCTCTATAGATAGAGCCCTCCTCTTCGTTTGCCATGGGTGAAAAACAAAAGACACAAAAAGAGAAAAGAGAGCTGCCAAAGAAGTCCAGATCTTTCTCTAACTTTTCACATCCAAAAACAAACCACTCAACCTAGAAAAAGAACAACAAGCATCAAAACCGTTCCATTCTAGATGACCAAACTTGAAGGAGATCAAACTCGAAGGCCCTCATTCAAGAAAGTCAAACCATATTGCAAGACTGTGAAATTCAAGTTCGTGATATACACAAGTATAATTCTCGGAGATCGAATCAATGGATAAACATTAGAGATTATACCCAAATATTCATATTAATAAAGTTTACATTTGTTTCCCATATTTTGACTTTTATCTTGAAAATTTAAAATTTGCATTTACGAATCCAAATCAAACAAGGCACCACATGGTTATAATATATCTTTCATATTGAGAAAATTTTAAAAGATTCTCTCCAAATGTAAATAGTGTCAAAATTCCAAATGATCAAACTAAAAGAAATACAAAGGGAGTACATCTCATGATTTCGAAGTCGTTCTTGAACATATTTACAATTCTATATCGATTCTTCTATAGGTAAAATTTTGGTAGTAGCTGTCGTATGGCTTGCTTTTAATGAAATATTCTCTTTCCTATCAATAAAAAAAACAAAGTTAGGGTGGAAGTACCACTTAATTTGAAAGACCTCATCTCGAAACTTCGAACAAAACTTATATCTCAGCATAATCTTCTCATGAGATTTTTGGCTGTCAGAATAATAACTAATGAACTAAAAAAGAGAGAGGTGATTTTCTCGACTTTGAGTGTGTGAGTACACCCTACTCTTCGTTTTTGGCTTTTCCTTATGCTAGAAAAGTCTGTGAGCTGCTCTTTTGAAAAGGTTGGTTTGATTACTTTGATCTTAGATTATGTCCAAGCAGCAATTCGTAGCCAAAAGCAATTTCTAAACAAGTCACTCATTATGAAGCAGAGCAAGATCACGGAAAGAACCAAAACATATTGTTCTAACCACTCCATATGTTGCATGCCACCTTAAATTAGTTAGAACAAAACCATACTACAACAGATAATGCCAGTTCCTTTCCGCATCCTAAATGTTAACGGGTAATCTTCATATCAGGAATTCAGAACATCACGCGACGGAGTTTGACCTCTACAGCCTTGGATAAAATGCACCTCATGCTGGATATGTCCTGCATCACCAAAACATCGACTATATTATGAAAGCAAGTAATCTTTTCCTCGAGGAAAAAAATAGCTAGACCTATATTTATAATTTTTTTTTTGGCAAATTCTCAATGGTACCATAATGATAGGCAATTTTTTTTTTACCTTCGTTACCACTGTGTTTATGGCTTTTCAATCAAAGTGATTAGTCTGTCAACAAAACGTTAGGCTAGGCTTTTAAGATTAGTAATGAATAAAAAAAAGAAAAAAAAACATATACCATAATCTAAAATTGCCATCCCAACTACCAAAAAATTTAAAACCTCATTAAACACTTAGCTTTTACTTCCTCGGTAACAAACTTGTCTTCCCTTCATATGCATTGCAAACTAATCAAAACCCCAGCATTGTCTTGCTATTGGTATAGTTAATTATTGCAAATTGCGCAACTATTTTAAGAGGAAAAAACTGCAAATTTCTGGGATTTTTTAGTGAGCATATATTGATTGTGGTGAATTGCAGTGATTGCACAAATTTCTGGTTTTGCATAATATTCATAATAATCTAAATGAAATTCATTAATTCAATTGAATTCCATTAATTGCTCCACATAAGAATTTATTTTTGAAAAAAGGGTAGTGTAATTGTGATGTTGTAATACATATATACTATATAGAAAGTCTTTTGTTCCTATTAAAAAAAGCTTTTGTTTGGATGTAGTTGAATGTTGCAAAGTAGCATAAGTGAAAATTTTGAGGTGAGGAAAAAACAGTACAACGTAACGTTGAATAAGAGGGAAGATTAAGATAGGGGTATGATCGTAAAACTAGTCCATTACTAATCTTAAAAGCTTAGCCTAGCATTTTGTTAACTAAACAATCACTTTGATTAAAAAGTCGTAAACACAGTGGTACCAATGTGAAGTAAAACAAAAATATTGCCTACCATCAACAAAAGTCGATAGTTGGATGGTACCACTAAGAAATTATCTACTGTTTTTTCTAGGCAAACCAGTACAAGATTCATTTTGTTAACTAAACAATCACTTTGATTAAAAAGTCATAAACACAGTGGTACCCATGTGAAGTAAAACAATAATATTGCCTACCATCAACAAAAGTCGATAGTTGGATGGTACCACTAAGAAAATCTCTACTGTTTTTTCTAGGCAAACCAGTACAAGATTCATCAGAACATATCATAGCAATATACTGATGTAGAGGGCAAAAGTGTACCAGTTCAATAGAGCTAACGATTGCTGTTAGGGGCTTGAGCATAATTAAAGCCATCAGCACCTGAAGTTGGAGGGTAAGAAGCATTTCCACCAGAAGGAAAGCTTGGCACTGTAGGCGTACTTGTACCACCAAAGCTCCCACCAGCCGGGGCATTTTGGAACCCAGGCTGTGATCCAGTCGAAGGAGCACCATTGGTAACAGGAGGCGGAGCTCCTGGTACTGATGTAGCGGCAGTCATAGGAGGTGGCCCAGGCAGACCATTTGGTTGCACCGGTGCACCAGGAGCACCTGGTTGTCCTAGATATGGTGTTGCACCTGGAGCTGTCCCATAAACTGCAAAAATATCAGAGCTGTTATTAGCTTAAAGGTTCAACAATGAAAATGCTTGCTCTATTGTGATGAGACATTAAACACAACAAACCAAATCAAAAACCTTCAACTGCAGCTAACCTATGATATCGACTTGTATGCATATATATAAAATATATATTACTTCAGAGCCCATGATGCAACTATAGAACCTTAAATTGATCAAAATATCTTGTCAGAATATATATTTTTCCACTATCATAAGAACAATAGCTACTACATGTTAACATTCTCATCTTGCTCCCATAAGGCCCTAATAGCATTGCCAACAGAGCAGTACAAAATTACGAAGATTCATTACTTCAGGTAAAGCAGCATACACGAGATGAGCACAAAACCAATTCTATAGTACTTGTCAAACAAGTGCTCCCACCATTCCTATTCATTCTTCCTACTTTCCCCATTAGGATGTTCTTCAAAGTTCTTCCCGTAGAGAATATTACCTTATTTGGACAACAAAAGGAACGCGAGAACGAGATATACTAGAAAGTAAGAGAGAAATACTAGAAAGTAAGAGAGAAGTTCCAAAAGTAAGAGAAGTTTCAAAAAGAGAGTGCAAAAGGCGCATAAGGTGATTTCAAATTTACTTTTGTACTCGAGCTTTGATTTGTCAATAGATGCATAGCCTAGTAGATCCAACTTAGCTGAAACTTATACATAACCTGAGTTATATCAAATCATGCAGTAACATCCAAGGAGTACTTTCCAAGTATAAAAAGTTACCTCTATGGAAAACAAAAAGAATTCTGAAACAACCTTATCAGAGTCTAAAGCCTGATGGTCTCCAACCTCCAGTTTTATAGTAATCCTAGTAGGAGATGAGCACTATATGGGCGAGTGCAAGAGCAGGTGACAGGTGGTGATGGCAAGCAAGAATAAAGGAGATAGGTGGACATTTACCATGCAAACCACAGCCAAACAACAACAGCAAAAAAGCTTCTAATTGTGCGTAGCCTCGGTGAGAGACTAGTTCAGGCACCAAGACACGCATTTAAGAAGTTAGGCCCAGTGACCTATGAGAAGTGACAAGATGCGCGCACCTCCAGCCAACTCAGTTAGGCACAGGGCGCTGTCTGCTTTATGTAGGGAAGCAAGTGAGAGAGTTCTAAGTTTAATTCAAACAAAAAGACCAAAAAGATAGAATAATAGCTAAGCTTTAATAACACATTGAAGCAAAAGCCCTCAACTAATTGCATGAAAGATCTTCAATTTCAACCAGAAACAAAAATCTCCCTTTTTAAAAAACACTGATTGGAGTCGTCTCTCATGGTAACTGACCAAAGTGTGGAAGATGTACTAGGCTAGGAGAAACCAACCCTTTCAGTTTAAGTTCCTCAATCATCAATCGTCTTCCCTTTTACTAATGCACCTTAAGTTCCTCCAACAGAAACTCCTTGGCACTTACATGATTAGCATCACCTCACAAGAATACATGGTCCAATTGCCCCAACAAGGATTAAAATGAGACTTTCTACACCCTCAGCCCTCTGTCACTCAAGGCCCTCTGTCACAAGAATACTAGATAGGCAAGGCCCAATTTCTTCATTCCTTAAGTGCAAATCTTAATTCCTTGCCTCAAACTCCTAGTTGGTGAGCTCCCAATTTAGATTATTATTCATTGAGATAGGCAAGGCCCAATTTATCTGGCAGGCTTGTGATCAAGATTAGAGTTACTCACGTTGCATTTAGAAGAGTCTTGGAACCAGCTTGTTTCGTATATTAAACGTCCAAGACTGGATCTTTTTCATGGGAAGTAGCAAAAGTTTCAACCTTCTCGTCATCTTCAACAACAAAAATCGAATCTGAAATTACCTCCTCTATGTTGCAAGAAAAATCTTCAAGAATTAACTGTTCTTTTTTTTGTAAAATTTTGTTGTTGCATCAAAAAGATTTAACCCTTTTAGTCGCTTCTTGCAACCGTTCAAGAGCTTGCTTGACTCCCAATGGTAATCCATACGAAGAAAACAACAAAAATAAACAACCCTGGAAACTGCCCCACATATTTCACTAAATGTTTGAGATCTAAAACCTAAATAAAACACCTTTCATGAAATTTCGTCACAACATAGCCCTAGGTGTCTTAAAACACTCTACCAAAATTTTATCAAAAAATAACAAGCCAATTGGTTGCAATTTTTATTTTACTACACTGTAATATGCCCGGAAAATAAAAATCTGCTTCAAATATTTTCGTTCGCTCTGACTTTGTTATTTATCGGATTAGGCTGAAATTTTGACACAATGTAGCCCTATGTGTTAGATTTCCGAAGAACCAAAAAATCACAATTCGGACCACACGCGCGCCACACGGGCCGTTACAGTAGCCTTGCTCTCACACCACTAGATGTGATTTTTGTGGCGGTTTCAAACTCTTTTTGAATTTTTTATTGATTATGAAGGATTATTATTGAAATTAAAAGGGGATAGGCTCTTAAATCTAGGTTTAAGAGGTTCTCTTGTGAGTCTAGGCTCCAAGATCACACAAAGATCTAGGTCTCGTGTATTTTAAATGCAGAAGTTCAATCCAAGCAAACAAGCTCAAACTTTTCTTCAACTTAAACACACACTCTATCTCTATCTGATTTTTATTAATGAACTTCGGCCATATAGATAAGTACATAAAAGAAATTCGAAACTATATAGGACTAGATAATAGACATCAGCAAACTAAATCTACCTTTATCTACACGCCTAAGATAGAATAAAAATAACTAACTAAAGTCCTAACTAGCTTAAAACAAGTAAAACCTATTCTAAGTAGAATAGTAAAACCTTGTAAGGAAAAACTTCTACTACTACTACACTTCTAACTAAACTATAATTCTAATCCAATTAGGAATCTCAATCCGACAAGGACTTGGACTTCTAATTAGCTACAATTAGGACTATGGTTTATACTCCTAACACAATTAGGAGTGCTAATTCTAATAATACTAGGATTACATGAGTCCTATTGCTACTAGAACTAGGAAAACTACCAATACTCCTAATAGAATTAAGAGTATTTTACAACCTTCATTTGTAAGAGGGATTAAACTGGATTAAGCTCTTCCAGCATCACATTGTCTATGGTTGTCAAAGTTTGAGCGGTCCATAATGTAATGAGCTGCTTAACTAGGGGGGCACTCTAGGAGTATCGTTATTATTCTGTTAGGTATCAGCTTGTATGACAACATATAAGTAATTAGTTACAAGGGAAAGGGGGAAAGGAAAGAAGCATTAATATAAAGAAGAGTAGAGAATCAAAAAGAACATAAAATGTCGTGCAATGTAATGCTTTTTTTCAGCTCTCTTAGGGAGAGATTCAAGCCTCACAAATGCTTAAAAATTATCTTTAACTTCAATATCTACAGCTTCATCAATCAAAATAACCAATTTCATTTCTTAATCTGTCTAATATGTTTCATAGCAGATTCATGCAAATTCCTTTTTTTATTTTACTTCAACTGTTCAATGTTCACACATGGGCCACGTGCCTCAGATCTCAGCCGTATGGTTCCTTAAATTTTGCACAGTAAAAGACATATTCGCTGAACTCATGGGACTATTCGATTCTCAAATTTTATTAAAAAACATCCAATCTATTGATCATTTAAGTAAATATAAGTAACTGAAAGCAGAAACTACCTGGCATGCCAGTAGGTCTAGGCAACATGGGTAGCCTAATCCCTGGAGCCATTGGAGCATTAGGAGGAACAGAACCTGGAATTGGCAATGGTGCAGGAAGAATAGGTGGCCTAACACCAGGTCTCCAGGCCGCGTATGTAGCACCAATTTGAAATGCACCTTGGCCACTAAGATGCTCCTTGATTCTCTCGATCAATCAAACTTTGTGTTTGTTGCTCCTCAAATTGCTGATAATAACTTCGCACATTTGCCTGGAATCAAAATATATATCACAAAGTAATTTTAGAGATGAAAACCGATATAGGTTAATTTTTATTTTTGTGCAAAATTAAGGGTGCGTTCTTTTCAATTGAACTTATCTGAACTGAACTTATTGGACCTGATTCAACTTATTGGACCTGATTGAACCTGATTAGAACTTATTGGACCTGATTGAAACTTATTGACCTGATTGGAACTTATTAAACCGGATTGGACCTGAATGAAACTTATTAGACCGGATTGGACCTGATTGAAACTTATTTGACCTTATTAGACAAAAAAAATGATGAGTAACAACATAAATATTACCCCAAACATAAATACTACCCCTTGAAATTTATTATGAAATAATAATTATTAAAATTTACCCTTCAAAAAAATAGTAATTATTAATTATCTCTTAAGATTAACAATTTAACAAAAAAAAAACTATTTATATACTTGCATATACAAAACTTCCACCACTAATATATATAATAGTCTTGCTTTGATTTCATAAAGCACTAGTAGAAAATCAAAAGTTGATTAACATTTATAGCTTAACAAGTGAGAAATTGCCACGCATGGAAAAAAATTATTTCACTCCACTTTAGTTCTATGACTAAAGTAATAAAACTCATTAACTCATTTAGTTCTATGACTTGAAGGTAGTAGAACTCATTATCTCTCCCTCCACTTTCATCTCTCTAAAAAACTTGAAACTTGTGAAAACTCCCATCCGAGAAAAATTTATCATAAAGACTCGTGGAGAGCTAATTCTAATTGGAGAAAAAGAATTGTTATTTTCCATCTACATTGTGATTCAAGTTCATCTTCATCTTCAAGTAAGTTTTTTAGTAAAGCATAACCTGTAATTTTGGAATTTGATGTTACATGTAAATCTTTACACACATTTTCACCTATTGTTCATCTTCCTTGACGAAGATGGATGATGCTTACCAGTTGGCTATCATCGTGACAACATGCACGCTACATAATTTTATTCGTTTACATAATTTAGGGATTCCAATTTCGAAGTAGTTGAAACCATAGAACCAAGAGCTGATTAAAATTTGACTAACAAAACGAGAACAAAGAATATGGAAATTACTCGTGCAAAAATTGCAGATGAAATATGGTTGGATGTTGGTGAAGAAAACGTATTGATTGAAGAGGAGGATGTGGAAGATGAAGAAATATACTCCGATGAAGAAAGATACTTCGGTGATGATAATGAAGCAATCAATTGATAACATTTATATCTTTCATTGTTATTAGTCACGAAAACATGTTATCTCTAGTTATTTAAAGACGAATTGCAAAATAATGTAATTATGATGATTATTATTGTTAAACTTATTTGACCATGATATAATATTTTTTGATAATAACATAATCGCCTAATAGTAGTATGAATAATAAAATAATAGACAATAATACAAGTATAATACTATATAATCATTGTGGTACTTTAATTAAAAATTTTAATAATAACATAATCAGCTAATAGTAATATGAATAATAAAATAATAGACAATAATACAAATATTTATTTATCATTGACTATTTGGACCTTCTTAGACCTGATTAGAACTTACTGCACCTGATTGGAACTTATTGGACCTAATTGGACCTTATTGACCTGATTGGATCTGATTGAAACTTATCTGAACTGAACTGATTGGACATGAAACTTAATTTTTTAAGGTGAAGAGAACGCATCCTAAATCGAGTCTTTTGGAATATAAATCTTCCTATGCACAACGAGGCAAAGCTGGCATACCTTATGTTTGTAACCAGCATTATGTTGCTTCCGACGGATGGCTGAGAGCAAAACAGGAAATTATCAACAAAAACAAACAAAGTAGAGGGAATCAAATCCAAAGGACCAAAATCGTAGGCAAAGACATGCATAGCAAGACATGAGGCTAACTCTCCATATTCTACGCCAACAGAATGAAAATAACTTCTAAAGTTCTAATAACTTGCTCTTTTAAAAGCTAAAATAAAATGATCACTCAATACACATCTAAACGAATCTTAGAAAAAATCTAACATTATAATATTTTAATATTTCTACAACTACAAGGGTGCATTATCTTCACTTGAATTTTGTTGAACTGACTTCATCAGCCTTCCTTGTGTTTACACCTAACTGAACCACATTGGACCTTGTTTTTTTCTCGAAACTATTCTTTAAGGTGAAGAGAACGCACCCTATGTGAGATTTTTTGGTCAAATATTTCTATCTTCGACCTCTAATTAATTTATAACTTGGACAAACAAGCAGGGTAAGAAATTATGAGCTTGCCTCCTTCAACCAAATTATCTCTATTATATATGTTAAGAGGAATAGGACACTAGAAAATAGAAAAAAAAAAAAAAAAAGGGGTGCAAGTGTAACTACATAATTAATGAAAAAAAAAAAGGCACAACAACAATCGTCAATATACCGTGCAACTTATATTAGTAACTTCCCAAAGATTATCAAAACTACATTTCAAAAAAAATTAAAAATTCCTAATTTAGTATTAGTTTCCATCTCCAACTTCCAAAAAGTGTGCTCCACAATTCTTGAGAGTTCTTCATCTTCTCTTCTCCATAATCAGCAAACCAAAAAAAACACAATACTATCAACTTCAATTCCCCTTTCCAAACACCAAGATTCTTATTTTAAATTCAGCGTGTGAATTCAACAAAACCAAGAGACTCAAAAAACAAACCAGGCGGAGTAACATGGGATAAAAAGAAGTGACAAAAGGTAATTCTTACTTCTTATTATGTTTTGTTATTCATCTGATTCATATAGTTACCATACATTTATTGTTCACAACAAACAGTTCAGTGTAATCGACAATAATGATTTTGATAATGTTTTTTGTGCGAATTTTATTAATGACAGAAGGAGAGAAAAAATATCATTCACACAATGAGTGCAATCGACAAAGTTTCGTCAAGCAAATATCAGCAAAAAAAATGCACTTGCAAGGTTAATCAAGAAACAAGTTAAAAACGGTAGGTGTGCAATTGCAAATTGTTTACTTACTAATATTCAATTGCAAATGGTTTTTTTTGGGAAATTAGGAACGCACCAAAAATAATTGAGCATATCTCTATTATATATGTCAACAGGGGTAGGACACTAAAAAATAGAAAAAAGAAAAAAGAAAAAAGGGGTGTAAGTGTAACTACCTAATTAATTAAAAAAAGAGGCACAACAACAATCGTCAATATACCATGCAACTTATATCAGTAACTTCTCAAAGATTATCAAAACTAAATTTTTCAAAAAAAATTAAAAATTCCAAATTTAGTGGGAGAAACTCCCATATCTGATATTAGTTTCCATCTCCAACTTCCAAAAAGTGTGCTCCACAATTCTTAACAGTTCTTCATCTTCTCTTCTCCATAATCCGCAAACCAAAAAAACACAACACTGTCAACTTCAATTCCCCTTTCCAAACACCAAGATTCTTATTTTAAATTCAGCGTGTAAATTAAACAAAACCAAGAGGCTCAAAAAACAAACCAAGCGGAGTAACAAGGGATAAAAAGAAGTGACAAAAGGTAATTCTTACTTCTTATTATGTTTTGTTGTTGATCTGATTCATATTCTTACCATACATTTATTGTTCACAACAAACAGTCAGCGTAATCGACAATAATGATTTTGATAATGTTTCTTGTGCGAATTTTATTAACGACGGAAGGAGAGAAAAAATATCATTCACATAATCATTGCAATCGACCAAGTTTCGTAAAGCAAATATCAGCAAAAAAAAGGCACTTGCAAGGTGAATCAAGAAACAAGTTAAAAAGGTAGGTGTGCAATTGCAAAATTGTTTACTTACTAATATTCAATTGCAAATGGTTTTTTTTTGGGAAATTAGGAACGCACCAAAAATAATTGAGCATATCTAAAATTATGATAACAGTAAGATTGTGAAAATTGTTGATTTTTACGTGAAACTGAGAGTGGGTAACTATGTTGCAAAAAACATTACAAAAAATACATAATAATTGCAAAAAAAATAAAAAAATACATAATAATTGCAAAAAAAATAAAAAAATCTTCTTTTTGTCACAAATATTTGTATTTGGGTGCTTATAGCCATTTCGAATCAAACTATAATTTCTCAAGCTCAGTTAACTGGAGTGTTTTTAAACATTTTTTATACAAACTATAAAATGATTTCTTAAAGGAATGGAAAGTGATTTTTGACAACATATAGTGCATCCCCAAATAATTCGACAAAAATGCTCACCATATTTACAATACAGAACTATAATCTCTCAAAAGAAAAATTCAATCTTTTCATGGAATAATAATTCGTAAAAAAACAATCTTTCCATCCCCAAATAGTTCGAGAAAAACGCTCAAATTTACAAAACAAAACTTTAATTTCTCAAAAGAAATTCAATCTTTTCAAAAAAAAAAAAAATCTTTCCCTGGAATATTTACAGAGTTTAAAAAAAAATCTTTACAGGGAATACTGATTCAATAAAACACTTAAAATTTGCAATACATATAACTTTTGAGGTTTTCTCGCATGCAAATAATTAAGTGAAGAGATTTCAAACTCACCTCCTCAATTGCAATCCGAAATCTCTACTTCTTCTCCAATTTTTTCTTCCACCGCCTTCAATTCTCTCAATGGTTTAATTGACCAAAAAACTCCAATTCGCTGAATATTGGGTAATTAAATTCTTCAAAAAAATTCTAAAGTTTCCATTTTAAGAGAGAGAGAGAGAGGAAGAGATAGAGAAATAAGAAAGATGATGGGAGCAATGGTGGTGGAAGGGAGCCACGGTGGTAGACGAATGAATTACACTCTTCAGGTTTAAAGAGAGCTAGAGAGGGCCTGAATAAGATGTGTAGAGAAAGAAAGAGATATATTTGAGACAAATATATTGATTAGGCCTTAGGGGCAAGTGAATCAAAATGGTATAACAGAGACGTCTTTATAAATTATATAGATACCAAATATATTATTAAAATACACTAAAACTAAAGTTATTAGTTTTTAAAACTTATAGTTAGAATATATAGATTATCATATATGAGTAATCATATTGATATAAAATTCAATATAGTTACTAATGATTATTTATTGTTAAATAAATTAGAAATAAAGTTATGGATATTTAAAAAATTTAGTTAGAACTCACTAATAATCCTACATGGCTTCGAACGCATAGCGTGCATATAAGGCTAGTAATTTATACATGGACATGGAGGGTATGAAACTTATGCACAAGAACAAAAACAACTACCGGATAAAATCATCCTCTATTTGAGATAATCGAGATTAGAGAAAAAAAACTAGGGTTAGTAAAATTATTGCATCTTCTTTTCAAGCAGCCAAACAGCACACTAAGCACAAACATCAAACATACAGAACGTAAAACCAATCATAATTTGATGACATAAATACTTACAGAATCATGCGTCAAGTAAGTGTCGCAGTAGTCACAATAATACCTGCTCAAAAAAAAACAATCAAATATCTGAGAAAGCCAAAAACAAACAAAAAAACCACAAATATTTATCTTCGCAAAATCACAAATAAAATGTGAAGAACAACAATTACAATACCTAGGCATCGTGTAGAATTACCGTAGTTGTATTCTAATTATATGACTGAATGCTGAATCCAAGAGTTGGATCTGTTCAATAAAATTGGGGAGAATTCGAGTAAGTAATCCAAAATCAAAAAGCTAAATTGGTAACCTGAACAATGCTAAAACTCGATGACATTGAAGAGAAGAAGAAAAATTGAAGCAAAAATAAATTACCGAGTGAAAAAAAATTCAAACTCGCGAAACCCTAAAAATTTGATTTTTTTTTTCCTGACGTAGAATATAGTAAAAACCTCGCGAAAGGAAGAAGTAGGCGCGTTCTGGGTTGGCTTGGGGCTGTTTGTGATTTCGATTTCTGGAAATTATTTGGTAGAGTGAAGTAGTTATTTGTTTATAGTGGGAACTAGTTGTTAACCCGTACAAAAATAGACGGTACGCCAAATTTGTATGTGATATTACAAATTATCTATCAAACGAAAAGAGACAGTGGCGTATCCAGAAATTTCAAATCGGGGGTACTGTGCCTAATTAAATAAACACGGTCTCAACTTTTAAAAAATATTCTACGTTAAAAATATTACAATCCAAAACATTGTTCATCTTTCAATGTCATAAATCCCAAAATACAAAAAATACATAAATAAAAAATTACAAATGCATGCAGCGAGTCTTCATTTGTTGGAAACGATCAACGATAGCATCATTGGGAACTTGTAAAAACACATCCTTCTCAATGAATGTCACCAAACAATCATTTAAAAATTGATCACCCATGCGATTCCGCAACTTACTTTTCACATAAGTCATTCCGAAAAACACCCTTTCTACACTTGCCGTAGCAACAGGAAGAATCAACATTAGCTTGATTAGCAAAAGAAACTAATGAATAAGTTCTATGCCGATTTGTTTCAACGAGCTTCATTGAGAGGGACTAATATCATGCAAATTTAATCAACTTCTTGTATATTATGGTTCAAAACAAGTAAAATTGACCCAATTAATCAACTTCTTCACATCAATTGAGACGGTTAGATTATTTTTTGAAGAAGTTGATTAATTGGGTCAATTTTACTTGTTTTGAACCATAATATACAAGAAGTTGATTAAATTTGCATGATATTAGTCCCTCTCAATGAAGCTCGTTGAAACAAATCGGCATAGAACTTATTCATTAGTTTCTTTTGCTAATCAATTTTTTGTGGCTTTGACTTCCATAAATCCGTAGTCAAACTAACCCGTTCCACCTTCTTGAACAAATCTTTAAGTTTCTTCTTCTCCAACTCATAAACTTTAAAAGAGTCCGCTTTAATAGTGTTTCGAGTAACACTAGTCCATTGCGGTATTCCCCTTTTCATCATCAAGTTAAAACCTTCCTCCTCAACAATAGCAAAAGGATGTTCATGCATAGTGATCCAATGGGCTACCCTCTCTCACATCTTTAACATGTCAAGTTTACCATTATGTAAAGCACTAACAAAGTTAGATTGGTTTGTTCCGGTGCTTGAACTAGATGGCATAAAGTTAAGCAATTGTTGTTGCTTCATTTGTTTTGATTTCATTGAACATACTTCCAAGTGTCGGTGCAAATGAGTAGTACTCTTAGATTTCAAGACAGAAAGAGGATTTTTACAATGTTTACACCTTACTTTCCATTGATTCTTTATCTTTTCAGGTTCAAGAAATTCATCCCACACTTTTGATCTTCGTTGTCTCTTAAAGTCAGGGTATTCTTCAACCTCATCTTCTTTATTTGTGGTATCAAGAGGGGGTTCAGAAACTTCTACATTAGGCTCACCTCCTACATTAACTTCATCTTCTCCTCCATTATAATCATCCTCAACATTCACAAAAAACTCCTCAACTCTTGAAACACCAACCGGTGTAGAAGATCTATCTTGCCCACTAGACATCTCTAGAATATAAAATGCAGCCTATTTTAAAAATATTTAAGTTAATACAAACTGAACTTAGAAACTGAACTTAGAAACTGAACTTAACAAACAGAACTTGCAAACTGAAATTAACGAGAAACATAATGAACTTAGACACTGAACTTACAAACAGCAAATCAAGCATAATTTAGAACCCACAAAAAGATCTACATTATTTTAGTGACAAACATCAAATAAAAAAAATAATGAACTTAGAAACTGAACTTACAAACAGCAAATCAAGCATAATGAACTGAACTTGCAAACTGAAATTAACGAGAAACATAATGAACTTAGAAACTGAACTTACAAACAGCAAATCAGGCATAATTTAGAACCCACAAAAAGATCTATATTATTTTAGTGAGAAACATCAAATAAAAAAAATAATGAACTTAGAAACTGAACTTACAAACAGCAAATCAAGCATAATGAACTGAACTTGCAAACTGAAATTAACGAGAAACATAATGAACTTAGAAACTGATATTACTAATATTACTAGTCTCTTAAATTCAGAATAAATAAAGTCGTCACTCGATTTTACCTTAGAATGAGCGACGCCGAGGTGAGGTGGTGGTGTGCGAGGGCTTTCAGTGTCGCCTGGAGTAGCGCCGGTGTCGTGGTGTGCGGGAGCGTGGTGGGATGAAGCGCCGTCGCCTGAACTCCGTAATCCAGCGTGGTGGGCTGAAGCGTGGAGTGAGGGAGATGAAGATGGCCGATGGAGAATGGAGAGGGAGGGGAGATTGGAGAGGGAGGCGTGAGGCGTGCTACTGTTGTTTTACTTGTTTAGGGCTAGGTCACTCCTTCTTTACAAATTACAATGAATGGTTAAGATTAGATTGTTGTGTTTCTTTAAATCTCATCCATTGATAATAGTTCTATTTCTTATAGGAGAAATCCTTCACTTTGCCTTTTACTCATTTAATATATTTTTTTTCATTTTTTTTTTAAGAAAAGTTCAAGTATTTTTACAAAAAAAAGGTTAAACTTTTTTAAAAAAAATAAAAGTATATATATATATATATATATATATATATATATATATATTATTTTTTCGAGTATCTCACGAGCTTTTCGAGTCGAGTATTGAGTTGCTCGACTCGACTCGTTAACATGTCGAGTCGAGTTCGAGCTCGAATGGCTATCAGCTCACTTGTCGAGCTTTGACCAAGCAGCCGAGTTCGAGCTTCGAGGTTGCCATTGTCTCAACTCATTGCTGACCCTACTCACAAATCTCACGACCAAATTCCTCGACCACCAGCCTTCCCTCGTTTCAAACCACCACCACACCACAACCCAGCCCTCTCCTCCCTTGTCTCTCGTATCTCCTCGCGCGCACCACTCGTCTCTCCTCGTGAGGACCACTCGTCTCATCGTCGCTCCCGTTGCTCGTCTCGTCGTCGCTCGTCTCCTCGCTCACCAACATCGCGCACCAACATCGCTCACCAACATCGCTCACCAACATCGCGCATCAACATCGCTCACCAACTTCGCGCACCAACTTCGTCGTCGCCGCATCCAGATCTAGGGTTTGGTCATATTTAGTTTTTATTATTTTTTTTAATTTATTTGTCATTTGTGATATTTTAGGTTTAGTGAAGCTGTTTGTGACTGTTTTTTTCGTATTTTAGGTTTTTTATTTTATTTTGTGGAATTAATTTGATGTTCTTGTGGTGAAAGCTTGTGTATACTATTTTTGCTATGTTAAAGAAATTTCGTTTGTAGAATTTGTGATGTTCTTGGTTTTTTGATATATTTACGAGTAAAAAAAAGAAATTTTTTTTTTTAATTTTTTTTGGGCCTAAAACGCAGCCCTTCGTTGTGAAGGGCTGCGGTTTTAAACCGCAGTCCTTCACTTTTAGTGAAGGGCCCACTTTGAAAAGGGCGTGGCAAAAACGCGACCCTTAGGGCTGTTTGACCGCATCCCTTAGGTTGTTTTTTGCTGACCGCTTTTTTCCACTAGTGTTAGTTCTGTAATGATAGTGATCATGCTGACAATAATTCTTTTGATATGCTGAGTAAATGTCGTAGATGGTTAGATACATTAACAAAAAGATTGAGCATGTGTTGCTGAAATTTCATTAATTTTTTTTTTGACAAATTAATGCCATAGGCTTATATATGTAATTTATTTATTTTGGCAGTAATAAAATGGATGATAATCCAAATTATGAGCCATGAGATGATATTTAATTTAACTTTGATAATAATTTCGCACGCATAGCGTGCATATAAGACTAGTATACATAGAGACAACTCTAACAAGATCTCATATGACTATGTTTATCCTTACATATTGATTATATGAGGTAGTTAAAAGAGAGTGCATGAATAGTATAAAAGTTCATTTGTTGCAAGTAATTCATCAAAATGGAGAAAGTATTATATTAGGATAGTAACCCCTTTCTTGTCCCTTAGCTTATCTCCACCCTTGTGTAAAGACATGATAATAGTGAATTAATGATGTTGCAAAGTATAATTTTCTTAAGGTTAACCATTTTGTATATTATTATTATTATAACTCTGAAAAATAAAGAAGGATATATATATAGCATCTTGATATAATACACTAAAGCAATACAAATAAAGATTTTATTATGAACAAAAGAAAATTAAACCCATTAATAGAAAGCAATACTTTTAAGATAGTCCTTAAAGGATTACTGTAGTAAAAGTTTTGAAACAATTGATGATAGCACATTATCAAGCGTACCAAATATTTACAGAATTACAAGAGATTGTAGTTTAAATCATCTTTGTATCCTCATATGACATCAAGTTATATAGCTATTTATAAGTGATATGTTGTAACACAATTTTAATTGAATCAAAGATAAATTATACAAATCAATAACTCGCGTCATTCCAAGCACCAAATTCATCCAATTAACCAATAATAGACAACTTTTAGCTTGTATATTTAGACGATGATTTTTTCCAGACTACAAAGAGAAATACCTATAGTTGTTGATCAATTTGATATAATAAATTATTTAACATAGTAATTTCTTAGTTAACAACATGACATAGTAGGAAAGTTTATATGTATAACACAAATTGAAAAAATAGCTAGATTTATTCTCTAGGATCAGTTTTAGAGTGTGTATGACATAAATTCAAAAATAGCATGTTCTGAAATTGGAAACTTTACCAAATACTAAGATTCAATACTATATATAGTAACTCGTGAAAATTGACTATATATAGACTAATACATACTTTCTCCGCCCCCATACTATTCCTTACTATATATATCGAGGCACATAATTTTGGATGATTTATTATTATCTGGTTATCATCAGTCATTATTTATAGAAAATGAAAATGTGAGGAGTTAGTGATATATCATTTTATTTTGAGGGAGAGAGTATCAGGGGTGTAAATGATGCGAGTCGAGTTCGAGTTTGAACTAACTCGACTTGCCTCATTACCATTTTGACCGAACTTTGACCAAGTTGGGTTTTGACCGAATAGATCTCGAGTAGCTTGCAAATGTATCGTTATATAAGCAACCCTAAGGTAGAATATATGTTGAATTTAGATAAATGAATATTCGAGTTTCTCACGAGTTTTGGAGTCGAGTATCGAGTTGCTCAACTCGACTTAATTGTCAGCATCTCGAGTCGAGCTCGAGTTCGATTCGAGCTCACTCGAGCCGAACTTTGAACGAGTTTTAACCAAGTCGATCTCGAGTAGCTCGCAAGTTGTCTTGTCTCATTTACAGTATTGGCTACCATGCTTAAAAAGTAGAAGAATATAATTAAGATAGTAGTGGTGTCATATCCAAAATAAAAGTGCAAAGAGTAATTTGAGATGAATGAGGATGAAAAATGTAAAAAACAATATGAGATGGAAGGAATAAATATATTATAAAGACAATATCCATGTCAACACCGTAGTTATAAACCTTAAATTGACATTTATCATGCATATATTTGAGTTTTTTTGCTATCAAACTACATATACCATATAGTGTTGAAAAAATAACCATGAACATTGCTATTTTTGCGGTTAATTCTTATACATTTCAATATTAAAGCCAACAGCAAAAAGAGGTTTAAACTGTTTAGCATATAGGATCCCCATAGCTACAAATAAATAAATAAGTTTGTTTTCACGGTCTCACCTATCCTACATAAAAGGCCTAAAATGTACCAGTATATAAACACTAATGTACAGTGAACTACCAAAATACTAATATGACGTACGATCTTATATTAGATTTATATCTATCTCTATTTTTAGAATATTAAGTTTTATATTTTCTCTTTAACTCATACTATGTCTCATATTAACTGATACAGTTTGAACAACATAAATCTAAGTGTTTTTATTTTGTTATCGGTAGTTCATTGTGGATAGTTTTTTTAAAAATTGTAGTCAATGGGTTGTGGAGCCTTAACTTTTTTGAAGTGAGTGAGAGAGCTGTTTCTCAATTATTCTTTGGGTCCCCTATAAAGAGAAAGAAATAATATAAAATTTATGGGACCTTATCAATCTTGAAATCTTATCAATTAATGTGGGACGAGCAAAAATCAAAAGTATATCAATCAATATGAGATCGAGGAAGATATATATAAATGAAGATATTAATAGTCAAATATGTCGATTAAAGATCATAAAAATCAATATTGAAGAACAAAACGATTATGCATTTAAAGTTATAGGTGTCTAGATAATCTATATATAGTTTTTAAAAAATAATGCTTCCACCACTGATAAACGTCAATTTCGCGTTGGTTAGGGTGTTGAAGGAATATTTCTTATTTCGTATATTTTTTTGGCGTTTTGTCTGCTAACCATCCTTTTGATGGTGGTAATAAATTGATGTATAGTAAATAGTTTATATGCAATTTTCTTAAAAGAAAGCCTCAAGGAATCTCATCCCAAATATGCCTTTTCCACTAAGACATTATATTATTACTATACCACTCTTATTACGAGTGGAGTGGTAATGTATCATAAATCGATAATGAAATTTATGAATAGAAATAATATTTGGGAGTGGAAAATCATTGTCATAAACATTGTTACGAAACTTCTGTCGTGCGATCCGGCAGCTTATGTGCTATGAATATTCTAACATGCGGAAAACAAATTTTCGATATTTCAAAATTTGAAAGCAATACAAATGAGATGAAATAAAAAAAAAGGTAAATAAAAAGAGGTCTTATATCTTAATTCCCGAATTGCCAATGTTTAATATACGGGTTTTGCTATTCATAGTCGACTTTAAATTTTCGAAAATTTGAAATCTGAAAAAATTGAGGATATCTGATACCCAATATCCAAAACTTTGGTCATGTTTATTTTCACACTATTTTTCAAGAAAGTAAAAAACGAACATGAAGCATATATGTCAAATATAACCATTGTTTCGAATATTGGATTGAATATTCGAAATCCAAATAATATTAGCTGATCATACTTTTGGACTTCCTACTTGAAATCTTGATGCAATTCACAATTATAGAGAATCTTCTAAATTCTTTTTAATATATAAGAAAAAATATTGTCAGGTGGGGTACGGTCTTGTTTGATTCGTCTAGATGAGTACTTTATTAATATTCATTTATTATAATTTTTATTAACATATAATGAAAGATATTTAAGGTTAAAGATGTGCATTGGCAAACGCGTACAGTTAAAGTATGAAGAACCAAAAATACAAAGGGAGTACTAAATATTCAATAATCCAAAAATCAATATCTGGTACGTGTTCAAATATTCAAAATTTCAAATTGGATAACCTTTTCGAATCCGATTTGATCAAATTGGATTCAAATCAAATGATAATGGTATTTAGATTTTAAATTAAATGTCCTCAATCTTAACTCATGACAAGTTTTGAAGAGGGAAAAGTATTGGTCCGCATGAACTTAAAGCCCAAAAACGGAAATGGAAAATAAATTTAAAGAAAAGAAATGACATGGTCGGAATTTTAAGAAAAGTCGAGTCCAAAGATTGCCTCGTAATATATGATATAATTTGTTAGAATAATTGTATTTTATATAATGATATATTATTTTTGGTGTTTATATCTTAATTTATTTATAATCCTATTTAAAGTTTAAATTTTACATATGAATCTATAAATACTTGTACCTATGCAAGATTTTATTCCATATATAAAACTGTTGTTAGACATTCATGTTGGCTAACACTTAATCAAGATTAGTGTTAATTAATCACAATTAGCCTAATTAATCAAGGTTAATTATAATCAAGATTAGCTCAAAATGGCTCTTATCACCAAAATGATTAAGCAAGCTCAAGACATACTTATCTTTTGTACTTAGCTTATTGTTGGAGCTTTTCTTCCTGATCGTCACCTGAATTAGAGCTAATTACTCCCTTTAAACTCTTGATAATTCTTAGGATTAGCCAAACCCAAAAATTGAACAAGCTTATGGTTATCTTCGAGTTTAGGCCACATGCATATGCATCATAGGAGAGGAGAGAGATAAAGAGAATGAAAAAGAACCCATCTTAGGTGAGAGAAAGAGAGAATATATCGCCAAAAAATAAGATTGCAGTAATAGAGAATCGCTAAAAATGAAAACGTTGCGCGTAAAAAAAAAAAAAAGAGGAAGTATCATATTTCCTCTGTTTATGTTTCTTGGCAAGTTGTCTTGTTTCTTGACCAAGGAATTCCCTCATTTATTCTTTCACCAAAGAGCCTTTGAATCATTCAAGGACCCATATTTTTGAACGAATTAATAGTTTTGAATTAGATTTTTGGACAGATAGAATTTCAGGCTTGCATCAAGTTCATTCTGACTCATTGCAAACGGAGTTGGACCATTTATCAAACAGTTTAAACTGGGAATGTGGATGACTTGTAATTTCAATGCCATATCTTGTTCCAATGCTCTAGCTACTTTTGCTCGGGATCTCTTGTAGGTGAAATTCCTTATGTGCAGATTCCTAAACGACATTTTTGTTTTTCATATGATGTGAAGGATGCCTACATTCTGTCAGTAGATCGCAAAGGCTTTGATGTGCTGGCAAAAGTTCTTAGTAGCGAGGGTGAATACCAATGGAAGGAAACCAGGTTCACGTTCGAAGATGAGGCACGGGATATTGAATTATTTTGCAGTCACTTAGTCAAGATGGAAGAGGCAGCTCTTGATAAAGTGAAGAGCTGCAGTGGTTTAGGATAGATTCTTATATTGACTTCCTAACAATGAAACCTGTTTCATTCACCTGATACTTGTATTGTATCTCTGCTTTGTATATGGTTTATTGATTCATGGATATGAAATAATTGCACTGACTTACCAAGGGGTGCTTAGTGTAGTGGCAGATGTTGAATTATTTTGTAGTCAATTAGTCAAGATGGAAGAGGCAGCTCTTGATAAAATGAAGAGCTGCAGTGGTTTAGAATAGATTCTTATATTGAGTTCTTAACAATGAAACCTGTTTTATTCACCTGTTACTTGTATTGTATCTCTGCTTTGTATATGGTTGATGGATATGAAATAATGGTACTGACTTACCAAGGGGAGCTTGGCGTAGTGGTAGGATTTCTAACAAGTTTGATTCCTATTCTAATGGGTCCTTGGGGGTGGGACCCGGGCCGTAAAAAGTGGGTTAAGCAGCTCAGTTTAATATGGTCCCTTTTTACTTAAGACTAGTTGGACCACCGTGTGCGTATTATAACAATAATCTCAACTCCGGAATAATATTTTGCATATATATATATATAGGTACACATATTTATAAGATACATATGTAAAAGCTAAATTTTTGACATAATTACGTATAGACCAAGATATAAGCATCAATGAAAAAAAAAGTATCACACTCTTATGATATATTATTTTACACATAAGATATACTTTTCAAAGAGATAGCAAGGTGAAGTTTTTTTTTAATCTTTGATCTTGGATGTAGTCATTGTGTTCTTCAAGTAGATGGCTATTTGTATGTTGCAGTGTTTTGAACGCATAGTAGTTGAAATCTGCAACTTCAATATTATATATTTCTTCAAGAAATTTAATTGTTTTTCTTGCTGCATTTTGTTGTGAAGGACCTATAGTTGTGTAGATGATGATCCAACAAATCTTAAAGGTTCAGGAGCATTTGGAATTCCATGAAGATCGACATATGGTTCTATTTTATCATGAATTGCCGCATGAATCCCAAAATCTGCATGTGGTAGACCTAACTACATTAATATATCATTTAATATGATTTTGATATTTACCTCAATTACCCGACGTGGTTCTTCCATTGATACTGAAATAGAAAA
The DNA here is from genome assembly GCA_947648045.1 of Beta corolliflora. Classification (NCBI taxonomy): domain Eukaryota; kingdom Viridiplantae; phylum Streptophyta; class Magnoliopsida; order Caryophyllales; family Amaranthaceae; genus Beta; species Beta corolliflora. The sequence goes on along the minus strand of CANSZD010003287.1, from coordinate 1,855,897 downwards.
AGAGATTGTTAATAAATTATAAGCAAGTAGCTAGTATTTGAGAATCAAGATATGTGAGCTATATGAGTACATTCTTACTATGTAAGGGGCAAACTATTGTACTTATTGATGTCTTTTTTTTGTATTTATATATAGATTATAAAAAGAGTTCAAATAGATTTGTGATAGGTTGACTATGTACAAACTTAATTTCATCTATGTGTCTTAATGTAGATGTCTATATGAAAATACGTGTAAGATAGGTGGTTAATTCAATGTAAACGTTTATTATACGTGTCTAGAAAGTTGTTCTATATGTGTCAATCAGTTGGTCAGTTATGAAAAGGTGTCATAGTATTGAATGACTTTGATATAAGTAAAATGTTAATAGTTATCCGCATATGATGTATGTATATATAGATTTTTTAATCTATTATAATATTGTATTTAGGATAGATAAAGAAATTGATATGTTGTCATTTTCATATAATAATATTTGTTAAAGCAACTATAATTATGAAATAATATGGATGTAGTAAATAAAACGATATGATCTTAAAAAAAATAATAGAGATATATTAATACTTGTAAAAAAAGACAAATACATATTCTACCATATCTTACATAGTTTTTTTTTTTAAATTTGGTAAGATAAATTATATTAACGCCCTCTCACAGGGCACCTAAATACAACCTACCCCAAAGCCCCCCAAACCCCCCAAACCCCCCTGACGAGAATCGAACCCACAACAAGTGGGTGGAAGATGAAAGGGCTTACCACCCTTCCACTCCCTCATTCTCATATAGTTTCATTAAATATATCTTACATAGTTAATGAAACATAGCTGATTACGTAGATTCAAAATTTGGATTTGATACATTATGTAATAACACAAATAGGTTCTAATGTATTTTGTTGTATCCCTGATTTGTAAGGGCATGCTGGAAGAATCCTTTGAGGTTTCCTATACTTTCCCCCAAGTAATCGATACACTCTTGCCTAAAACCCATAAACAATCTCCATCAAAACAACCAAATTATATAGAATTACATTCATAAAAAAAAGTGAAAATCCACGCACCCAAAAAACATGGGTTTAGCATGAGTATATGAAAGCACAATGCACAAGCCATCAACAAATTGAGATTTAGAGCTCATATTTAATTCCACAAACCCTGTCCGAAAATCCTTGTATCCTCAATTGCTCCAAAAATTATAAAAATTCATGAATATACATGAGGAAGAAAACACTGACAATAGTTGAATAACTAAGATGCTACAAATACACCACACTTACTCAATCAACCAACACAACCATCAATCAAATTACCATAATTTCATAATGAAATCTACTAATCATAACCCAAACTTTAAATGAAATTAAATCCAATTCAAAAGAGAAAATAGAAAGCCACATATCTGATTCTCACCCACATTCACCAATACTCCCACCTGTAGATTCCATGAGCTAGCTTACACATTCTCACTGACCAACCTATTCCTAATTATACCCCACATTTTGTGACCAATAACGAATTGCAATAAAATCATAATCTTCTCCTTTGAAATAAAAATTGGCAAACCTAATTATATATACCACACATTTGGTGGATAATAACCAACCGCGAGCAAAATCATAATCTTCTCTTTTGAAACAAAAATTACAGCAATGTAAGTAAATTTAGTCGCCACAAACATGAAAGTGCTCGTCATTCAAAAATTTCCCAGAATAATCAACATACTTCATATCACAGACAATATAGTACATGCATAGTTTATTAACTAAATTATGAGATCATTTTTTCAATTCTTTTCCAAAACCAACAACATAACAACTATGATTAGTAAGTAATTAACTAAATATACTCCAAAAATGTGATTTATTTTTAAACCAACATTTATCAATAATTTATAGCAGCATAAAACATACAAGCTTCCATTGATGAACACAACACACAAATAGATCAGGCTAATTCAACCTTTAATAAAACCTTTGATTATCCTTAAGAATAATCCTAGCCAATCTTAACACTCAAATGGCTATGCAAGTACAGATGCTTCATAATTAAGAAAGTTAAAGTATTCATTATTCATACAATGGACTATGCTTGTAAGACTCGTATCCAGTAGATTAAATTGGTGATTGGTGGTAGGAAATTAAATCCAAATGCTTCTTCTCTTCTGAATGCCAGAAATAATGTTCTATCATACTTTCAGGCTCGGAAACAAGTGCTGAGTGGATTTTATTAGGGATGGAACTGTATCTTATGTAATGTATCTCATGTAAGGCACACAAATGTCTTGCTAATTGCTAGGACTATAACACATGACCATCGATTACATACTCCACGCTCATGTAAATGTAAGTTGCAAAACCACTGACCATAGTGGCAGTCCATCCGCTAGAAGATTAAATATCAGGTTGCAGAATTGAATTGACGAATGATCTGCATTTTGCTACACCAATTTGAACATGCCAAGCCAGCCATGGATGATGGATCAAGACAAATATGTCTTGAGGTGAATGCTTCTCCGTAAACTCCAATCCAATTGCAGCTTATATACTTTGTATCAAAATCAATGTACAAAATATATGCACATTGAAGACGCTATAAAATGAAAACTTTTAAAAAGAAATCCTTTGAAGTCCCGTGATCTGTGTTCTAGCTCCTTGACAATACATTCTTCATTTTTGTAAACAACCGGCTAAAAGAATAAGTAAATAACCGATTACGGTGACCATCTAGGTCCCAAGAAAATGCATAACGAGAGCCTGAGAAGTATTTAGTAGGATAAATCATAGAGGCATTCTTCACGATAACGACTGAAAGTGAGAAGTTGCCTAATGTAAAAATGATCAGAAGTTGCATGTATTAAAAGATAGTGCAGCTATTATTAACGTAACTAATCAAATGTTTGTATATACACACCTTGTCTTGACCTCCAACATCCCAAATAGTGCAGCTAATTAATGTTTTTGTACTCCACAGTCTCTACATTAAATCTTGTTCAAGACAGAATCCAGAAAATCAACAACAACCCTAAGAAAATTCTACATCACTCGCAGGCCCGTCCTTGACATTTTGGAGGCCCTGGGGCGAACAAAGAAAAATAGGCCCTCCCCAACGTCAACTACTATTCTTGTGACGTATATTAACTTTAACATATTAATGGTCAAAATTCGGTTGAATATGAGTTTCATAGCTCATGAAATCTGGATTCATTTTAGCTTACAATTTTTATAAGATACCCATTGGATTAATAGTTAATTAGTTATACTTTTATGACATGTCTTCCTAAATTAAGTCATATATTGCTTCATAAATTTATCATATCATCCTCTACATTGAGTTGTCAGTTGGAATCTGATTTTGGATTACGAAATAGTGTAAGCGCTTTGGCCTTTTCGATTACTTCTTTAATATTTTTCAAGGTTTGATATGTGAAAAAAGAAAAAGGAAACAATAGACCCCTCACTTCTTTTAACAGTTCCACATTGACATTTGCGTTTTTTATTAACATCTAGCTAGTATATTTGACTATCCTACTTTATTGATTCGTACAATTTTTGTAAAATTGAACATTTTGAATGTAATATACATTGAGATAAATATAATAACATTTCATATTAACATTTGTTCTTATATATTAGTAACTTTATAGTCCAACTAGAGTAAAAGAACAATGTAAACATAAAAAGTGCACAATTACATAAAATCAAAGAGGGTGTGAAATAGCAAAATCATAGTTACTCTATATAAGAAGGAAAAAAAACACTCACTAAAGATGAAGTAGCTATTTAAAATCACTGGAAACAAAAGAAAACCAAAAAGAAAAAAAAGAAAAAAAAAAACCGAAGCTATTTTGAAACCATTGAAAACAAAAGAAAAAAATAGAAAGATGAAAGACAACAGTGGGATTGAAAACACAAGAATAAATTGAAAGATGAAAGGCGTAATAAAGGGAATTGAAAACAAAAGAAAAAATAGAAAAATGAATGGCACAACACTTGGGATTCGAACCCGGGGATACAGATTGCAATGGAATAAGTCATTATGTCACTCAAGTAAACCACGGAGCTAACTCTAGTACTTGACAATATAATGCGTGTAAGTTTATTTATCCTTAAATAGAAGATTGCAAAAACAGCAACTTGGGCCTTTTCTCCCTGGGCCCTGGGCGGGCGCCCCTCCTGCCCAGGCTCAGGGACGGGCCTGATCACTCGCTACAAATGTGCAGAGATGTACATACCAATGGTTGGGATGGTGGTGGCAATTTCTCCCAACTTGAGCTTGTACAAGATTGTAGTCTTACCAGCTGCATCGAGACCATACCATAAGTATACGCATCTCCTTCTTAGAGAAAAGTCTCCTGAACAGCTTGGTGAAAGAAAGCCCCATTCTCGCTTTCTCTTAACTACAACAATCTAAAATTAGTCCCACTGTTATTTAGTGCCACATTGTAATTGGAATTGGTTATGAAAAACTTTTGTGTTGCACTTTATAGGAGTACTTAGAAATAAAACCTCCAAAGAATTTTTTCTGATATAAAAGCTGAATTTTGAGGACAAATGTGAACCAGAAATTCCTTTTCTGGTGTATTTAAAAAGTGAATGATTACTGATTTACATAATAAGCAAAATTTTGTGGAACATTTAATGTAAACAATGATTTGTGGACCAAATATACAAAATTTAAAGGAAAATCCGCAAATACTACTGCATGGACCAAACCAGATTCATATCACATTACAATTGCATGAATCTGGTTTCTAGCACCTAGATCTCAACTGCATTCTCACAGATCATAGAGAAGAACAAAGTAGATCCTAAGCCCAAAAAAAGAAAGTTTTGTAAATTCTGATTTTAATCACTAAGGGCCTGTTTGGCATCACTGTAAGTTTTCAGTTTTTGGTTTTATAAATATAAAAGTCATATGATATAAGGGGTATAATAAACTTCAAATTAGTCATACTTATACAAAACATGCCAATTTTGAAAACTGAAAACTACTTTTTTTGGTTTCCATATTTTTGTTTTTGATTTTCAAAAAAACTGGAAACTGGAAACAAAAAACGATAACGAACGAGCCCTAAGGTGTTAAAAAGACAAGGTTTTGATTCGATTTTGAGGATAATGAGTTCGATCTTATCTCATTTTTCAGAACAATGCAGCAATCTTAAACATTATTATTCTATTCTAATCTGCAAATAAAAAGTGGAAAAAAAAAGAAATGACATGTTAAAATGACATGTTATTTAAAAATAGAATAAAAACTACATGTTATTTAAATTTTTAAACTACATGTTATTTAAAATTTTAAACTACATGTTATTTGCTTAAATAAAAAGTACATGTCTTTTAAACAAAATTATTCTATTCTGCAAATAAAAAGTGGAAAAATAAATTATTCTATTCTAATCTGCAAATAAAAAGTGGAAAAATAAAGTGGAAAAATTAAACTTATTTTTTTTTTTTAATTTTCCCTTTTTTTTTGCTTCGGGGATACTGCAGTACCCCGGACGACCCCTCTAAATCCGCCACTGAAAAGAGACATGTTATTAATGACATCAACGCCAAATTTGTTTGCTTCTCGATATATATGTTGAATATGATAGGATTATAATTGTTGAAGAAGAGCTTGGACATCGTCTACTATGAATTGAATTTGCTACGGTGCTTTCCATAGATTTTTTACTGCGTTAATTACGAGAAGATTATCACCTTTAATGTGAATTTGTTGAATGTCGTGCCTCAAAGCCAAGATAAGGCCCTTTGGAAGGGCAGTTGTCTAGACCACGAACACCGGAGTTGTTCCTAAATTATATGTCATGGCATGAATAAGATCATCGAGATTGTTGCGGATAATAACCCCGGCGGCAGTACCAGAGTTTTTTTAGACTGATCCATCAAAATTTAACTTGAAGTAGGATGGGGGAGGAGGAGCCCAGGCGACTAGAAAGATAGTATGATGGTGAGTGGTGGAAGGTAGATGTGAGTGAGAGGAGAAAGGAGTACCTGCATGGTAGCAAGAATCTAGCGTTGTTCGTAGAGCCCATTCTTGATAAAGAAATTAGGCTTTATGGAGGATTCTATAGTTGATGAAAATAACGTTATTGAAAATAATGTCATTTCTTTCTTTCCAAATAAACCATATTAAAAAGATAAGTTTTGTTATGACATTTTTTTTGAGATTTTAGGGATTGAAAAGTATTTAGTAGAGAGGGTCTTGTGTGGTAGAAGATCCCAAACTTTCCTGAATGATGTACATTGATTGAAAAGGTGGTCAACTGTTTTAGGGTGAGATTGGCATAATGGACATAAGTTAGATGGAGTGATTTTCCTTTTAGAGAGAATGTCCCTGACACTTATACTTTTATGACAAATTTGCCATAAGAAAATTTGGAGTTTAGGTGGAATGTCAAGCTTCCAGATCCATTTAAAGATCCAGTTTTTCTCAGTAGGGTTAAGATCATGGGCTATCCAAGTAGCCGATTTAATTGTGAAATCCCCTGAAGGGGTACAACCACAAATGGGGATATTGGTTGTAGCTATAGACGGTAGGGGCCTTGGACTAGTCGAATGAGATGGCATGGTAAGAAACGTTATCTTCCGTAAGTCCCATTCATTGGACTGAAGAATGAAATTAAAGACTTTTAAATTAAGATCCACCTGATTAGGTGTGATGTTAAGTATATCAACTAAGGGGGCATAGGATAACCAATTGCCAAACCAAAATAAGACGGATCTTCCGTCACTAATTTTCCATCTGATTCCTTTTCTAATTATGTCCCGTTGAGCTAGAATCTGTCTCCATATCTGAGAATCACTTGGCTTGGGTTTACATTGGAAGAAATTCGTATTAGACAAGCATTTCTGTTTGATAATTTTTACTCATAGGTTATCGTGTTGAGTGAGTATTTTCCACCCAAGCTTTGCTATAAAAGCTTTGTTCATTGGAAGGGTTTTGCGAAGGCCTAACCCACCTTTGGATTTTGGTTTACAAACTTTGCTCCAGGCAATGAGAGGGATGGAATTCTTGTATTTTCATTGTCTCCAGAAGAATGAACGATGCATATTATTAATTGATTTGGCAATGGAGTGAGGTAGGAGCGAAGAGGATCAAACATAGGCTGGAAGAGCCTCTAGATTGCTTTGAATGAGGGTATGTCTGCCAACTTTGTAAAGGAATCCCGATTCCCAGCTGTGCATCCTTTGTTCTACCTTTTGAATAATTTGTTTAAAATCATTTGTAGTTGGTTGAAAAGAACTGAAGAAAATTTCTAAATAACGGCCTAGGTTGGAGTTTGGAACCATATGAAAGTGGCTAGCTAGAGAGATTTTTCTTGTAGGCGTAATCTTTTTAGAGAATGTAATCGAAGATTTATGGAAATTCACTAATTGGCCTGAGAGCTGACAAAATGAGTCAATGGTGTTTTCTAAATTTTTACAAGCACTGCTGGTAGCTTTACAAAAAAGGAGACTATCATCCGCAAACATGAGACAAGGTATTGAAGTTGAATGCGGGAGGAGTTTAAAACCTATTCCCATATCCTTATTTTGAGTTGCTAAACTTAGCTTTATGATAAACCTCCATGCATAAAATGAAGAGTTGAGGAGAGAGTGGGTCGCCATGGAGTAGGCTTTCCATTGATTTTGATGGAATATGAGACATTGGTGACACATTCTTTAACCCAATTAATCCAGGGGATAGGAAAGCCAAATGCTGATAAGGTGGCCATAAAAAGTCTCATTCAATACGATCGTAATCTTTTACCATGTCTAATTTTAGAGCAGTCCAACCTATATTGTTTTGCGATTTATGAAATGTGTTTAAAATTTCCGTTGCAATGAGATTATTGTCGTGAATTGATCTATCCGTGGTAAAATCATTTTGAAACATGCTAATAATTCTTTGAAGAATGGGGCTGAGAGGCCCACTAAAATTTTCGAAATAAATTTGTAAAGTGTATTAATTAAGCTTATAGGTCGGAAATGATTTGGTTTCTCTCGGTGCTCAATCTTTGGTATAAGCGTAATGAGAGTATGATTTAATGAGGGTGGCAATTTTCCATGATGAAAGAAACTTTGTATTGCAGTAGTGACTTCCTTTCCAATAGTGGACCAATATGCTTGAAAAAATTTACCTACAAAGCCGTCTGAGCCAGGGGCTTTGTCAGGATTAATAGCAAAGGTAGCCTGTTTTATTTCATCGTCGGATACGCGGACGAGAAAGGAATCACAATCATCTTCTGATACGGAAATAAACGACAAGTCGATATTCCGGGGAAAGCTATGCGCAGAAGTGAAACTTTATTTAAAAGAATTGCTTAAATTTTAGGCAATGTCGTCAGGAGACTCTACCCATTGGTTAAGGTCATGTTTCATTCTAAAAATGGTGTTGAAAGCCATCTTTTTTCTCATGCTTCAATGACCTAGTTGTTCTGGAATCGAATTTGATAGTGGTATCTATTTGTGGTTTGTACTGTGGAGAACATAATTGGAATATCCGAAACAGTGAAATTACGATAAGATAAGACAATATGCTGGAAGTCATCGATGAACGAATTATGAGTAAGAACTCTGTCTAATCTTTCAAAAATTGGTTAGTTGTTGTCATTAATTTTCCACGAGAATTGTCCTTGTATACAAGGTATATATATTGCATTGTTGTTAGACAGAAAACGTGGAAGCCGTTGCAATTGATATAGGAGAAGGGGTCGCCCTCCTAATTTATCTTGACAAGTTAACATCTCATTAAAATAACCAATCAGTAGCCATGGCAGTGATTGCGCGGAAACAAAATTATGAAGGTAGTTCCAGCATGCATATTTTTCTTGTTCTTAGGCTGGGCAATAAACCCCAGCAATAGTATATTTCTTATTTGTCCGTTTGTAAGTTATATTTAGAGTAGCGCAACAAGGGTGAGAGTTATGAGAATGAACTATGATATTTGAGTTCTTCCAAGCTACCCAAAACCCTCCACAATGATTTAGAGGGTCTATTATAAATTTATTGTCAAAATGTAGTGCGTTAAGAATTTTTCTACTATTTAGATTGTTAGTTAACGTTTCCATGATAAAAATAATGACTGGTTTGAATTTGTTCTTAAGAAAGATAATTTCTGCTAAGGCATGAGGCTTTTTACCCCCTTGAATATTCCAACTTAAGATCTTCATAGATAAAAAAGGCAAAAAAACGTATACAATTAGAAAGAATTTTCAATAGTAAGTGACGGAGCACTCAAGTCCAATCGGATTTTGAATCCCAATCTAGTTTAGAGAGTAAAAGTTCATATAGCATTAGATATATGTAGAGCAAATCGGAGTGTCATAAGAAAAAGTTCAATAACGAGTGATGGAGCACTCGAGTCCAATGGGTTTTTAAGGCCCAATCCAGTTTAGAGAGTAGGAGTTTAAGAAACAACATTTTGGGCTCCGAGGGAGATGTAGCGTTGGCGTAGAGCATCTGAGCTTGGCAAGTGTATTGGATACATTTTAGACATAAGATGTAATGACTAATTAATCATTAAAATCTAAAGAAACAAATTGAATAGTGTCAATTACAATTCTATACACGATTCAAACATTTTGAAAAACTTCCGTATAAACCACATTGGTTGTAACAGATGAGTTGTCACGATCCTTACCACAAATTAAGATTTTCAAACCCTTTTTGCTTGTAACTCTTGAAACAGACATATACAATTGTCCGTGGCTGAAAATTGGCCTTAGTAGATATAAGCCTAAGTGCGCTAACGAATGTCCTTGGCTTTTATTGATTGTCATTGCAAAACAAACAACCAATGAAATTGTCTTCTTTGAAACTTGATGGGAAACTTTGTTGCATCTGATGGGGTAAGTGTCATACGTGGAATAAAAACTTTATCACCAACATTACTATCGTATACAACAACTGCCTCAATAATTCGATTGCCAAGGTGCTTAACGACTAACCTAGTACTGTTACAAAGCCCAGAAGTCTGATTAATATTCCGTAGTAGAGCCCCTACCTTCAAGGTTATATTATGATTTGGCAAACCCTGCACTTGATTTTAATCAGAAATTCAGTAGAGTACATCTCATGTATTCCGAAATTCTCTTCCTCCATTGAAATTGCATCTGAACTCAAGTGCGTTCTTTCTTCGCCTGGGAAGCGTGACAACACATGATTATTAACCATGTCAACAATTTCATTATTTAGCTCTTTCTTGAAAATAACTTGCTTCCCATATGTGATCTTCTAGATCAGGATATGTGTTGTCGACTATTGCAGAAATAGGGTCATCTCCTCCATATATCAATACTTCATGAGGAATATCTGCATCAGCTTCACCATCATTCTGTTCACCGACTTTGCCGTCTCCGATGTTCAGAATCAACTATGAGAACTCCCTAATTTCTTCCAGATTTGAGTTACCGGATCCTGTTCTGAGATGTATGTTTTGCGTTAATCTAAGCACACGACAAAAGTCCCATAAATAAGAACTATTGATTGTTGAAAAGACTATATCTTATCTGACACCTTTGGGAACAACAAGCAATATTTGTCTTAAGTCACCAGCGAACACAACCACCTTACCACCAATTGGGATATGTAGATTTGCTGGATTTATTAATTGCATAACATCCTTTAAGCTTCTATCAAGAGCTTCAATGCAGTATTTATGCATCATGGGAGCTTCATCCCAAATGATCAGCTTTGTCTTCATTAGGAGTCCTCAGGTTCGATCCTGGCTTAATGCCAGGACATGTTGAGTTCTCATCGACATTTAGAGGAAGTCCATATCTAGAATTTGCAGTTCTCTCACGTGGAAGCAACAAAGAGGCGATTCCACTTGTGCAATTGGCAAAAAAATTTCCCTTTTACGCCTTAATGCAGCACATAATAATCTCCACAGGTACGTCTTACCTGTTCCTCCATAACCATATATAAAGAATACACCTCCATTACCGTGCAATACAACAAACATTATTTCATTATAAATTCCACGCTGCTCATTAGTCAGTCTAGAATAAAGATATTGAAATTCCTTTTGTAATTGCTCTCAATCAAAAGAAAGCTCATCCATAATAAGCTTACTTTGACCATCTGATACAATCAAGTCATCTGGAAATGGTGACAGGCTAAATCCGTATCACCTAATTAAAAAAAACCTAAGGTCCACTAACTAGTAGACAGGGAAATCAGGATCGAATGCACAGGGAGATAGCTATACTATTGTATCTGAACTATAATATTATACTAACTAAATCAGATGAAAAAGGGCTGGTTTACTAAACTAAGCAAATAATCAAATCACGAATTTCAATTAAGGGAAAGACTAGGGAACGGTTCACCATGTATGCAATTCAGGATATCAAGAATGATTGAAGAACTCAATGAAATAATCTAACTAGGGCACATATAATTTCTCTCGAACATTACCTCCCTCGAAGCTCACTAAGCCGCTCTCGCATGGTCATAGATCGCTAAGCCTACTATTGAAAGCCTATACAAAATCCTAACTCTCGGTCAATAACTTTGTAATGCAACAATAATCAACACAGTTGACCAAACTTGCAGATTAACTTAAATAACTCAATAGTAAGAATCAATCAAATCAATGAATTAAATAATCATTCAATCAATCCCTCATATGCATACATAGATCCCCAAATCCCTAGAAAATAAACTACTCACACATAATTGGGGAAAATAATATCACAATTAAATAAGAAAACAACATGATAGAATAACAAAGAAGAATTAAAAGGAAAATTTGATAGAAACCACCTTTTATAACCACTTTTTTGTGAGAAACCGCCTTTTAAAAAAAATTGGGCACGCAACCACCTTTTTGGTTTTATTTTTTGTGGAAAGCCACCACTTGCCGAAATCCGGCCGTTGACCCAACTTTTCCGGCATTGACCATCATAAAAACTATTTTTTTTTCAGATTTTCGCCATTCTTCCTCCTTTATCCTTCTTCTGCGAAAATCACTACCACCAAGCCACCATTACTGCCGCCACCACCACCATATAGCCTTCTCCCCCGCTGCCACCACCCCCAACCCAAGGCCTCCCCACCCGTCGCCGCCCAGCCCACCCTCCCAGCCTTCATCCCACGCGCAGCCCCGCCCCGCAACCCCCCACGACCATCCCCACCCTCCCAACCCGAAGCCCCTCTCCCCAGAACCCCCCTCCCTCCTCGCATCCCCCAAAGAACCCCCCCCCTCGCATCCTCCGAAAAACCCCCCGAGCAGCCTTCCCACCCCTTCTTCTCCTTCCTCTTTCTCCCTTCCTCCTCTCCCTTGCTCTGAAATTTCAAAAAAAAGAAATTTCGAGGGAGGAAGATGCTAGCAGAAGAAGGGAGAAGGCGTGAAGGTGGAAGAAATGGCGAAAATCTGGAACAAAATGGTTTCTATCACGGTCAACGTCGGAAAATCGAGGTCAACCACCTGATTCTGGCAAGTGGTGGCTTCCAACAAAAAAAGAACCAAAAAGGTGGTTGCGTGCGCAATTTTTTTCAAAAGGTGGTTTCTCAGAAAAAAGTGGTTATAAAAGGTGGTTTCTGACAAATAATTCGAATTAAAAAGAGAATAATAAGGGATGAGAAACAATACCAATTGAAGAACGAATATTGAAAACTACTCTATTGAATCTTGAATGAATGTGTAAAGTAGAATAAACTAGGGTTCTTGAGAGAATAAAAGTGCTTAGAAAACTAATGACTGGAATTATAATATGAAAACGTCGTTTTTCCCCACTTAAAGAAGGACTATTTATATTAAAACAATAAACAGCGCAACACGCGCTTCAAAACCGATAAAAATCGCCCCGCCCGGGCAGTCGGGGTGGATTTCGCCCGGTCGGGCGGTTGTCAGGTCATTTTCCGTAGAAGTGAAATAGCGCCCTGCCCGGTCGGGAGAGATCCCGCCCGGTCGGGTCCGCAACAAAATATTTTGTTTTCTTCCAAATCTTCTACAAACGATCAAATTTGGCTAAGTAAAGGCGCCCGGGCAGCCGGGGAGGATTCCGCCCGGTCGGGCGGTCATCAGCCTGCACAAATCTCTATCTCCAAAACGTCATAACTTCTTCGTTATTTGTCGGGATTAGGCAAGTGACCACTCATTGGAAAGCTCTTGAAGTGTAGAATCTAACCCAATTGAAATCACTTCAGTTGGATTTGTAGAACTTGAGATATAATCAAAAGAGTGGACTGCAGTCATTTTTCTACTTCTTTCACTATTCGCTTTTCTTCAAAACTATTCCAACTCAATGCTCGTGCTCTCAAAAGTACATCATCTCTTATAGTGATATAAATAAGTAGGAAATGCACCAAAACATGCTAATTCCTACAACGATCAACCAGAAACTACAAACACACTACAAGGAGCACATTAGTACTAAAAATAGCTCCAAAGAGCGCAATTAAGACCAATAATCAATGAGGGACGGGGGTAAAAAACTCTATATAAAATAGACATATCAAACTCCCCCAAGCTAGACTTTTGCTTGTCCCCAAGCAAAGCAAAGCATAACATGAACATGAACATAATTGCTTCACCCCTCAGATAAGAAATTCAGGCTCAAACATTTTCAATACTCAAAACTTTCAAGCAAGCGAAATTTAAGTTCAGCTGTTCAGATCACCCTGACCACGAATCGCTCAAGCAAATTATCAAATGTGGCTGCCTTACATAACATGCAAATCTTGAAAAGGTGCTCACCGAGGTGTCACTCCTCTAATTTCTGTGGCAGGCATAATATGTGCCCGAACACTCACCAACCCAACCATAATATCCCTTCCCACTCACACTCTCATGTGCTTAGAAAGGTATAATATCGCTCATCCTACTCTTTAACTTTGGCAAATTGACTCAGTATCGATCCAGCAAACAATCAAATACGTGCTCAAGAGTTCTTTCTCAGGGTTGTAATGGGGCTCATGTAGAGGTAAGGAAATTATTTAGGGACTATGGTGGAAAAGCCAAGAAAAGGGGAGCAAAAAACACTAGTAAAAGGCTAGGCCAGGTGTGGCCGAAACAACTCCCATGGCATCAAAAACATGACCAAAACAATAACCAACTTTGAAGTCTCACGAACCATCCAATACTTGTATCTTTCAGCATAATTTTCAACAATTTTTGAAATTTAATGAGCGAAGATCATAGAGATTTTTCAGATTTTCACTATCATTTTTCTTATCATTTTTTTTTCTTTCTTTTCTTTGTATCACATAGACATTATTTCCAACCAACCCACAAAATCAACCCCACATCATAGTATCAACCTAAGGAATGCTCCCCCAAGCTAGGCTTGGGACAATAATCATTGTAAAGGCTCAAGGTGTGTAATGTGGCTAAATATCAAAATAAAAAGTCATTAGGCTCAGCAGGACTAGGAGGGAAATTAATTCATTTATCAACTCTAAGGCTTAAAATTAAACAAAAGAACGCATCTATCACAGCACATGTCCAAAGTCACCAGAAATCAACGAGTATATTGCCAAAATCAAGATCAGAATGCTACGAGGAACTAACACACAAGGATAGATTGGATATGGACGTAAATCCATAGGCAACAATAAATCCTCACAGTATAACCAGTTCAAGTATGCAGTTAAAGTATGCGCGTTATCATCAAAATTCACTCAAGATCAAGGCAGTCAGAGATCACATCACAACATCACAATCACAAATGCCCAACTATCCAGTATAGTGAGTTAAATCATTTTTTTTCAAAGCACAGTATGGGGCACAGGGAAGCAATCAATTCACTCCATATTCAACTCGTATTTTTGGTATTTTTTTTTCCAGTAATTTTTCATTTTTTTTTTATTTTTCATTTTTTGAAGGCAATTAAATTAACTAAACTAAACTAGAAAGCAGTAAAAGAGTAAAATAAAAGCAGTACTTACAGAAATCCTCCCCCAAGCTGAACTTGGCAATGGCCTCATTGCAACAAGGGAAAGGAAGGGACATGGACATCAGTTGTCCATCAACCTGCATTCAGCAGTTTCTTAACTTCTTGCTTTACCACCCCTTCCAACCCGTGTTGGACCCGAATGCTGGGGTGGTGGCCCTCATTAAGAAAAACTCGATGCACATTAAAGTCGGGGCTTATTCCTGTCAAGTCATTAGTGCTATACCCAATTGACTTTTTGTGAGTCGTTAAGACCGTTAGAAAATGTTCGTCACCTGCATTAGACTCTAAGACAAGCACATCATCTGAAGTATCACAGGAGGGGGGATGGGGCATGCAATCATAGGCCGGATCATCAATAACATCAACTTTATAGCATGCTTCCTTTAACATTGGGCTTTTAGGGGCAGTGGTCAGGCTAAAAATAACCTTATCATTCCCTACAATCAATGTTAGTTTCCCACTTTTAACATCTATAACGGCTCCAGCAGTGTGGAGGAAAGGTCTCCTGAGGATAATGGGTGTTTGGGTATCTTCTGCCATGTCTAATATAACAAAGTCCACAAGGATAAAGAATTTACCTACTCTAATAGGAACGTCCTCTAATATACCTAGGGGGTATTTTACAGAACGGTCAACCATTTGTAGAGTAATGGTAGTACATTTTAAGTCACCCATGTTCAGTTGCTTGTAGATAGAAAGAGACATGACACTCACACTAACACCCAAATCACATAAAGCTTTGTCAATAAATATGGTGCCAATGTGACAGGGGATAGAAAAACTCCCTGGATCTTTCAATTTAGGTGGAGACTGGTTTTGTAAAAGAGCACTGCATTCAGCAGTAAAAGCCACATTTACCACCTCATTGAGAGTCCTCTTCCGCATCAAAAGTTCTTTTAAAAATTCAGAATAAGCAGGCACTTGATTTAATAATTCAGTAAAAGGAACTGTTACCTGCAGATTCTTTACCACCTCTAACAACTTACCATACTGGTGGTCAAGCTTCTTTTTGGGCATCCGATTTGGGAATGGTAGCTTGATCACCGGAGTCACAGTTTTCTCATTAGTCATCTCTGTAATCTTGTCTACAGCTCCTTGCTTTGCCTGAGGTTCAGCATCCTCAGGCACGTCCTGTGGTTTCTTAGCAACTGATGTTTTCACTTCTAGCATTGCCGGGGCATCGTACTGCACTCCACTTCGAAGGGTAATAGCATTGGCAGTGTCCCTTGGTTGCATTGGTTGTGAAGGCAATGACCCAGATGGCCTACTAGCTGAAGAACTAGCTAGCTGAGCTATTTGTGACTCTAACATCTTATTGTTTGTCCCCTGTACGTAGCTTGTTTTGAGCATGCAAGTTCTCAAACTGAAACCTAGTATCTGCTTGAAAGGAAAGGATACCCTTTAGCATCTGCAACATGAGATTTTTGAGTTCAACAATAGCTGGGTCTGAAGGAGATGTACTATGTTGCTGTTAGTTGAATTCAGGAGGAGCTTGTGGTTGTGACTTATACTGCTGAAACTGGGGTTGTGGTATGAAATGTTGTTGCTGCTGAGGCTGTGGATAATGTTGTTGCAGATTCAACACATTATTGCTCCTATATGAGAGATTTGGATGATCTCGCATCCCATGATTGTATGTATTGGAGTATGGATTGAACTGGGGCTTGTGTTGTGACTGCAATGCGTGCACTGTCTCACTAGAAGGTAGGAGAGCAGGACACTCTTGAGAGTTGTCTCCAGCTATCCCACAAGCGTCACATATGAGAGCATTATATGCCGAAGCACTAGCCATCGCGTTAACACTCATGTGGGAGGAGGAATCATTACCTAGCTTCAAAGAATCGATCTTCTGGTTTAGAGCAGCTAGTTGCCCGGAAAGTAAAGAATAGGCCTCAACATCATGTTTGCCTCCTTTTTTTATAGAAGAATGAATAGTAGACGCTTGAATAGAATCAAGTTTCTCCAGAAGTTCATACCCTTCTCTTATAGCCTTATCCATGAAAAACCCACCGGAGGCTCCATCAATTACCCGCCTTGTATCTGCATCAACTCTAGTGTAGAAAATCTGACACAAATACCACTGGTCTAAACCATGATGAGGACAAAGGCGCTGCAGATTCTTGAATCTTTCACAAGCTTCATACAATGACTCGCCAGGATCTTGGGTGAAGGTCACTATCGCATGACGCATATCTACAGTCTTTTGATAAGGATACCACTTGATAAGAAAAATCTTGGATAGTTCTTCCCAAGTGATGATAGTGGAAGGCAACTTATTATACTAGAACAGAGCTTTATCTCGCAGAGAAAAACCAAACAAGATCAGTTTCATCTCATTAGCAGTAACGCCAGCTTGTTTATGAGTAGCACAACATTCCAAAAACCGATGCAGGTGCTGATTTGGGTCTTCAGATGGTAACCCAGCAAACTGATTATTCTGAACCATATTCAGAACGTGAGACTTGATTTCAAAATTCGTAGCAACGATAGTAGGCATCCGTACCCCAGTGGGTACATTATCAGGAGATGGTGATGCATAATCCCTGAAGGTTTGTGTAACATTCTCACCCATTCTGAGTCTACGAGCAGTCTTTTCAATATCCGGATCAAATGGAATGAGATTTGGAGATTTTAATTTCCTGTTCATACACCAAAAACTCTAAAACAAACGTGAGATGCTCTGAAGAACATATGTTCTTCAGAGTAAGTTAGTGTAATACTATAATTCAGATAAAATAAAAATAAACCGTCTCCCCGGCAACTGCGCCAAAATTTGACCGGCTAAAGTCGTATCACCTAATCAAAAATAACCTAAGGTCCACTAACTAGTAGTCAGGGAAGTCAGGATCGAATCCACAGGGAGATAGCTATACTACTGTATCTGAACTATAATATTATACTAACTAAATCAGATGAAAAAGGGTTGGTTAACTAAACTAAGCAAATAATCAAATCACAAATTTCAATTAAGGGAAAGACTAGGGAACGGTTCACCATATATGCAATTCAGGATATCAAGAATGATTGAAGAACTCAATGAAATAATCTAACTAGGGCACATATAATTTCTCTCGAACATTACCTCCCTCGAAGCTCACTAAGCCGCTCTCGCATGGTCATAGATCGCTAAGCCTACTATTGAAAGCCTATACAAAATCCTAACTCTCGGTCAATAACTTTGTAATGCAACAATAATCAACACAGTTGACCAAACTTGCAGATTAACTTAAATAAACCAATAGCAAGAATCCAACAAATCAATGAATTAAATAATCATTCAATCAATCCCTCATATGCATACATAGATCCCCAAATCCCTAGAAAATAAACTACTCACACATAATTGGGGAAAATAATATCACAATTAAATAAGAAAACAACATGATGGAATAACAAATAAGAATTAAAAAGAGAATAATAAGGGATGAGAAACAATACCAATTGAAGAACGAATATTGAAAACGATTACTCTATTGAATCTTGAATGAATGCGTAAAGTAGAATAAACTAGGGTTCTTGAGAGAATAAAAGTGCTTAGAAAACTGATGACTGAAATTATAATATGAAAACGTCGTTTTTCCCCACTTAAAGAAGGACTATTTATATTAAAACAATAAACAGCGCAACTCGCGCTTCAAAATCGATTAAAATCGCCCAACCCGGGCAGCCGGGGCGGATTTCGCCCGATCGGGAGGTTGTCAGGTCATTTTCCGTAGAAGTGAAATAACACCCCTCCCGGTCGGGCCCGCAACAAAATATTTTGTTTTCTTCCAAATCTTCTCCAAATGATCTAATTTGGCTAAGTAAAGGCGCCCGGGCAGCCGGGCGGTCATCAGCCCGCACACATCTTTATCTTCAAAATACCATAACTTCTTCGTTATTTGTCGGAATTAGGCAAGTGACCACTCGTTGGAAAGCTCTTGAAGTGTAGAATCTAATCCAATTGAAATCTTGACATTTGGATTTGTACAACTTGAGATATAATCAAAAGAGTGGACTGCGGTCATTTTTCTACTTCTTTCACTATTCGCTTTTCATCAAAACTCTTCCAACTCAATGCTGATGCTCTCAAAAGTACATCATCTCTTGTAGTGATATAAATGAGTAGGAAATGCACCAAAACATGCTAATTCCTACAATGATCAACCTGAAACTACAAACACATTACAAGGATCACATTAGTACTAAAAATAGCTCCAAAGAGCGCAATTAAGACCAATAATCAATGAGGGACGGAGGTAAAAACTCTATATAAAATAGACATATCAAATGACATTCCCATAAATTTATGAAGGGTGTTTCCATTTAGCTTCGATGTCAGCCAAAACTAAATTTTGCAATGGATTAATTGATAGGAATAATCCCACCTTTGGCCGATCTGCTCAAAACAGTCCAACTTTCGATTAATCTCAAAATAATCCCACTTTTACACCTAATCTTTTTAAAATGGGCTTTTTTACCTGAAACTTGTTGAACTGGTTAAAAACACTAATTTTATTCTTTTTAATAAGCTCTATCTCCCCCTCCCTATTCTCACAACCTCTTTCCCTCTCCTCCACTAGACTCCACCACCACAGCCAACACCACCCCACTGACCCACCCACTGCGCACCCAACCACCCAAACCCATAACCAAAAGCCATCACCCGAAATCAACCCAGCTCCACATGGAACCACCCACCCACAGGCCACAACCGAGAAACCACCACCGTACCTGAAATCCTCCCAACCCACATGAAACCACCCACCCACCACCAAAAAACCGCACTCTACCGAACCAAAAACCCACAAAAAGAAAATGGTGATACTGTAGATGGAGTATAATCAACCATTATCTATGGTCCTATTCTGGGTTTTGAAGGCTCCTTGTATAATTGTATATTATTCATCTAACTAAGAACTAAGAACTAAGAACTAAGAAGGGTTAAATATTATGACACAAGTCTTTTTGTTGGACAAAGTGACGATTGGAATCGGCGACGATGATTATTACTCACTCCTCACAATGAGAGAAAGGGTCGTCGGTGAATGGTGATGCGAATTCGATGACTTCTTCGGTGTTGTTGACGATGAAGAAGTTGGGTTGGGTTTGAGTGAGTGGTGGAATTTGAATTCAGAGAGAATGAAGGTTCCATTATTATTGATTGATGCCTGATGGTGGGATTTTTGGAGTAGAGCTGAGATAAAGGGAAGGAATGGTGTGTGTTTGACTTGGTATGTGTTTAATGATAGGGAGAAATTAGGGAGGAGAGAGAAACAGTGGCAGAGGGTAGGAGATAGAGGCCAGAGGGGGCAGTGGAAGGGAAAGGGAGGGTAAAAGAGATAATTTTTTTTAATAATGGAAATTATAATTTAAAACTCTAGACCTATAGAATGACGACATGTGTTAAGCTTTACCTATTAAACAGGTCGTCAACAGGTTAAGGACCATTTTGAGAATGTAAGTTGCAAAGGTGGGATTATTTTGAGATTAGTTAAAGGTTGGACTGTTTTGAGCATATCGGCCAAAGGTGGGATTATTCCTATCAATTAATCCTTTTGCAATTGTTCATCACTTAGACGTAATGCTACAAAACAAACACAACGTGTGATAGGAAAAAACTAAAGTTATTCCTGTAAGATAATTTAGTATGCACGTTCATTACATAAAGGGATATAAAATAAAATATACATGCGTCTTGGAGAAGTCTGCATTGTATATGTAGAATATCATCAGAAACAAGGTGCCAAGTTTTTCCCAAATATTCTCAGGTTTTGTCAAGCTGCTCGACAGCAATAGTATGCAGAAAAGATTGCATAGATATTGTCCAGATTCTCTAGAGCCAGCTTATATTATAGCATCAATGTACTATGTATCATCATCTAACAGACCTCTAGCATAACATGCTTCTTTGAACGTTGCATATTGTACTCCGTCAATAACGCATATGTCTTCATAACACGTTGCACCTTTCACAAAAATTTAACAATGTTCTCAAATATAATTTTTAACCTCAAACCGGGGAAACATGATAAATTCTTCCGATGCAGAATCCCTTTTTTCGAGGTGCCCATTCACGTGGACCTTGTTGCCATACAAATTTTGTAGGGAATTCAACATAGCTTAATTCTCTAGCTTTAACATATTTTTTTGTTGCACTCCATCCATGAAAAAAGTTTTGTCCTCTTAATATTAGGTCTCTCGAGCATAGCTTCTAAATCAACATCATCAGCGTAAAGCACGGTTTTCTCATCAGGCAAGTGAAAACTCAACCTTATAATTATAATCATCACTATTATACTAATCATAACTACCATGTTGCTACATTTATAAAAAAGACCTATGATTTTCGTTCTTTTTTATAGTGTTGCATTTGAAAATCTCTATTATATATGTCAAGAGGGGCAGGACACCAAAAAAAAAAGAAAAAGAAAAAAAAGAAAAATAAAAAGAGGGGTAACTATCTAATATATTTAAACAAAACAAATAAACAAAAAACAAAATAACTAATACAAACTGACTACTCCATCTAATAAATAAAAATAAATTTTAAAACAAAAAACCACTCTAAAACTACAGGTCAGTTTCTCAAAAAACTATATACTTCCTCCGTTCCATAATAAGTGAAACATAGGGATTGGGCACAAGATTTAATAAACATCACTTTCAAAAGCCAAAAAGTCATAAAATACCTTTTTCATTATCAAAAGGAGGAGAGAGAAAAGCAAACCACACAAGTTTGTGATGGGTATCCTTGTCATTTTGTCACTTTCTTTTTTCCATTTAAGGTATGTTTCACTTATTTTGAAACGTTCAAAAATAGTAAGTGTTTCACTTATTATGGAACGGAGGAAGTACACTATAAAACTGTAGGGCAGTTTTTCAAAAAAAAAACTCCATCTCCATAGTGTACCAGAAGAACACACATAAACAAAAATAACACAAAACCAAAATAGTAGGACAACATTCTACAGGAAAAACAATAAAGCCATCAACCAAGATCAGCGAGTTCCAAAGCATAAAACTCATTGTGTTGTTCTTAGTACATCATTAATTTTTGGTGTGATTTTTTTATTTAGGATATCTTTTGCAAGCATTGTAATCGAAATTTAATTTTTTCAATGTTCGAATGGCAAGAAGTAGTTAGGCAAATTTCAACCTTTACACGCACCATTAATTGCGGCGACGAATTCTCATAGTAGAATTCACGGGTGTTATTGCGTTGGTGGAGGAGTTGCCGTTTAGCGTCGCCGGTGGTGGGTTAAGTTTTGCATGTAGATGTTATTATAAAAGATCGGCTCACTGGAAGACCGAGAGGTTTTGGTTCATCACTTATGCGGATCCTTCTGTTATTGACATTGTTATTAAAGAAGAACTAGCATTTAGGCCCGGGCGATGCCCCGAGGTTTCTCTGTGCTACATTTTAATAGTAGTTAAATAAGTCATCTCATACTCATTTGAAAAAGTCATCTCATTCATTATATGGATTTCAAAAGTTTTCCATTCATATATCATTATTAATTTTGATTAAATAAGCAAAAATATTATGGTGGAGTGATGGTTGGATCTCTTTATTTCATACATGAGGTTGTGGGTTCGAATCTTCACGTTAACCATGCTTTTTTTTTACTATATGAGAAAGACGACGTGGATAGAATGTTATTGAATGAGGGATTGTGACATGTGGCACATATACGTTCTTAGGAACGCTTTATAATATATTAGTATAGATGTGCAGTTAATGACAAACAGGTAATTTTTTTTTTTGAAAATTATCCTTTTGATTTTGTAACTTACTTAATTTGAGGGGTAATTTTAGAAGGGTTTTTGGATTTGTGAGATTATGAGATCTTTATGTACGAATTTTTTTAGGAGGTGTCATATAATGTATTAACTAGAAAGGACCATTTTTAATGAATGTTGCAAATATTTTTGATTCTTGGGTTGGTGGGTTTATGATGATTTTTCTTCGGAGATCTTTAATGAACCTTACGAGTATCTGTATTACATTAGAATCTATCTACTATAATATCTTTTTCTATGACTTTTGTTCTTCATTCATCGAATGAATTTCAGAGAGAGAGAAAACGCAGGAAGAGGAGGAGGGAGAAATAGAAACCAAAGATAGAGCTTCTGCACATAATTTTATTCTACTAATTTTCAAGAATTTACACCAGTCAATGCTAACCAATAGACTCGAAAGAGCTGCAATACATGTCTTTTATATTTGACCCTAAAGAAGGCATCTTTTAGGTAAAGCTAGCTTTTCAAACGCTGATCGTGCGACAATGATTTTTCCATTGTGATATTTCTTAACGTCGAGTAGAAATTTTTTACGTAAGCAATACATGCAAAATAAAACTCATTATAATAGTTTAAGTTGACAGTTTTTCAATAAATGCTCTGTTTTGTTCAACTTATTAGAAGTTATTTTCACCAAAAATAAGTTTAGATCAGTTCTTGATCTGGCCTTATTATCCTCTATGTAATTGACTTACACAAATTGAAATTATATAAACCCATTAAAATGATCATTTCTTTACATAACTACAAATGTTGTGGAAGTATATTGCTCATTTTTTATTTTTGCAATTTTTTCTTTTAATGGAAGATTTTGATATTCTTAAATGAATTTGTTATCTTTGTTTTTTTTGTAAACTTTTTTAGTCTTTTCTTTTTTGACCTAAAATTTTAAGTTATTCTAATTGTAGTTTTTAAAAATGGCAAATATTAGGATTGATTGATTACCCATTATAATTTAAAATTTTAAACAAAATTGATGTAATTGAAAAAGTAAGGGTAATATAGTCATTTAATATGGGGACACCATACCTCCCCCTTCACTTATAATAGAGATAAAAGACCCACAATTTCAATATAAGAGGAAACTCAAATGCTACTAATACTACAACTAAAGTTTCATGTGATATATATTTACATGGAGTACTACTTATATTAAGGGTTCTCAAAGGCCTAAATAAATACCCTCAACGAATAAATATCAATACTCATTAATCTTTGCTAAAAGTAGAGAACTAAACTAATATTGATAGATTATACACATTTGAAATGGGAAAGGATTGCACTTTCAATTAATTTAATGTTGTCTTCTTAGGTAGCTAATATGAAGCTTACTATCATTATCATTTACACTTTGTTTATCTTTGTATATTGTGATGGACGCATTTCTATGGTATATTACACTTTCCGCTAGCCTCTTTGTTCGACATTATTCATGATTTTTGTATAAAGAATCATGTTTGAGATTGTTTTGTAAATAATTAAATATTTTTTTAAAATGATAAAAATTAAAAAAAAGGGGATTATACGTTTGTAAAAATATTATTATTTGAAATACTTAATTTTAGGATTTAATATTGGCATCTTCCACATATTTCGGGCAAAAGATAAAGAACTTATCTATCTTTACTTTCATTGGTAAATTCAAGAGTAATTGGATATTTTATATTTATTTGCTTTCTTTGTTATTACGTTGTTGCACTATTAAGATGTTTTTCTTTAATGAAACTCTATAAACAATTTCTCTTACGTATTATTTCAAATTATTAGATGTAATTACACAATTAATTTAATTTCTTATATGTTTCCGCACGCATCGCGTGCATATAAGGCTAGTAATATTTATATGTGATAGTGTTATGGTATCTTTGACCATAAAACGTATGAGAACCATTTAAGCTACGTACAAATATAGTTATACATAAGATTAATAAAATTCATATAATGCTGAATAGTTGAATGTTAAATTATTAGAACCTCAACCATTAATTATCCAGTACATAAACTTCCTTGCAACATTTTAAAAAAACAAACCATGAAAGTTTTGAAAATTATTCAAGATTGAAAAACAACACATCAACTACGATTATCACTTTTCTTCCTAAACAATCATGAGCTTCTTGTTTGTTGATAATTGAGCATCCAAAGGGGAGTTGTCTAAGCCTTTATCACCATCACCATCACCATTAGTTTCTAAAATGCGCTTTTGAGGTGTAATAGAAGTTGTCGAATCTTGATTGTTACTCATATTATGATCCTATCATATATAAAGACATTAATTTAAGTTAGTTAACTAACACATAAACTACATTATTATTATTTATCTAGAACAACCGTTTTACATAAAAAATGTAAATATATTACCTTCTCAACTTCAATTTCCTTAACACTCTCAATTTCTTTTTGTGTTTTTTTGGCTTCCTTATACTGCACATTATATCAACAAAAAGTATGTTAGAATGAGGTACTCCAACTATTTGATTGAAATATGTAATAACTTTAATAAGAACGTACTAAATGTAAATGACAATGTACCACTATTTTCATGTAGATTCCCATCCACTTGTCTATAGTCTTTTGATCGTCGTATTAATAACGGTGAAGTCCTTGGACTGACCAACCTTATTACGATTAGGGATGTCCACTTTGAAAAGTAATCTTTTGCCAAGTAACTTTGTGAATTCTTCAGGAAAGCCATCCTTGCCACCTTTCTAATAACGCTTATGAATTAGAATATATAATTATTCAAATTAAAGCTTACTTATATACTATTCATAAACTATTTTTCTTCAAGCATATAATACTATTACTTACATACCTTCACTTGAATTTCAAACAAATTTGAAGCGGATTTATCCAATAACTTGTGCATCTCTTTTTCAAAATGCACAAATGTAGCATCATTTGTATTTTCAGATACACTTATCTTCAATCTGAACATGTAATTTATATAAATATATTAGACCTTCTATACATATTTTTTAAATAACTATAACTATTTATATACATATATATATATATATATATATACACATGTTCATAAATATTTGTTTTTACCTAGGCACAGTTGTCCTCAAAACTTTCACGCATTTTTTGCAAGTTATCTTATCACCATCTCTTTTCACTCCACTGTAACACTTCTTGCACGACTCATAGTACCAACTGTAATTCGTATCTATGTCTTCAATTGTAGCAAGACACACACATAACCCAGGCTTTGGAAAAAAAAGTGATAGTTACGTTATTTATTCTATGTGTAAAGGTTAAAAGTAGTAAAGTATCATGTTGTTTTACCTGTTCACACTCCTGCAAGTCGCTAAGGTCTTTTATGATATCCTCTTTTAGAAACTCATTAGTCTAAGTTGATATCTCACTTGGGGCCTATACTATTCGGCATAAAACAACTGAACTGAATTAAATTATAACTAATAGTAATGATAATACTTTGGAAATTTTGTTTTAAATAAGTCAACATTTGGACGGTATTCCCATTTTAAGTCTACTTTTTTATTATTCCTGATTGAGTTAAACTTGTAGGGCTAGTATTTTCTAAAAAGTCAAAATACTTGCAACCTGAACAACAAGTTTTTTGTTTTATTTTACTCCACATTTTAACTTTATTTTTTTACTTCTTATTTTCATTTTTAATTCTCACCCATAGGAATGGCAACCGGGCAGATCTGGACCAGATCCTTACGGACTCGGATCCAGATCCGTTTTAAGAGGTTGGATCCGGATCCGACGGGTTTGAAAAAGTTGGACCCAGATCCAAATACTGCTGAATGGGTCCAAAGCTAATATTCCAAATTCACCAATATTTTCAATTGAAAAAAAAATCAGAAATCAAATCAAAATGAGCAAATTCACTATGTTAGTCAAACTAGTAAAGTTGAAATAGCAATCAGTACTGCACATGTAAAATATATGAAATTTAGAAAATCAAACAATACTTCCTAGAATTTTGCGTCATCTTTGTACCAGCACAAGATTCCAACTTTGTTTTATAGTGTTAAGTAGAATGTACTTCTGTAATTTACGGCAAAATAAGCAAAAAAATTGCTGCTTAGAATGAAGAATTAAACCAGTGATTTAATAGAAACTGGATTGGGGGTTAATGTCTGTGATGCACTTTTGGGGGGCTGGTGGCTGTCGCGGGTTGGTGGGCTGGTGGTGGCTGTCGCGGGTTGGTGGTGTACTGATAGATAAAGGGTAGTAAAAGTGAAGGGGTATTGGGGACTTGGGGTCACCTGGTGAACAACGAGCATAGGACTATAGGAGTACACTGTACACTTAGGTTTTTGCCTTTTTTTAATTCGGTTGATTTAATTAAACAACTGACCCAACCTTTTTATCTACGGATCCGGATCCGGTCCTTGGGATTAGACCCGGATTAGGATCCAAATCCTTGTGGATACGGGCGGTGGAGAAGGGAGTTGAGGAGAGAGATGGCTTAAAGGGGGAGGAGAGAGAAAGATAAGGGGAGGAGGATTTTTTTTAATATTTATGCAAAAATAAGAATTAAATTAAGGATATGAAAAAACACAAAAAAAATAAAAAGCGAACCAATCACATTGTAACATGCGTCACATATAACCTATTAAACTGGTCACAAACAGGTCATACAAGCTTAACTTAATCGGGAATAATCCAGGAGTTTAACTTATTTTGAGGAACGCAGTGCGAAAGTAACTTAATTAAATAAAACAATTTTTCTAATACTTTAGCTATCATTAATTAATAAATATAAATTAATAAATAAATAATAGTAATATAATATAATATAATATAATATAATATAATATAATATAATATAATATAATATAATATAATATAATATAATATAATATAATATAATATAATATAATAAACATTAATTGATGATAATAATAGATTTTAATAATATAATATGTTAATATTTAATAATAATTATAATACTAAAAATATTATTTAAATAATAATAATAAGTTATTAAATAAAATAATAATAAGTTATTAAATAAAATAATAATAAATTATTAAATAATAATAAAAATAATAAAAATAAATTATCTAATAATAATGTTAAAATATTAAATAGTAATAATAATAAACTGTTGAATAATAATAATGATAAATAAGAATTAAAAAAATAATAAAAATAAAGAATGATTTCAATGATGTTATAATAAAAAACTATTCATTTTCCCTAACCCTAACCCATCCCATTCCCCTACTGCTCACCCTTCCACCGCCACCCTGTTGATCACGAATCCACCGCCACCCTGCTGCAAACCACTGTCCGCCACCCTTCTAATCCAGGTACTTATCTCTCCCTTCTACTTCTTTACTCGTTTTTATTCATTGATTTAACTTTATCAAATTTTTTTGTTTTGATTTTTGTACTTATGTTTGGGGATTGCTAAAATATATGTGCAATTTTACTTTGATTTGATATATTTACTGTCTGAATCTTGTGTAATTTAGTTGCTTGGTTGATTTTCTTTCTTTTATAGACCCAATTTGATTGTTGTTAAATTTAAAGACACCAATTTTAGTTAGAGAAAAACAGAGTATTTTTTTTTTCTGAAAGCAACTAATTCGGTTTGAAGAATTCAGAGAAGAACAAAACACGCTTTCTAGATAATTAACTACTATAAAGAATTTGTTGAAAAAATAGTTTTTCTGATTATTTAACCAAGGATTAAGGTTATGGACCCCCATAGTTGTGGAGTTCAACACTTTATTGATGTGTTTTTAATTAGCAATAAGATGTGTACAGTGTACGTAACTACTTGGTGCATGGTGGTCATATAAATCTTAATACTAAAACAGTAAAACTTAATATTCACATTTTTTCCCTACAATTGATGTTGTTATAGTCTATATGTATTATTACTAATATCACTGTACATTCACATCTCATTGGGGCAGATTTTAAAAAGTTGTTGGCACCATTTCACCAATTTCATCATTGTAAATCTCATTAATGTTTATAGTCCATTAACTTAATTGGGTGCTGCTCGCCATCTATACTTAATTGGTGAGATGATGATTGTGAAAAGATATAGAGGAAATTAATTAAAAGGGAGAAATTTATAGTCCAAGGAAGCTCTTATCTTTCCTTTGGAAAACTATGTTCCATCATTTTCTAGCTAGTTTATTTTTTAATTGCTTTTTTCACTTGTTGGATGCTCAATCATTCCTGCTTTTGATTGTTTATCCTCCTTTAGAAATATCTAGTTTGCATTGAGTAAGGAAAGGGCGTATTTCACTTTGGATGTTGTTACCATACTTCTGGGAATCCTGCCCGAACATATCTCCCCCGCGGGTGGGAAAACTGATTGGGAACGTGTTGCTACAACATTAAACACCCGAAAAAGAAAGTATTATACATCAACTTCTGTTGAGAATTGGTTCACCAATATGAAAGATAGACACAAGGCTTGGAATGAACTAAAGAAGTGGACTGGTATCGGATGGAGCGAAAATGGTTGTCCTATTGTTGATGTGGAAAGTGAAAAATGGAAGGGTTTTGTTAAGGTATTTGTTAACTAATCGTTACACTCAATAGTATTTTATTTATTTTCATCCATGCTCTTCCTTTTTATTTTGTATAATATTTACATTTAGTGTTTTCTTCAACTTATTTATTTTCTTTGCAACATTATCTTATTGCAGCGCTACAAATCCGTAGCAACTGTGTTTCTTAAGAATCCATTACAGAATGAGGCTGAATGGGATAAAATTTTGCGTAGTGGTTATGCAATGGGTGATAGATCTTATACACCAACATCTACCGCCAAAGGAAAGGAAGTATTTACTATTTGAAGGTTCTGGTGACTCTAAAGACGCTCCACCTGATGATATTCAAACCCACAAGAATGAAAGTAAGTCTCTCACTATCGCTATTGATATTAAAAAGCGTAAAAGCGGTGAGACTAGTAGCATGCCCAAGAAAAGTACAAGGGCTGCTGATATTGATACATGTCTTGATATTATGAGGAAATCCTCTGTGAGTCAATCTCCTAAACCCATAAATAGATTTGATGAAGTTTATGGTATCTTGGAGTCCATGAGGATTGCTGCAAAGTATGGGGATGAATTTGTTGTGGATATTCTTGATAGCTTTCGCAGTACTCCGGGTGCCATCGATCTTTTCGTCTATTTGCGTAAGGATAATGACATAGTTCATTTCTTGAGGAATCATTGTGCACTTTCAGATGATGTCTATAGGCCAGAGATGCCTATGGATAATGATAATATGTTCTATGACTAAGATGGTTGCGAAGGATAATCTAGTTAAAATTGTGTGACTTTATGGTGGATTGATTTTAAGTTAGAACTTTTAGTTATTTTATGTTCATTAGGATTTTATATGTGGAACTTATTGTGGAACTTTTAGTTATTATCGTATTTTATGTGTGGAACTTATTGTGGAACTTTTAGTTATCATCGTATTTTATATATTTGTCTAAATCAAATTGCATTAAATGTATATGTGCCTATGTAGAATGGATGAAGATTTGGTGCAACAAAGTTTGACGCGTATAGCATTGCATGAGATGAGGAGATTGACAACCCAAGTTGAACGAATGCCTTTGCATTCGAGGGGAGAACCGGGGCATCATTTCATTCATAGGATGTTGACAGGCCATCGTAACTTGTGTAAAGAACAACTTCGGATAAGTAGAGAAATATTTATAAGTCTTGCTAATGTCCTTAGAGCACAAAATTAAACTCCTAGTAGATGGAATATATATAAGCATTGAAGAGCAACTTGGGTTAGGTTTGTACATGCTGGCCAAACCTGCTTTTGTTCATGATACTGCCGAAAGATTTCAACACTCAATATCAACTATTTTGAAGTATTTCAAAAAGGTATTACAAGCATTGGAAGCATTGTCAAGTCAAATAATTCGACCATGTCAAAGTTTGTACGAAACACCTCCTGAAATTCAAAGCAACATCAAATATTGGCCTTTCTATAAGGTACTTATCCTACATTCGATGACATTTATTATTAATTAACATAATCTAATTACAACATGTATAGTTTCAATGTAATAACGATATACTTTTGTTTTTAGGATTGTGTTGGTGCCATAGATGGTACCCTTATACAATTAGTTGTTGCAGATGATGTAGGTAGGGCATTTAGAGATCGTCACGGGGACAAAACATGAAATTTGATGGATGTGTGTTCACTCAACATGTTGGTTACTCACATCAATGTGGGCTAGAAAGGGAGTGCACATGATATGGAGGCGAAGCTTAGGAGATGCTAGAATGGGATTCCCTCAGCCACCATCTGATACTAGCTAACTTATATTGCCATGAATAATATGGGAAAATACATTACTTTAACAAACTAACATTATGATTTTGTATATGAAAATACTATGTGGTCGATTCAGCATATCCTAATACACTCGGGGTACTCGAGTCCATATCTAGGACCTGGGTTGAGGTACCATTTGCCTGACTTCAGAAGAGGGACTTCACCACAAGGAATGTATGAGTAATTCAATCACCAACATTCTTCTTATCGAAATGTAATTGAGAGGGTTTTTGCGGTTCTAAAAAATAGGTGGAAGGTTCTAAAATCGATGCCGCAAATGGACGAGGCTAATCAGTTGAAAATTATCGTCGCTTGTTTTACTCTACACAATTTTATTCGTTTACATGATCTAGGGATTCCTTTCACGCACCAAATTGAAGTCATGGAACAAAGAGCTGATCATAATATGTACGATGATAATAGATAAATAGCTATGGATAGTGTACGACAGAAAATAACTGAAGAAATATGGGAGTCAATGCAGAATAATCCCGAGGTGATGGAGCAAATTTATGGACAAGAAGAAAATGAAGAATTAACCGATTATGAAAACTAGTTAATGTTCGATAGTACAATTATTTTGCCTAGTAGTTCAACTATCAAAACGTGTATTAAAAATATGATCATTTTAATAATGACAAATATTATTATTGTTATTATTAATAGTATTATTGTTGTCATCTATTAAAAGTATGTACTTTGAATAATGACAAATATTATTATTATTATTTTTTTTTTTTTTTTGACAGGAAGAAAATTATCATTCATTGAAAAGCCATCCGGCATCTACATTGATTGATAAATGAGATACGGAAGTAGATATGAAAACAACAAGTAATACATCATCCAAAGAAGATAACTGAAAATCTATTCGAGCCCATTTGAATCGATGTCTACGCATCTTTAACTGAATCTTCACTGAACGTGCTGTAACTTTTTGAATATCAATACCCTTGCTGTAGATCAGATCTTTCATCTTCCAAATCACACCTTCCCCTGAAACAACCATAAAGCAGAGCAAAAACAAAAGAAAGAACAAACTTCTACCAGATGAGAAGAAAAAACCTTTAATGAAAAGGAAGATCACCGCCTCAGGGCCACCACAATCAAACACTTTGCCTCACCTTCTCTAATCAGAAAAGATGGGAGGGAAAAAACCACAACCCACAATCTAACCAGAGCAAAAAAGATGAGGGCAAAAAAACTATGGGGATGAGGAAATAGATCGGGCGAAAACACAAATAAACAAGCAAAAGAAAACACGCGGAGGAAGGGGAGACACGCCTTACACCAGCCGTGAGGCTAGGCGGCGGCCTCCCCAAAGGGGTTTTTGAGATAGGGTTTGGGGTTTTTTTTCTTTGGAGGGGAGAGAGAGAATTAGAACATGATTCGACTAATGACAAATATTATTGAAGTGTGTACTTCTTAGGATTGAATTATCATTTTCAATATAATTGGCAAAATCATATAGAAAAAAAAGAATTAGCAAAATAATAATTAGTAATATTAAAATAATAATAATAATATTATTATTAATATTAACAGTAATAATAATAGTAAAAGCAATAGTAATAGAAGTAATAATAATAATAATAATAGTAATTGTAATAATAATATTAAAATTAATATTAATATTAATATTAATAATAGTAAGAGTAATAGTAGTAGTAGTAGTTAGGGGTGTGCACTGGTCCAAAACCGGTGGACCGGATTTTGAATTTTTTTTGGACCGGGATCGGAAAAATTCCGGTCAGGTCCGGTTTTGGACCGGTTGGACCGGAATTTATATTTTTTTATTAAAAAAACTTTTTCATAGGTTTAAACATATTTATAAATTCAATATATTAAAATATAATAATTCTAAAAGCAATAATTTTAAAGGCAATAAATACGGTTATTTCACCATATACCCCCGACAAATTGAAAAATTCACCGTATACCCTCAATGTTTCAAATATTCACCATATACCCCTGAGTTTTCGAAAACGTTCACCATATACCCTTTTGCTAACTGCCGTTAACTCACCGTTAGCTTTATTTACGATTTTGCCACCATTAACCACTAACCCTAAAATCCTAATAACCTAAACCTAACCCTAACCCTAACCCTAATTATAACCCTAATCCTAAACCCTAACCCATCCTTCCCTCCCCCCAAACCCTAACCCACCCGGCCACCACCCCTCCCCCTCCCTCCACCCCACCCACCCCTCACCCCCTTCCCTCCACTCCATCACCGCAGCCCCTCCCCCCCCACTCCCCCTCCATCGCCGCTTGCCCATCCCCCAGCGCCCTCCCCCTCCCCCTTCCCCCGTCGATCTCCCCCACCCCCTCTTCGTCCACCGTTGAAATCCCCCACCCCCTCATCGTTCACCGTCGAAATCCCCCCCCTCTTCGTTCACCGTCGAAATCTCCTACCCCTCTTCGTTCACCGTTGAAATCCCCCACCCCCTCTTCGTTCACCGTCGAAATCCCCCCCCCCTCTTCGTTCACCAGTCAAATCCCCCACCCCCTCTTCGTTCACCGTCGAAATTCCCCACCCCCTTTCGTTCACCGCCGAGAATCACGTACCCCCTCTTCGTTCACCGTCGAAATCCCCACAAATTCGAAAACTCCCCCTCCCTCGTAGCCTAGAAATTCGAAAACGGAGGGGAGGGAGTTCGGTTTTGGGCGACGAAAACAGAGGAGGGAGGAGGTCGGGTTTAGAGCGCGAAATCTACCCGGATTCGAGCAGGGTCGGATTTTGTTGCAGGTTTGGGATTCCACCCGGATTCAACGGGGACGGGGAGGGGAGGGCGGAAAATCGACGGGGAGGGGGGGGGAGGGGGAGGGCGGGAAATCGACGGGGAGGGGTAGGGGGGGGGGGGAGGGGAGGGGGTGATGGGTGCGGGGGCGGGGAGGGGAGGGGGTGGGGGCAGTGGGGGGGGGTGGGGGGTGGGGGGTGGGGAGGGGGTGGGAGGATGGCGGGGAGGGTAACTTGTTAGGGTTAGTGTTTGGGGCTTAGGTTAATTAGGCATTAGGGTTAGGGGTTAGGGTTAGGGTTAGGGGATAATGGTGGCAAAATCGTAAATAAAACTAACGGCGAGTTAACATCCGATTAGCAAAAAGGGTACATGGTGCACGAGTTTTGAAAACTCGGGGGTATATGGTGAATTACTGAAACATTGAGGGTATATGGTGAATTTTCCAATTTGTCGGGGGTATATGGTGAAAAAACCGCAATAAATATGAGGTTTTAACTTTTTCTAAGTTTGGACCGGACCGGACCGGAAACCCAGAATCCAAAATTTCAAGGACCGGGGACCTTTCCGGCCTGGTCCGGTTCCGGTCCGAATTCCGGTCCCGGTCCAAAAGTGCACACCCCTAGTAGTAGTAGTAGTAGTCATAATAATAATAATAATAATAATAATAATAATAATAATAATAATAATAATAATAATAATAATGATGATGATAAAATAATCGTAATTGCAATAATAATAATAATTATCATTGTTTTATTATTAGAGAAATAAATTAGGAACTGAACTGAACTGAATTGATTGCAACTGAACTGAACTGGAAATAAACTGGGGAGAACAGGCAATTGGTCGTGGAGAAATTGTTTGTGCTCCAATTGCATTTTTCCTGGTAAGTAATCAGTAGATGTTACAGGTACAAAAGTATAACCAATTCTCTAACTTTTATATAAGAACCCACGGTTATTATTTATAATAATTGATTAAAATCATATCTAAAAATAATAAAATAGAATATAAACCCTCAACATGAACGTTGTTGCCTCTGTAATCTGATAGGTTCATATAGAGTATAATAGTAATGGATTACATGTTCTAGTGATAAATAATTTTAATATGTTCACTCAAAATGGTTGGAAAGCTGGCCCATTGGTTGATAAATCTGCTAGATACTTTTGTATTTTTGGTCAAAATGTGTAGAGAGCTGGCCCATTGGTTAAGAGACGACACTATTATACTGAACATTAATACTAAACAGTAGTGGGCCGTAAAATGTGAAATAGGGTTGGGGCCTTCAGTCAGAAAGTATGAAAGGGTAGTCATTGGTGAAAACATAAATAACTTGCTTAAACTGATTTATAATAAGTTAAACAATAGTGGGCCAAATATCATGAACTAAGGTCTGGGCCGACGTGCATTTTTTGGTGTGTTAAATTAAACAAATGTATAATTTAAGTTTGTCAGTAACAATTTATGTAGAGAACACAATTTGTGGGGTCATTTTGACCAAAATGTTGGGCCGAATGCAAGTGTAATCACTGGGCCCGTATATGATTCATAATAAGCAAACTTCAATTCTAGTCTATATGACAACATAATTGTTGGTCTGTACGTTGTTTAGACTACTTGTAGGACAAGTAACTTCGATTCTTCAATGTGTTACTTGTGCAACGGTTCCTTAGCTTTGCACTCCGAACCTGCAGAAAAAGGAACCAACCCTGGAGGTTTGGTTGGTGGTTCCCCCTCCGAAACTTAATAGGTGTAGAGATAGAGAGAGAAAGAGAGAGTATTTTAGCAGAGTAATGGCACATTATTCAATGATATACCTTTTACCTGATTTTGAGGGGACTATTTATAGTGTTTGGAATCTAAGAGCTGCCATTTGATGTCACCCTAGAATGGGAGCATTTGATTGGCTAGGCAATCAGAAAGTGACACGTGGCAGGCAATGATTGGAGGCTGAATATCAGCCAATCATATGCAGCCGTTTTTTGGGAGTTGGGATCTGATTATTCCTTCTGGCCAAAGGCGGGCCTTATTAATCAGAGGAATAAAAAACCCTTTGAAAGAGCTAAGTTTCCCCCCATTTCTGGGACACATGGACACTTCTGATTGGTCCACGTGGCAGCTTATCATCCCTTCATTTTTAGGTCACAACATTTGGGGATTTAACTGTTGCAAAACCGGTTAATGTCCTTTAACCAGTGGAAGTTACCTTGTTTTGAAGGGCAATGACGCGCCTTTTCCCTGGAGGGCCATATATCAGGTCGTTTTTAACCGGTTAGGGAGGTTTTCACCCCCCAATAAATACTTTGTTTTGTCCTTTCTGAAATCATTTCAACACCCTGAGTAAATTTTCTAGAGAGAGAGGCTCTGCAATTTTTTTTTAACTTTCTAGAGAGAGAGAGTGTGCTCGTCCAGAATTGTTGTGTATTTTCTTCATCGACCGTCCAAGCGTTCATCAGCTATCTCCTTATTTTCCTTGCTCATTCTTTATTTTTTCTTAAAAAAGTAATAAAAATGAATTCTTCCTCTTCGTCGAATAATCCCGGCCGTACAAGAGTTTGCCTTGACTCTAGAACCGATAGTTATTCTTCTTGGGCACATTCTAGGGTTGGGCCTATTCTGGCCGGTCATGCATATCCACATTTTTATGGATTTTGCCAACAAAGTCAGACGACCCAGTGTTTACCTGTGCAGGGTAATCTGGCGAGCGTCAAGCAAATAGCCCGTCTAAGACGAGGATTAATACTCCCTGCTTCCAGCTCTGAGATGGAGGAATCTACAGGACGGGTTCCCGAGGGAGATTTAAGGGAAATGGAAACCCAAAGCGCTCGGCCAGCGGCAAAGCCCTCTTCTCCTGGGAACAGTAGGGAAGAGAATTATGATCAAATAAATCCAGAGGCCAGGGAGATGGAGGAGAATAACAGTGAGGGCAAGTCTAGTTTCCCTGGAGAATCTGACGAACCGTCCACTACATCGTCAGAGATTAGGAGACGTCTAGGTCCCCTATCTGACCCGGGCTTCATAATAGTAAACCGTAAGTGGTAAGAAAAGCTAGGCCCTAACCCTAGTCATCTGTCACTTGCTATGCCCATGCCGGCTTATTCTTTTGTAATCCCTAACAAGGAAGCCACAATTTTAAGTGCTCCCTAGGGTCACTTTGCCGTTTATAAGTTGGCATTGGACGCCGGGTTGAGATTTACTCTCCATGAATTCATTGAGACTGTGCTAAGGCATTACAACATCGGCCATAACCAACTAGTGCCGAATGCCTGGCACAATATTCTAACCTTCATAGCCGTCTGCGAATTGTGCGGCCTAACCCCTTCTTTACCAGCCTTCACCCAGATACACTACGTATCTAAAGTTCCCAAAACAGTGGAGGGGGCTTGGTTCAGCGTCTGCAATCGTGCCGGGTTTATCACTGCATGGGATAAACCCTAAAAATGCTCAATCGAAAGACCGAGCTTCATCTTCGTCCCAGGGCTCCCAGGAAGACATTGCCAGGGATATCGCTACCATAGCCAGGGCAAAGAAGAACACGGACGAGGAGCATCTATCTTGGAGTTGGAAGATAGATTCGATGATAAGGTGGTGGAATCTTTGCAATAACTGAGTATTCTAAACCAAACCATCCAACTATTAAAGGGCCAGCTAACTGGATTCCCTTTAAGGAAATGTTTTTTGACGACAACTTCTTGGTCACCGCTGGTTTGCGGTTGGCCGAAGAAAAAGGTAATTAACCAAAACTCTAAGTAAGATGCATCGTCCAAAGTATTTGTGTATTAACCAACTTGATTTTTTCCTGCAGAAGCGGCCACATCACTCCTCCACAAATCATGGAAAGGCGACATAGACATGTCGAAATTCAGTGCAAACTTGTGGAAAGAGTACTCCAGGACGGGGCCCGAAAAGTGGGCTGATACTTTGGTATGATTTTTTTTTGATTTTTTCTTTGAAAATTAATACCCATACGTTCATCCTAATAAGTTTGGACGAGGGTCTATCCTAGAAGGAAAGTGGCTAGTCTTGGCCGTCCTTCTTGGTATATTAATCGTCTATTTTTTCTTGACGAAGATCCTCCGTAAAAGGAGAACGTTTGAATTTGGACGTTCTTCTGGATCTTCGTCTGTAATATTTTTGGACGAGGGTCCATCGTAGAAGGAGGGCGGCTGTACTTGGCCGACTTCCTTCAGTGAATGGTCTTCGTCCAATATCTGAGGCTTAATTTAACTTTTTTTCCTGGACGAAGGCCCCCTTTATTGGATAATCATCGTCCAAAGTTTTGGAACGATGCACCCTTCCTCCAACATCACATTTAGACCAAATATCTTCGTTCTGAAGGTAACGGCCAATATGGTCGGCTTCCTTTAGCAAGTAGAGTGCGTTCATATTTTCAAATTTATCATCGTTTTCTTTTGACGAGCTTCTTCTGACTTGTAATTTTTCCTCTTTGCAGAAGAATGCCCCAACATCTAAGACGTTAGCTGGGAAATCAGTTGCGTCTAAGAAAAGGCCATCTACATCCGGGGATCCTCCCCCACCCAAAAAATCCAAAGGCTTCACAACCAAGAAGAAGACTGAACGGACAAGCTCGTCCATTCAAAAAGCCACCCCTG
This sequence comes from Beta corolliflora, assembly GCA_947648045.1. Lineage (NCBI taxonomy): Eukaryota > Viridiplantae > Streptophyta > Magnoliopsida > Caryophyllales > Amaranthaceae > Beta > Beta corolliflora. The sequence continues at coordinate 1,817,556 of CANSZD010003287.1, read as the reverse complement.
TCAGTCAGAGGACGGGGGGAGAGTCTCGTCCACCCTCTCTAGGTAAGTCTATGAAGGTGGATGACTCGTCCACCGTTGCTCCCTTTTTGGGAGAGGAGGGGACATCTCCACCCTTCTCCCTGTGAATCAGCCGAATGCAGCTGTTTAGACTGAGAACTAGCCTGAAATGGCTAGTATTACGGAGATTCAGCCGGACGGGACTGACAAGGAAGGATCAGCCTTCAGCGGGCCGGTCTCTCAGTTGGTGGCTCAAATGCCACCATCCTACAGATCTGCGTCCTTATCTTCGGGTGAGTCATAGTACTCAAATGTAGTTAGGACGCTGTGAGTTGGTGGACGTCTAATGTGTCTGCCCAACAAACTTGCAGACGTTTTTCCCGTCAAGAGAACTTACCCCTCCACCTTTTCAGATAAGGGCAAAGGACCCTCCGTAGAGCCTGCTGCTCTGATTGCGGACTCAGACGATGAGTCCTACATCAAGGGCCTAAGGGGGGCATCCGCTTCTACTCACTTAGTAAAGTAATCAACAACCACAATCACAAACTTCTTTTGTCCAGCAGCCACAGGAAAAGATCCCAAGATGGACATGCCCCATTTAGAAAAAGGCAGTGGGAACAAAATGGGAGTTAGGTAATTGGACGACTTCTGGTGCAAGTTCCCATGCTTCTGACAACTATCATATTTTTTAGCATAAGCGATAGCATGTTCTTTTAGGGTAGGCCAATAATACCATCTCAAGGCTTTTTCTCCTAAGGCTCTTCCCCCGATATGAGATGCACATGCTCCTTCATAGAGTTCCTTCAACACTTCCAGTCCGTCCTCCCTAGTAATACACTTCAGGAGAGGACTATTGAATGACTTCTTATACAGGGTTTCATCCTATAGCTCAAACCACTTATCCCTGGCATTAACATACTTAGCTTCCACAGGGTCTGAAGGTAATTGGCCTTTCTTCTTAAAGTTTATGATAGGCTCCATCCATACTGTTCCTCGGCTAAGAAACAGGACTTGTTCTTGATCAATACTTTTCTTTGGCTTAACTTCTCAAAATACTGTCCTTGGTACATCACAATCAGCTGAGCAAGCTAGCTTTGAAAGATCATAGCCTGATGATTTTCTGATCTTGGTACTTGTTCCAGCACAAAACGCTTTAAAGGCTCAATCTCATCTTTGATCAGACGTATATATTTGCTCATAGATGCTTCCTTGCATTCATAATCTCCATTTACTTGGCTGACGATTAAGAAAGAGTCCGTTTTGGCCTCAATCTCTAAAGCCCCAGCCGCTCTACACATCTTGATTCCAGCCAGCAGGGCCTCATACTCAGCCTCATTGTTGGATGCTTGGAACTGGAATCTTAGTGCATATTGAAACTTATCTCCCTCTGGAGATTGACAAATGATTCCTGCCCCACATCCATTGGCGGTTGACAATCCATCTACCATGAGCATCCAGTGTTTCCTGCCTTCCGTTGGGTCAGCTATTAGATTTATAGTTGACCGAGTAAGCTCAACTATGAAATCAGCTAAGGCCTGGCCTTTGATTGCCTTCCTTGGCTCAAAGGTTATGTCAAACATATTCAACTCGACAATCCACTTTAACATTCGTCATGCGGCCTTCATTTTTTGCAAAACTTGCTTCAAAGGTTGGTCGGTATAGACCAATATACTGTGATCTAAGAAATAAGACCTCAACTTTCGGCTGGCCATGACTAGTGCCAACCCAAACTTCTCGAGTGAGGTGTATCTACATTCTGCATCTTTAAGCACATGATTCACAAAGTATACCGGTATTTGTACTAATTCTTGCTCGGCCAGCAGGACATCGCTCACAGCCTGAGGAGACACTACTAAGTACACAAATAATTTCTCTCCCTATGCTGGACTGACCAACCTCGACAACTAACGAAGATGGTCTTTGACCTGCTGAAGCGCTTGCTGTCCATTCAAACTTGGCTTTTTTCCTGATTGTAGCAAAAAAGTGATGACATTTGTCCCCTGACTTAGAAAGGAGTCGTCCAAGGGCTGCAAGACATCCAGTCAGTCGCTGCACTTCCTTAATCTTAGCCGGTGACTTCATATCCAAGATGGCTTGAATTTTTTCAGGATTACCTTATATTCCCTGCTGATCTACAAGAAATCCCAAGAACTTCCCGGCCATGACTCTTTAGCTTTAGTTTATATTTCCTAAGAGTCTCAAAGGTTTCTCGCAAATCACCAACATGGTCTTCCTCCTGCTGACTTTTCACAATCATATCATATATGTAAGCCTCCGTGTTCCTTCCCAAGTATGGCTGAAAGACGGTATTGATCAGTATTTGGAAGGTGAGCGGCGCATTCCTCAGTCCTAAAAGCATCATTAGCCAACCATACAACCCTTTCTCTGTTATGAAAGATGTCTTGTCCTGGTCGTCTGGCCACATAGGTATTTGATGGAAACCGGAATAGACGTCCATAAAACTCAATAAGGCATGGCCAGCCGTGGAATCAACCAGCTGATCCAACTTAGGCAAGGGAAAACTGTCCTAAGGACAGAACTTGTTGAGATCAGTGTAGTCCACACACATCCTCCATGTGCCATTGGGCTTTGGCACCATGACTACGTTGGCTATCCATTATGGATAATAGGTTTCTCTTATGAACTAGGCTTCCAACAATCTCTGTACTCACTAGTGGAAAAAACGCTATATGTCACAACAAAACCGCTGCGGTCCTTAAGAGAACCGCAGCGGTAAATCGTCGAAAATTTGGGTGGGAAAAGTGGCCTAACAAACCACTTGCGGTCTTCATAAAACGCAACGATTAATAGTTAACACTGCGGTTTGCTATTAGCAGTTGCGGTTTTATGAGCTTTTTTTTTTTCGCGTCAAAGAGGCCTGGCTCCCTCTCATCACTGTTAACTCCCTCCTTCGTCCTTCCTTTCAAAAAAACGACTCCCTTCTTCGACATTTCACGCAAGGGTTCACCACCACCACTGCCACCACTAGGTTCCACCACCACCACTGGGTTCCACCTTCCCTCGACCCCGACGACCACCTGCTGCTGCGTCCTCCTCTCTAATTCGGTGGGTTTCAACCACAAACCCCACTGCTTTGTGTCCTCCTCAGTGGCCGCACCTGCTTCCTCCTCCAGTGGCCGCACCACCACCTGCCGCACCTCCACCGTTCCTAAACACCTACATTCCTTCTCTACCTCTTCTTAGGTACCTACATTCCTTTTCTACCTCTACCTCCACCATTCCTTCTCATATTTGAAGCTTCAAGTTTATAATTAATTGTTCTTTTATGAATAATTGTTAATGAAATTAGGTTGTATAATAGTTAAAGGGTGTAAATTTGATTGATTTGAGTTAATTATTTTATTTAAAGTAGTTAGTTTGATTTTTAGGTTAAAAAAACTAGGGCTTTGTTGTGGTTGCTATTTTTTGTGGTTGTTGTTGGTAGTAGCTATTGTTGTTGTTGTTGTTGTTGTTGTTGTTGTTGATGATGATGTTGTTGTTGTTGTTGTTGTTGTTGTTGTTGTTGTTGTTGTTGTTGTTGTTGTTGTTGTTGTTGTTGTTGTTGTTTGTTGTTGTTGTTGTAGTTGTAGTACTTACTAACTAGTTAGGTTTGAACTTTAAACGTTGTTGTTGATTATTGGTTTAGATATATAGTTTAGTTTAGCTTAGTTTAGTTTAGTTTTGTTTGAATTGCTAATTTATACTAATGTTAACTTTTAAACTTTGTTGTTGATTATTGAAGCTAGCTAGGGACGGAGTGTTGAGCTCGATTTCCTATTCACAACCTTGATATTGGTATGTTATCACTCATATTTAACTTTCTTTCATAGTAAATTGGTTTATATATATGTGCAAATGTGTATATATTTATCGTTGAATTGAGATTAGATGTAAAATGTTTTGTTGTTTTTAAAAACCTATGTTTGCATCATCATATCATATGCCTAGATACCCGTTCGAGACTTACTCATTAGGAGTAAGTCTTGAATAGTCCCGGTTTGGGGCTTTGTTCTTAGATGTTTAATCTCACTTAGGTGGTGAATGTATGTCTTTAGTTCGATTCTAGAGGAAAATCTTGGCTCGTCGTTTCCTACTTTTGTTCTCTTGGGTACATATGTAGATATAAATAACTATATATCTACATCGTGTACTTGGAGAACTGTAGGAAAATCTTTGCCGGATTTTTCGTAGATTCGAACGAAGGCAATACATTCACTAGTGAGATTAGACATCTAAGGATGGGTTAGGTTGGAGTGATAAGGACCCTTGGAAAGCATGCCTAATTTCATTAAATATATATCGTGTATAAACTCTAATAATGTAGTGAAATTCGTCATTGACATGGGGTACTTGTTGCTTGTGTTTAATTAGAGCTAGGTTTGGTTGAAATGAATCGTGCATGGATGTATGGTAGTCGTGACACGTGTGAATTCGTGGATGGGGTCTTTGAATTTTGTGATGCTTGCATTAAGTCATCAGTCGCAAAGGGAACCGAGGGGTTTTATTGTCCTTGTGTTGATTGTGGTAATGTGAGCATCGTTAGTAGCATTGAGTCGCTTAGGGAGCATATCTTTCGTCGCGGGTTTAGACAAGACAACTATGTATGGGTTTGACACGGTGAGGAGGGTATGTATGATGGTCGAAATGCCATTGTTAACGATGTGCATGAAGAAGGTGAGTTTGATGTCATTGAGAATGACAACATCGAGGATGAATATGAGGATATTCAAGTAGAAGATGATGATGATGAAGGGGATCATATCGAGGAGATGATGGCGGGGGTAGATCATTCTGGCAAACGGCCTCGTATTTTTGAGTGCATGGACGAGGCATCTCGGAAACCGTTGTATCCCGGTTGTACGAGGTACACCAAGCTGACGGCCGTGATAACACTCGTTAATATCAAGACGAAAGCCGGTATAAGTGACTCTTGTTTCACTTCCTTGTTGCAAGCATTTGGTGATATGTTGCCGGACGACCATGAACTACCCAAGTCGAACTACTATGCTAAGAAACTGATGTGTCCCTTCGGTTTAGAGTACCAAAGGATACATGCTTGTCCAAACGATTGTGTGCTATATCGAAATGAATATGAAAATATGAAAGAGTGTCCTCGATGTGGGAAGTCGCATTACAGGCGCGCAGGGGTTGGTGATAAGAAAGGTCCTGCAGCAAAGGTGATGTGGTATCTTTCAATTATACCACGATTCAAGCGCATGTTTTCAATCAAAAAAGATGCTAAGAACTTGAGGTGGCATGCAGAACAAAGGAAAAAGGACGGTTTTCTCAAACATCCGGCTGATTCTCCTGAGTGGAAAGTTATCAACCATTGTCATAAGACCTTTGGTGCCGAGGACAGAAATTTGAGGCTTGGCCTATGCACGGATGGAATGAACCCATTTGGCAATCTTAGTTCTCAACATAGTATGTGACCGGTTCTTCTAGTTATATACAACTTGCCTCCTTGGTTGTGCATGAAAAGCAAATACATCATGTTGTCGATTCTTATTTCAAGGTCGAAACAGCCTGGAAACGACATAGATGTCTACCTCCATCCACTTGTTGATGATTTGAGAAAAATGTGGGATGAAGGAGTTTCTGTGTATGACGCACATGCTGATGAGGTATTCACATTGCCTGCCATGCTTTTATTCACTCTTAATGACTATCCAGCTTATGGGAACTTATCCGGGTATAAGAACAAAGGGAAGAAAGCATGCCCGATTTGCCTGGACGACACAACATCTAAATACATTACTACTTGTCACAAAGATGTTGATATGCGCACCCGAAGGTTCCTTCGACGCGACCATCCTTATCGTAATAAGAAGAAGGCATTCGATGGAACAGTTGAGGAAGGGGTTGCTCGTAGACCATTGACTGGTATTGAGGTTTATGATCAAGTCAAGGGTATTGAAACGATATTCGGCAAAGGAACGAGTGTTGGTGATAAGAGAATTTGGAAAAAGGAGTCTATTCTGTGGAAACTTCCATATTGGAGAGATCTAGAGGTTAGACATTGTCTCGACGTCATGCACATAGAGAAAAATGTATGTGACGCCATTCTGGGGACACTTATGAATATTCCACATAAGACAAAGGATAGCAAAGGGGTGCGACTGTATCTGGAAAGTGAGGGGCTTCGACCAGAACTATGGGCTCAAAAGAGGGACACTAAGAAAAGAAAGAAAAAAGAGAAAGTGTATGGAAAAGGAAAAGGAAAGGGAAAAGAAAAGGAACAGGAAGAAGGGTCGCCTGCAGGAATTGAAAGAAAAGGAAAGAAAACGGTGAAGGATGATGATAGGAACTTGGGCGGACGCGGATGTGTCGTTGTGCACCGCACCCGGCCAAAGATAAAATTTCTCCTACTCTCTTTTACACTAAGGAAGTATAATGGAAGTAGGGGTCGTATCCACAGGGAAACAAGGACGAGTTTAATATTCAGCGTGATCCAAAACCTAGATTAAGCTAAGGGCCGAGAAACCTAATTACAAAGGGGGGTTTCGGGTTGATAATAAACAAACTAAAACTAACTAGCATATAAACAAAATGAGAAATCAATATGGAAAGATCTTTAATCCGATTAACATCCACTTCAATTCATTATCGATCATTGAACATCCACTCTAATTATTTCCATAATTATCTATTGTCGAGAATTAATCTCGTGTTCTCCTTATTCTTAGTTGAATAGCACGATCAGCGTGACTATAAAACCCTAACTAAAGGATAACCTAGTCCGATAGCGTCTAAGTTCAATCCAATAGCAACGAATAAACACGAGAGAACCAACGGACACTAACGTCATACACGCGATAAACATTCAACAGTTGATTCAATTTCCCTAAGAAATAACCAAGATGATCAGCATCTAAATTACTCCCTAGTTTGCTACCAATTGATAAAAGAATAAAACAATCCGATTCTATTCTTAAATCTAGCATTAGATTAATCACACAATCAAACTAGTAACGTTCCTAGCATAATTATGCAATAATCATAAATCACAAGCATAGAAATTGAACCATAATCAAGGAAAAGAGAAAGAGAGGAAAGATCTCACAATAGCGGTTTAAGCTTCATGTTAATTGATCCAAGAACAGTTCAAGCTACAATCCGATAGCAAAAACCAAATCCATAGTTGAAATCCCTAAAAACTAAACTAAGAAATGAAAACTAAAACTAGGAAATGAAGAACAAAGACTAAGAAATGAAGAACAAAGAGAAATGAAGAAGGAAAGATGAAAAGAGAATCATGAAGAAGGAAGGATGAGGAGAGGAGTATCCTCTCTCCCCCCTCAAGCTTGCCACTCCAAGGTCTACATTTCAGCTCTCCTCTTCGTCTCCCCTCAAAAGTTAGGTTTTAGGAGCTTTTAAACCCCGCACAAAATCGTGGCCCCAAACCGTCAAAAGCATCGCGAGTCGCGACACTGATCGCGAGTCGCGAAGGGGACTCTGCCATCCCGCATGATTTGGCTGGGCAAGAGCATCGCGAGCCGCGACAGGTATCGCGAGTCACGAGGGGCAGGGGGTCGCGAGGTGCGACAGTCCTCGCGAGTCGCGAGCTTTGTCTTTGGGCATGTCTTTGGATGTCGAGCGCCGTGGCCGTGCGAGCTGGGCGCTGCTTGTGACGAGCGAGGCTGCTGGCGATGCTTGCGATGCGGGTGGATGGCGAGGCTCTGGGCGAGCTTCGCGAGCTTGCGATGCTTGTCTGGCTTGGCGATGATGCTTGGGCTTGGCGATGATGCTTGGGCTTGGCGATGATGCTTGGGCTTGCGGTGGAGTTTGATGCTTGCGGTGATGCTTGGGCTTGCGGTGATGCTTGGGCTTTGCTCGGCTCAAATGCACTTCACCTTGGAAGCTCGGAATACATGACATTAACACAACTTATCTCGCAACACTCCGAACTTCCGCTAAGAGTTAAATAAAACACGAATGTTAACAATTACAATCAAACCCTTAGCAAAGTGCACCCAAAGTAACGTAAATACTACGTATAACTTGAGCGTATCAAATACCCCCACACTTGAACTTTACTCGACCTCGAGTAAACTCAAAATGAGGATCACCAAATAAATCATCACCCAAGCTAACGACACCAACCTACACTCCCCATCAACTACATCATCATCATCACATCTTAACAACATCCGCTCAAAAACCTAAACGTAAGGGACGATGATTCCCCCACACTTAGATTCGAGCTCACCTGAAAAATACAAAGACGCGACAACAATAATCACCAAACGACAAACAAAATGTGAGCTCAAATCCTGAAGGATCTCAAAGGAATTGAACTCACTCCAACGCCACAATCAAAATGACAACTCGCCTAAAACCTCAAAAGATAAACTACTACTACTATTAAAACCAACCTATATAAGCAAGCCATGGAACAAAGACAAAAAGGGATAAATTCCATGCTTACTCCCAAAAACAATCAACCAAAAGAAAGTGAAAGCCAAAACAAATCTCCGGCAAATGAGTCTTCAAAATACATAATTCTCTCTTAATCTCTCAATTTGCCTAGGAGCCCTTTCGGGTTTTCATCCTAGCTTCACACATTTCTTTTTTTCATCTCACTATCTTACCCGCTCAATATAAGCCACTTTTTTGCATAGGTTGCCCTTTCGGGTTTTCAACCTATCCGGGCCCCCAATTTTTGCCCGAGTCGCCCGCCCTTGTGGGTTTTCAACTCAGCGGGATTCATTTCATCATTTTTTTATTATATTTTTTTGTTTTTCTCAATTTTTTTTTTTCATTTTTTCAAATTGAAAGTAATAAATACAACATAGATACATGAGAATGAGAATACCCTCCCCCCTACTTAAACTACACATTGTCCTCAATGTGACGACAATGAGAAGAAAAAGGAAACCGAAAATGGGGGGAATAGAAAATCGAGCAAATCGAAGATCGAATGCTCAAGACTCATGACCAAACAATCCGTCAAACTCAAATTTCTTAACAACACCAACTCAAATCTCATAAACCAACTCACAACCCTCTCCCTCGAATCACTCAAACAAATGACAAATTCAAAAAAAAATTTAAAAGTTTTGAATTTGTGAGATTTTCAACTAGCTCAAGAGATCGAAAAGATTCATTAACAATCTCAACCCTCTAGCGTTACCAACTCCTAGCTATTGAACTCCTCCCAACGGGTTTTCTTTTGTGGACTTGGGCTCAAAGTGGATTAAGATTTGTTGTGGTTCTTTTGAGTGGGTGGTGAGTGGGTGGAAGAAAATTTATTGTGGTGGTGGAAATTTGATAAGAAATAAAGGAAAAGAAAGAAAATAAGAAGGGTCTCGGGTTGCCTCCCGAGAAGCGCGTTGTTTAAAGTCGTTAGCTCGACTTAGTACCTTAAGCTCAATCAGGTGGGATTGTGCTCCATGTGTGACAATGGTGGTTCCATGTCAATCTCCACTTCAAATACCTGCAAAATTGATTGAGAAGGACTCTTGCAATGCATTGTTAGTGCCTAGCTTACTACATCATGGTTGAGCATATAACATCAGATTATATCCAAAACCTAGCATTAAGTCAACAACAAACATCAACTAGTAGTACTCCTAGCTAATCCAAGTCATGACCATTAATATCAATATTTAAAGCTAGACAATAACCAAGATATAGAGTATGATTCAATCAACCATTCCCAAGAGAGTTAAAGCAACAAGTTCCATGCTTCTTGTCCAAAATACGAAAGTGAAATACATAGAGCTCAATGGAAGATGAAAACTAGAAACTCAAACAAAAAGGGAATTCTTCATATGAGTGGCCAACCAAAAACAAAGAGCACAAGCAATACCATCCAAAAATCACGCTAAATACAAACAAGTAACACCGTTTCCCCGGCAACGGCGCCAAAATTTGGGCGGGCGCGGATGTGTCGTTGTGCACCGCACCCGGCCAAAGATAAAATTTCTCCTACTCTCTTTTACACTAAGGAAGTATAATGGAAGTAGGGGTCGTATCCACAGGGAAACAAGGACGAGTTTAATATTCAGCGTGATCCAAAACCTAGATTAAGCTAAGGGCCGAGAAACCTAATTACAAAGGGGGGTTTCGGGTTGATAATAAACAAACTAAAACTAACTAGCATATAAACAAAATGAGAAATCAATATGGAAAGATCTTGAATCCGATTAACATCCACTTCAATTCATTATCGATCATTGAACATCCACTCTAATTATTTCCATAATTATCTATTGTCGAGAATTAATCTCGTGTTTTCCTTATTCTTAGTTGAATAGCACGATCAGCGTGACTATAAAACCCTAACTAAAGGATAACCTAGTCCGATAGCGTCTAAGTTCAATCCAATAGCAGCAATAAACACAGAGAACCAACAGACCTGCTAACGTCATGTAACACCCCCAAAATCCATACACGTCTACGACTACGTCACATCGACTTTGGGAGTGTTACCGCCGCGGTGAAACGCAAGGCTTATTGAATTAAAACACTAACTTACTCTCTACTATGAAAACTAAATTGCAGCGGAAATAAAATGTTAACTTAACTACAACTCGGGAATCACCATTGACCCCTTTTATTTAAACCATTAATTAAGTGAATCATAAACAAACTCTAGAATGTTCAACCAAAACACTTTAAAAGTTTATAAACCAGTGAATATCCCCCGTTATGCCCAAACTCATGCAGCATCACCAGCATACCTAATCTGCTCCCCATTGAAACATCAATGGTTCATCACAGGTCAACAAACAACACAAATAACAAACAATCAGCTATGCTGAGTACATACATAATCAGTTACATAATACACTTAACATAATAAGAATAATAATAACAATTCCTAAACATGATTCTACAAAAACATTAAATTCCGTTTTTACAAATTATTTGGCATCGAACGGGCACCGTCATCTTTCTAGAATCATACGGGCTACTTAATCCTTAATAGACAACTTGGTCTATTAGATGAAATGTAAATACGGTTTCGTTCCGTTCCACATCCATCACCTTAGTATGCATACCCCCAAGATCGTACGGAACCTTCCGCCTACTTGAGTTATCAAAATTTATAAGGACACTACCGTCGTCACAGTAGGCCTGCGTAGGAGTGTAGAACAAGTCCCACACTCCCCCCATTGTTCATCACTTGTAGGGAGTCCAACTACAAGTTTATTGCCAAAATCCTTTCTTAGTATTGTCCATTCATACCACATTAGACATGTAATCATTTAACATTCCTTCTTAGATACAATACTCAAATCTTTACTTCTTGTAACATCCTTGTTACACCATAGATCAAATAATACAAATCCAATAATCATGCTTATGATACGATAGAATTTCGCATAACCATGCTACATATCGATTTTCAATCACAATCATGTTACCAAACAATCTCAACAATCACAATTGTTTCCTATCATGGTTCTAGGTTCCAATAGAATAAATCACAACCTAACATGATGCTAGCAATTGCAAGCGAACCGGTACGCGTACGTACCTTGTAACGGAGAATCTTTGCTGACTATTTAAAAACGTTAAGACATGAAATTGGGACCTAATCGAGTAATAGAAATACTTCGGTGCTAAGTCCTTGATGTCATGAAAATAAAAATCAACTTAACTAATTATGCAAAATTTTAGTGTTTCGAACAATACAATTAACGTTCTTGTTGGTTAGCCTTTTCTTTCATAAACTTTATTGAACTAACATATTTTGGACTTACTAATGAGGTGCTTATAAATCCGATTTTGTTTTAACTTTTACACTACCTTGTTCACAACAACAAAACTTAACTAGATACATATATAAGGACTATAGAATCGAGATTTGAAGAAATAAAGTTATCTCAAGAATTAAAGCATAATTATAATTCGATTTGTTTTACTAATTCCATGCTTTATTAATAATTACAAAACTTAATCAAAATACATAACAAAATCAGATTATATACATTGATTTGAAGAAGAAAAGAGGGAGGAAAAGCCACCGGAAACCGGTCGACGACCGACGCCGATCGAGCACCGGCGAGCCACGAACCTCCACCGCGCGGCACGACCCGAACCCCTCGAGTCTCGCGCGCGACACCGCCAAGCGCAACGCGATCAACTCGCGCGACAGGGCCCACGAACAACCACCGAATCTCCCGGAGCTCGTACAACCACGCGAGGTTCGACCCACCTTCGCGCGACCCCACACAAGCGCTCGAACCACCAGATGCGACGCGAACGAACCTCCACCGCAGCCTTGAGCGAAGCTTCCGGCAACGTCCACGAACAGCCGGCAACGCTTGTCACTAACCGACGCCGGCGAGGGGGTTTCCAGAAGCAATGAAGAAGAAAGAAAGAAAGAAAGAAAAATCGCAGGAGAGGAGAAGGAAGGAGGAGAGAGAAAAAAATCTTGAGAGAAAAAAAAAACGGCTGAGTTAGAATACTAGGGTTTTCTAATTTTTTTTCTTCCTTTTTTATAGTATGAGAAACCTTAGTTTATTAGGATTCGTTTCCAAATCGAATTCTGATTAATTTAACAAAACCGAATTAAAATATAATTAGGTACCACGGTAGGTTGTATATTTAAATTATAACTCTAGGCTTACCAAAACTGTATTATAATTTACTTTCACTTTTACTTTATATTTTCTTATTTATAGCAATATAACTCCCAAAAATACGGAGTATTACAGGCTTCCCCCCTTAAAGGAAGTTTCGTCCCGAAACTTTGAGGTAGTCAGTCTTAACGACGAACTTTCGCACTTCTAAGTCCCAAAATTTCACAAGCGTTTTCTAGTTTTGGCAAGTCACATAAGCAATAATACACATAAATAACAGACTTAAGCAAATTTTAGGGTGGAAGCGCGAAATTCTATCGCATTCTTCCCCCCTTAAAAGAAAAGTTACGTCCCCGTAACTCACCTACCCCTTGAAAGAGCTCAGGGTATTTCATGCACTCGAATGACATGTTTAAAACTTTACATACAATTGGTTCTCCCTAAGTGTCTGTAAAATAAGCCTCAAATGTTCCTCATGTTCTTCCTTGCTCCTTGAATAGATCAATATATCGTCCAAGAACACGACTACGAATTTATCGAGGTAGGGTCGAAAAATCTTATTCCCAGAATGACGTCGAGGTTCGATAAATTAAACTCTATTAGATCGGAAGGAAAGAAGCCATCCCCTATTTTCTGTGAGACATTAAGGACTTTCTTAGAGCAATTAACAGTATCCCCAGAAGGAATAACTATAGGCATAGAAATTAACTCGGAATGAACCAGTGCTAGAGTTCTACCAGTTGTATGGGCAACAAAAGACAAAGATGCTCCAAAATCGAACAATACTTTAACAGGAATCGAGTTGATAGAGAAAATACCAGTGACAACATCTCTACGAGCTTCCTCTTCGCTAGCCGTCATCATATACAGCTTCCCAGTGCCCTTATTATCAGTGTTGTTGGTCACGTGGTTCCCATTTGGTGCCTGATTATTTGCATTGGTTGGTGGTTTGGAGTAATTAGAGTTCCCTGACCCATTGCATGCATTTCCACCATTCCCATTCCCATTCATAGGCTTGTCTCCATAGTTCCTTTTTTCTTGACTGTTGGGGTTAACCTTATTCTTCGAATAGCACTCGTACGCTCTATGCCCCATTTTCCCACATTCATGACACTCCACCTTATTACCCTCGCAATCCCTCCCAGGATGGTTGTATGGGCACTTCTTACACCTATACACACGCTCAGGTCTGCGGTTGTTGGTGTTATTGTTGTGGTTATTGTTATCGTCGTTGGGTCCCTTACTAAAGTTTCTTTGGGAGGTTTGGTTGTTCTGGTTCCCGTGGTGTTTCTTTTCAAATCTCTGAACCTCGGGGTTTGGATTCTCCTTTCGCTTCTCACCTTGTTTACCTCCTTCCTTTCGTTTCCTTATTGCATATAGGTGGGCAGCTTTGCCAAAAACATGGTCCAACGAGGTGAAAGTATCTCCCCCCAGTCTCCCTTGTAGGTCAAGGGTGAGCCCTAATTCAAAACGTGAGGCCTTAGCTTCCTCAGTAGGGGCAATTTCAGGAGCAAATCTCATCAACTCAATGAATTTGCGATAATATTCCTCAACAGACAGGTTCCCTTGCTCTAGCATCATAAACTCTTGGGCTTTCGCTTTTTGAGGTATGGTGGGTAATACTTATCCCTCAGAGCTTTCTTAAAAGTTTCCCACCCAAAGTCAGGTTGTTTGAGGAGGTTGTCCTTAGCTTCGGGTCCACCAAAAGTGGGCATCCCCCCGTAGGTAATAGCTTGCTAAGGGCACGATCTTGTCATCCGGACGGAGAGAGGGTAAAGAAAAGCTTATCAAACTCCCCAACCCAATTTTCCAATTCTTCGGGTCCCCCTTTTCCATTCGATCGTGGTGGGTTCCTACGGGCAACCTTTTCGGACAAGTCCCCATCCCTAGTTATGTCCTTGGGCTAGGTTAGGCTGTGATCCGTACTAGATCACGAATCGATTGCTCGACATTCGAGAGGTATCGGGCGTGCCGCCTTGACGAACCATTCATACGCCGAAAATTGACACAACGACCGTTTCGATGGCCACACCCATAATCGTTGATTCACCTAACTATAACACATTTGCACGTTCATACAACACATTTTTATTGCGAACAATCATTAAGTCTCTATTGACTTGCAATATAAACATCTCAACTAAGACGTTACATCAAATAAAAGACTAAAACTGTTGTATTATTATTGAAAAGGGTAAAATTTATTGTTTCAAAGGAAAACATAATATGAATAAATAAAGGAATAAAGGAATAAAAGAATACTAATTTGCTACTTGGCATGCAAGCCTTATTAAAACTAAAATAAACAAATAAAATAATATTCTAATCCTAATTATATGTTCAAAAGAAACTAGGGACTATAATGGTGAGCTTCGTCATCTGAGCTAGGATTTTCTATTTCTTCTTCCATGACAGCTTCGTCCTCAGAAGGCTCGTCATCCTCTATAGGTTCATCTTCCTCTAGGGGTTTTTCCTCTTCTTCTATGGGCTCTTCTTCTTCTTCTTCTTCGGGTCATTTTCCTCAATCGGATCTCCTTCAGCAGGCTCATTTTCATTAGGATCTTCCTCTTCCTCATTTTCTATGTTAAGCATAGGTGCAACATGATCTTCCCCAATCACTGTAATGAATGTCCTATTATTCCCTTCATCATCGGAAATGTAGGTAACAGTTCTAAGGTTTGACGCTATGTGGTAGTCCTCGGTTATGAACTCATCCTCAAAAGTTTGGTATCTTGCTCTTTTTACAGTTCTAAGTGACGCTTTGCGACTCGGATTTAACTCTAGGGTTATCAGAATTCACATTAGTTCCCGAGCTTTCCCCCACATGATAGGTTCCTCTAACTAGAGGTGATGAGGTAGAAGGCTCCCAACTTCTTTTCTCACGAATTCTCCATTCATTTTCACAGTATTTAAAATCAGTAATGAAATGTCCAACAGTAGGAGGGTATTGGTTCCAGTAAGTGTGTTTGGTTGCATTAAAAGCTCCATTTTCTGACCATATATCCCCATATCTATGGTGTATGAAAAGGTAGGGTTCCTCCTTAGGGACGTATTGCAGCATAAAGTATATTTTCTCCATTTCAGTCCTTAGTCTAGTATCTCCCTGTAAGGTCCTATATTCCATAGCAGCTTTCATCTTATAGGCCCAGATGTCCCAATCTTCCGCTATTCGGTGCTTCATCAGGTAATCCTTAGGACCTATGTCGTAAACCATATACGAAATTAAAGAAAGAAAATAGTCTAAGTTTTTGTGAATTAAAGGTTTTTAAGTATATATATTATATATAAACATATATAAGAGGTGACACGATTATTTTCAATTTTAGAACTCCAAGTTCAAAATATTTATAACAACTTAGATGGTTCTTTCCTAAAATATTCGAAATAAGGTTTTACTTCAATACCTTTTTGAAACATCTTTGGAATATTATAGTACTTCGAAATTTTAGGGAATAAAATATTTCAATATCTAACTTAGTGCTTCTATAAAATATCACTATTTATGCACCTATCCTTGTACATCCTTCTAATCCATTCATACTTCGAATATTTCAAAGAATCTTTCACCAATTCAATCAAGCAAACCACACCACATTTCATATAATCAGAACATCTGATTCATTCCACAACATTTGCATACTTTCTATAAACATATCAGACAAGTACGACAAGAAACACATTACAAATAAAATCATTCCTATGATTTAATGCACGCAAAAGTAATCTATATGCTCTTATCCATACTACCCATTTTAAAATTCGTTTGAAACATCTTTGAAAATAGGAACTTTTGGCTCTGATACCAGTTTTGTAACACCCCCAAAATCCATACACGTCTACGACTACGTCACATCGACTTTGGGAGTGTTACCGCCGCGGTGAAACGCAAGGCTTATTGAATTAAAACACTAACTTACTCTCTACTATGAAAACTAAATTGCAGCGGAAATAAAATGTTAACTTAACTACAACTCGGGAATCACCATTGACCCCTTTTATTTAAACCATTAATTAAGTGAATCATAAACAAACTCTAGAATGTTCAACCAAAACACTTTAAAAGTTTATAAACCAGTGAATATCCCCCGTTATGCCCAAACTCATGCAAAGATCACCAAAGATACCTAATCTCGCTCCCCATTGAAACATCAATGGTTCATCACAGGTCAACAAACAACACAAATAACAAACAATCAGCTATGCTGAGTACATACATAATCAGTTACATAATACACTTAACATAATAAGAATAATAATAACAATTCCTAAACATGATTCTACAAAAACATTAAATTCCGTTTTTACAATTTATTTGGCATCGAACGGGCACCGTCATCTTTCTAGAATCATACGGGCTACTTAATCCTTAATAGACAACTTGGTCTATTAGATGAAATGTAAATACGGTTTCGTTCCGTTCCACATCCATCACCTTAGTATGCATACCCCCAAGATCGTACGGAACCTTCCGCCTACTTGAGTTATCAAAATTTATAAGGACACTACCGTCGTCACAGTAGGCCTGCGTAGGAGTGTAGAACAAGTCCCACACTCCCCCCATTGTTCATCACTTGTAGGGAGTCCAACTACAAGTTTATTGCCAAAATCCTTTCTTAGTATTGTCCATTCATACCACATTAGACATGTAATCATTTAACATTCCTTCTTAGATACAATACTCAAATCTTTACTTCTTGTAACATCCTTGTTACACCATAGATCAAATAATACAAATCCAATAATCATGCTTATGATACGATAGAATTTCGCATAACCATGCTACATATCGATTTTCAATCACAATCATGTTACCAAACAATCTCAACAATCACAATTGTTTCCTATCATGGTTCTAGGTTCCAATAGAATAAATCACAACCTAACATGATGCTAGCAATTGCAACTGAACTGGTACGCGTACGTACCTTGTAACGGAGAATCTTTGCTGACTATTTAAAACGTTCCGCTTATGAAATTGGGACCTAATCGAGTAATAGAAATACTTCAGTGCTAAGTCCTTGATGTCATGAAAATAAAAATCAACTTAACTAATTATGCAAAATTTTAGTGTTTCGAACAATACAATTAACGTTCTTGTTGGTTAGCCTTTTCTTTCATAAACTTTATTGAACTAACATATTTTGGACTTACTAATGAGGTGCTTATAAATCTGATTTTGTTTTAACTTTTACACTACCTTGTTCACAACAACAAAACTTAACTAGATACATATATAAGGACTATAGAATCGATTTGAAGAAATAAAGTTATCTCAAGAATTAAAGCATAATTATAATTCTGATTTGTTTTACTAATTCCATGCTTTATTAATAATTACAAAACTTAATCAAAATACATAACAAAATCAGATTATATACATTGATTTGAAGAAGAAAAGAGGGAGGAAAAGCCACCGGAAACCGTCGACGACCGACGCCGACTGAGCACCGGCGAGCCACGAACCTCCACCGCGCGGCACGACCCGAACCCCTCGAGTCTCGCGCGCGACACTGCCAGTAGCAACGCGATCAACTCGCGCGACAGGGCCCACGAACAACCACTGAATCTCCGGCAGAGCTCGTACAACCACGCGAGGTTCGACCCACCTTCGCGCGACCCCCCACAAGCGCTCGAACCACCAGATGCGACACGAACGAACCTCCACCGCAGCCTTGAGCGAAGCTTCCGGCAACGTCCACGAACAGCCGGCAACGCTTGTCACTAACCGACGCCGGCGAGGGGGTTTCCAGAAGCAATGAAGAAGAAAGAAAGAAAGAAAGAAAAATCGCAGGAGAGGAGAAGGAAGGAGGAGAGAGAAAAAAATCTTGAGAGAAAAAAAAAACGGCTGAGTTAGAATACTAGGGTTTTCTAATTTTTTTTCTTCCTTTTTATAGTATGAGAAACCTTAGTTTATTAGGATTCGTTTCCAAATCGAATTCTGATTAATTTAACAAAATCGAATTAAAATATAATTAGGTACCACGGTAGGTTGTATATTTAAATTATAACTCTAGGCTTACCAAAACTGTATTATAATTTACTTTCACTTTTACTTTATATTTTCTTATTTATAGCAATATAACTCCCAAAAATACGGAGTATTACACGTCATACACGCGATAAACATTCAACAGTTGATTCAATTTCCCTAAGAAATAACCAAGATGATCAGCATCTAAATTACTCCCTAGTTTGCTACCAATTGATAAAAGAATAAAACAATCCGATTCTATTCTTAAATCTAGCATTAGATTAATCACACAATCAAACTAGTAACGTTCCTAGCATAATTATGCAATAATCATAAATCACAAGCATAGAAATTGAACCATAATCAAGGAAAAGAGAAAGAGAGGAAAGATCTCACAATAGCGGTTGAAGCTTCATGTTAATTGATCCAAGAACAGTTCAAGCTACAATCCGATAGCAAAAACCAAATCCATAGTTGAAATCCCTAAAAACTAAACTAAGAAATGAAAACTAAAACTAGGAAATGAAGAACAAAGACTAAGAAATGAAGAACAAAGAGAAATGAAGAAGGAAAGATGAAAAGAGAATCATGAAGAAGGAAGGATGAGGAGAGGAGTATCCTCTCTCCCCCCTCAAGCTTGCCACTCCAAGGTCTACATTTCAGCTCTCCTCTTCGTCTCCCTCTTCGTCTCCCCTCAAAAGTTAGGTTTTAGGAGCTTTTAAACCCCGCACAAAATCGTGGCCCCAAACCGTCAAAAGCGTCGCGAGTCGCGACACTGATCGCGAGTCGTGAAGGGGACTCTGCCATCCCGCATGATTTGGCTGGGCAAGAGCATCGCGAGCCGCGACAGGCATCGCGAGTCGCGAGGGGCAGGGGGTCGCGAGGTGCGACAGTCCTCGCGAGTCGCGAGCCTGTGGCTTGGGCATGCGTGCTGGGATGTGCGAGCGCCGGGCCGGGTGCGAGCCGGGCGCCGCTTTGACGAGCGAGGCCGGCCGGGCGATGCTTGCGATGCGGCCGGATGGGCGAGGCTGCTGGGCAAGCCTTCGCGAGCTTGCGATGCTTGTGTTGGCTTGGCGATGATGCTTGGGCTTGGCGATGATGCTTGGGCTTGGCGATGATGCTTGGGCTTGCGGTGGAGTTTGATGCATGCGGTGATGCTTGGGCTTGCGGTGATGCTTGGGCTTTGCTCGGCTCAAATGCACTTCACCTTGGAAGCTCGGAATACATGACATTAACACAACTTATCTCGCAACACTCCGAACTTCCGCTAAGAGTTAAATAAAACACGAATGTTAACAATTACAATCAAACCCTTAGCAAAGTGCACCCAAAGTAACGTAAATACTACGTATAACTTGAGCGTATCAGAACTAATTACCTCCGACTTGCTACACTCTATCTAGAGCTGAGAAGTGTCTTTTTTGCGAGTGTTTGTACAACATTAAGGTTAACATGAAAAGATTTGTTACCTTAGACGGTGAGTTGAAATTATCGAGCATGAAGTCTCATGATTGTCATGTAATGATGCAAGTATTCTTACCGATTGCAATTCCAGGGATATTGCCGAAACACGTGAGACATACCATAACAGAGTTGTGTTCTTTTTTCAATACTATATGTAGCAAAACGTTACAACCCTCAAAGCTTGATGCTCTGCAGGCTAGTGTGATACAGACTTTGTGCAGGTTTGAGATGTACTTCCCACCTGCTTTCTTCGACATTATGGTCCATTTGGTTGTACATCTAGTTCGAGAAATTAAGCTATGTGGTCCGGTGTTTTTGAGGTGGTGCTATCCCTTTGAGAGACATATGGGCTCTTTGAAAGATAAAGTAAGGAATCCAGTGCAACCAGAAAGAAGTATAATTCAGGGGATTGTGAGTGAAGAGGTCGGTAATTTTGTGGTTGAGTTCTTAACTAATGTTGATCCTATTGGACTTCCTACATCTCGACACGAGGGCAGACTCGCGGGTAAAGGTACACTTGGCTCCAAAATGATAGTACCTCCTGTTGAAAGGCGCATACAAGCACACTTATTTGTATTGCAGCATATGGTACAGGTGCATCCGTACTTGGATGAGCATTTGGAGGAGTTGCGTGACCAGAATCCATGCAGTTGCATAATAAGACGTTTATTGATTGGTTCCATAACCGAATAATGCGTGAAGTAGATTCCAATGTTTCTGAAACTCTAAAGTGGCTAGCATTTGGTCCTCGAGAAGCTGTGCACTCCTATGAGGGTTATGATGTTAAAGGATATACGTATTGGACAGTTCGTCAAGATCAAAAGTCGAGATCTCTCCAGAATAGTGGTGTTTCAGTAGAGGCATCATCTACACAGTATGCAAGTGCCAAAGACAAGTCTCCTATTGATGCTAGATTGTTATACTATGGACGAGTTCAAGATATATGGGAGCTTGACTACTCTGGTTTCACGGTCTGCTTATTTCGATGCAAGTGGGTTGAGTATAACCGGCGTTACATAAGAAAAGATGACCCTTGTGGATTTACTCTTGTAGACTTGGGTCGGTTGCGTGATAGTGAAGAGCCATTCGTGCTTGCATCACAAGTTAAGCAAGTATTCTACGTAACTGACCCTTCTGATAACAAGTGGTCAATTGTTGTTCCGGGAAAAAGAAGTATACTCGGAGTTGGTGATGTTGAGGATGAGGAGGAGTGTGATGCGTTTGAAGACACCCCGCATTTCACCATTCCCAACTCCGATGTCACTGATGCGGAGTGAGCGACAAGTTACATGCGTGCAGATCACGGGGAAGGGATAATGGTTGATACTTCAAATGAAGGTGGCATAAGTAAACAATAGGCTCGACTTCTTTGGTTCCAATTCCGGCTTTCGGCTTTGCAATGTCATTTTACTTTATTTTTCACTTTTAGCCGCATTTAGTGTCATGTATAGTTCTTATTACTGTATATATATGTATTTCAATCAACTAAACTCGCTTCACATGTATTGAAACCCATTTTGGGTAAGTGAATGTCATTTCGGGCCAATTTCGGCTTTTCAACCTCAATTAACTTAATTTCTCGCTTTTAGCCGCATGTTAGGTCATGTATAGTTCCAATTACTATATATATATATATATGTATTACAATCAACTAAACTCGCTTCACATGTATTGAAACCCATTTTGGGTAAGTGAATGCCATTTCGGGCTAATTTCGGCTTTTCAACCTCAATTAACTTAATTTCTCGCTTTTAGCAGCATGTTAGGTCATGTATAGTTCCAAGTACTTTATATATATGTATTACAATCAACTAAACTCGCTTCACATGTATTGAAAACCATTTTGGGTAAGTGAATATCATTTCGGGCCAATTTCGGCTTTTCAACCTCAATTAAATTAATTTCTCGCTTTTAGCCGCATGTTAGGTCATGTATAGTTCTTATTAGTATATATATATGTATTACAATAAACTAAACTCGCTTCACATGTATGAAAACCATTTTGGGTAAGTGAATGTCATTTCGGGCCAATTTCGGCTTTTCAACCTCAATTAACTTAATTTCTCGCTTTTAGCCGCATGTTAGGTCATGTATAGTTCTTATTAGTATATATATATATATATATATATATATATGTATTACAATCAACTAAACTCGCTTCACATGTATTGAAACCCATTTTGGGTAAGTGAATGTCATTTCGGGCCAATTTCGGCTTTTCAACCTCAATTAACTTAATTTCTCGCTTTTAGCCGCATGTTAGGTCATGTATAGTTCTGATTAGTATATATATATGTATTACAATCAACTAAACTCGCTTCACATGTATTGAAACCCATTTTGGGTAAGTGAATGTCATTTCGGGCCAATTTCGGCTTTTCAACCTCAATTAACTAAATTTCTCGCTTTTAGCCTCATGTTAGGTCATGTATAGTTCCAATTACTATTTATATATATGTATTACAATCAACTAAACTCGCTTCACATGTATTGAAACCCATTTTGGGTAAGTGAATGTCATTTCGGGCAATTTCGGCTTTTCAACCTCAATTAACTTAATTTCTCGCTTTTAGCCGCATGTTAGGTCATGTATAGTTCTTATTAGTATATATATATGTATTACAATCAGCTAAACTCGCTTCACATGTATTGAAACCCATTTTGGGTAAGTGAATGTCATTTCGGGCCTATTAGAGTCACTTAAAGTCGGGTCACATGATTTGAAAACCGAATTGGGTAGATGAATGTCGTTTAGGGTGTAATTATGGATTGTTTTGGGGGGAGGGACTGTGCAAGCGGGGTGGGGACAAAGGAAGGGGCAAGGGAAGGGGGTCAGCAGGGGGTGCAGTGAAGGGGGGCAAATGAATGTGCGGGGGGGACAATCAATGGGGGAGTGAAGGGGGTCAGGCGGGGGCGTGAAGGGGGCAAAGAAGGGGGGGTGCGGGGGGGGGGGCAAGAAGGGGGGAGAGTGTGCGGTTCGGGGGAAGTGTGCAATGAGAGTGGGCGTGTCGGGGGCAGCGGGAAGGGTGGGCGGAGTTCGGGGTGGACCAATTCGTGGGGGAGTGTGCGGTTCGGGGGGGAGTGTGCGGCGAGGGTGGGGCTGTGCGAGAGGATAGTCAAGGGAGGCAAAGAAGGGGTGAGGGGAGTGCAGGGGGGCGGTTCGGGGGAGTGTGGCGCCTGGGGGAGTGTGCGGTTCGAGGGGGAGGGGGGAGTGTGGCGGCTCGGGGGGGAGTGTGCGGCGAGGGTGGGCCGTGGTAGGGGGGCGCAATCAGGGGGCAAGTGAAGGGGTGGGGGCGTGAAGGGGTGGGGGGTGCAGGGGTGAGGGATGTGCGGGGGAGTGAAAGGGGGGGCAGTGGGGGCAGGTGCGGGGGCAAAGTGAAGGGGTGGGGGCTGTGTGCGGGGGGGCAGTGAAGGGGGGGGGGTCATGGCAGGGGGCGGTGAAGGCGGGAGTGTGCGAGCGAGGTGGGGTGGCATGCGGGGGCGATCGGGGGAGGAGGGCAGTGAAGGGGGGGGGGAGTGCAGGGTCCGGGGTCATGTTGGGGGGTTTCTAATCATATGTTTGTTTAATCTTACGCGTTTCTAATATCGTTTTTTAAAATTTCAGAAGTTTCAAACATGGTCCGAGATGATGTGATTGTGGAGGAAGAAACCGATGATGATTATGATAAGTCATTGGATGATGATGATGAGTATGATGCGGAGAAGGAGAACGATAAAGGTGACCCTAAGACATAGCGCATGATGAGGAGAAGCGCTTGCGTGAAAGGGAACTTCACTTGGCTGAAATAAATGAGGAGCTAGCCGATAAGGCTCCCCCCATTGACAACAATGCTAGGGAATATTATCCTTGTATTTCATTCGTCATTGTGCCACACAAAAATGCGGGGAAAGAGGTTCTTAGTACCAAAACTCCAAGTAAAGTTGCAACAAAGAAGTGGAAAGGAAGGGGTGCGACCAAGGGATTGAATTATAACACCCCTATGACCCTCGAGTATGATGATATGGGTCAACCTTGTGGTCAATGGCGTAAAAAGTATGGGCAGCATTTAGGGTTATGTGTGCGCAAACTGAGCATTTTGGTGGGGTGGAAAGATGTGCCCGATGCAATGAAGAAATCATTATGGGAAGACACTTGTGTAAGTTTATTTTTTAACTGAATTACTTTTATTTCCGGCATTTAGGGGCATGTTAGATCATATATAGTTCCAATAGGTACATATATAACTATAAGAGTCAATTAAACTCCACTTATATGCTTTGAAACACATTGTGGGTAAATGAAGGCCATTTCGGGCCGATTTTGGCCTTTACACTCCAATTCACTTAGTTTCCGTCATTTAGGGGCATGTTAGGTCATATATAGTTCCAATAGGTACATATATAACTATAAGAGTCAATTAAACTCCACTTATATGCTTTGAAACACATTTTGGGTAAATGAAGGCCATTTCGTGCCGATTTTGGCCTTTACACTCCAATTCACTTAGTTTTTTGCATTTAGCCGCATGTTAGGTCATATATAGTTCCAATAGGTACATATATAACTATAAGAGTCAATTAAACTCCACTTATATGCTTTGAAATACATTTTGGGTAAATGAAGGCTATTTCGTGCCGATTTTGGCCTTTACACTCCAATTCACTTAGTTTTTTTGCATTTAGCCGCATGTTAGGTCATATATAGTTCCAATAGGTACATATATAACTATAAGATTCAATTAAACTCCACTTATATGCTTTGAAACACATTTTGGGTAAATGAAGGCCATTTCGTGCCGATTTTGGCCTTTACACTCCAATTCACTTAGTTTTTTGCATTTAACCGCATGTTAGGTCATATATAGTTCCAATAGGTACATATATAACTATAAGAGACAATTAAACTCCACTTATATGCTTTGAAACACATTTTGGGTAAATGAAGGCCATTTCGGGCCGATTTTGGCCTTTACACTCCAATTCACTTAGTTTTTTGCATTTAGCCGCATGTTAGGTCATATATAGTTCCAATAGGTACATATATAACTATAAGAGTCAATTAAACTCCACTTATATGCTTTAAAACACATTTTGGGTAAATATTTGTTTGTTTCTTGTTTTTATAGAATACGTTCCATATTACTCATAATGAGGAAAAAAAGGCGGCGTTTCTATCCGCGGTGGCCGAAAGATTTAGAGCTTTCAAAAGCAAACTAGTGAGTGGGTGGATCACGAAACGGAGAAAGAGGACTATAAAGAGGAGGAAAATTCAAAAATCAAAGCAAAATGAGGGTGAGACGGACAAGGAGGCCGAAAAAGAAATAGAAAAGGAAGGGGGAGAGGAAGATACATTTCAACCGGATTCTTTGCCTCATAAGATTTGGGGACATATAAATCCAGAAGATTGGGAGGCATTTGTTGCCCAAAATACTACGCCGGAGATGGTGGTAAGTATTGCACTTTAAACTATATATATTCGACTTTGCATGTTCACTTTCAATACAATTACATGTGTTTTAATTGCCCATGTGAATATATAGGCTAAGTGTGAGAAACATTCACTCAGTGCAAGACAGAGGAAGCACTACCATCATATGGGTTCCCATACTTATGCGAGCGCGAGAAAGTTGTGGATTGATGAGAAATTTTACCCTTCTTCCGATACAACCACAACGCCGTCTTCTAGCTCTAAGGCCGCGCCGTCTGTCAAAGTTGATCGTGTCGCTGATTGGTGGTGCTCCTTGCATAGGCGTGATATCAACAATCAAATGACCATTTTAGATCCGGGAACCTTGAAGATAGCCAATGCCGTTGTAAGTACATGCACTACCAATCCCCCACCACCCCGCACACTCCCCCCCCCGCACACTGCCCCCACACCGCCCACACCCCTAATAATCCCCCCCACCCCCGCACACTCCCCCCACGCCTTGCTCCCCCGCACACCTGCCCCCACCTGCACACTGCCCCCCGCACACTCCCACCCCACTACACACTCCCCGCACACTCCCCGCACACCTGCCCCCCCGCACACTCCCCCGCACACTCCCCCCGCACACATCCCCCACCCCCGCACACCGCCCCCACCGCACACCTGCCCCCGCACACTCTATCTAGAGCTATTTACCTCCGACTTGCTACACTCTATCTAGAGCCGAGAAGCGTCTTTTTTTGCGAGTGTTTGTACAACATTAAGGTTCCATCAGGGGTACTCATCGAACATGAAAAGATTTGTTACCCGAGACGGTGAGTTGAAATTATCGAGCATGAAGTCTCATGATTGTCATGTAATGATGCAAGTATTCTTACCGATTGCAATTCCGGGGATATCACGAAACACGTGAGACATACCATAACGAGTTGTGTTCTTTTTCAATACTATATGTAGCAAAACGTTACAACCCTCGAAGCTTGATGCTCTGCAGGCTAGTGTGATACAGACTTTGTGCAAGTTTGAGATGTACTTCCCACCTGCTTTCTTCGACATTATGGTCCATTTGGTTGTACATCTAGTTCGAGAAATTAAGCTATGTGGTCCGGTGTTTTGAGGTGGTGCTATCCCTTTGAGAGACATATGGGCTCTTTGAAAGATAAAGTAAGGAATCCAAATAAGAACTGAAGGAAGTATAATTCGGGGATTGTGAGTGAAGAGGTCGGTAATTTTGTGGTTGAGTTCTTAACTAATGTTGATCCTATTGGACTTCCTACATCTCGACACGAGGGCAGACTCGCGGGTAAAGGTACACTTGGCTCCAAAATGATAGTACCTCCTGTTGAAAGGCGCATACAAGCACACTTATTTGTATTGCAGCATATGGTACAGGTGCATCCGTACTTGGATGAGCATTTGGAGGAGTTGCGTGACCAGAATCCATGCAGTTGCATAATAAGACGTTTATTGATTGGTTCCATAACCGAATAATGCGTGAAGTAGATTCCAATGTTTCTGAAACTCTAAAGTGGCTAGCATTTGGTCCTCGAGAAGCCGTGCACTCCTATGAGGGGTTATGATGTTAAAGGATATACGTATTGGACAAGTTACAAGATCAAAAGTCGAGATCTCTCCAGAATAGTGGTGTTTGAGTAGAGGCATCATCTACACAGTATGCAAATGCCAAAGACAAGTCTCCTATTGATGCTAGATTGTTATACTATGGACGAGTTCAAGATATATGGGAGCTTGACTACTCTGGTTTCACGGTCTGCTTATTTCGATGCAAGTGGGTTGAGTATAACCGGCGTTACATAAGAAAAGATGACCCTTGTGGATTTACTGTTGTAGACTTGGGTCGGTTGCGTGATAGTGAAGAGCCATTCGTGCTTGCATCACAAGTTAAGCAAGTATTCTACGTAACTGACCCTTCCGATAACAAGTGGTCAATTGTTGTTCCGGAAAAAGAAGTATACTCGGAGTTGGGTGATGTTGAGGATGAGAGGAGGAGTATGATGCGTTTGAAGACACCCCGCATTTCACCATTCCCAACTCCGATGTCACTGATGCGGAGTGAGCGACAAGTTACATGCGTGCAGATCACGGGGAAGGGATAATGGTTGATACTTCAAATGAAGGTGGCATAAGTAAACAATAGGCTCGACTTCTTTGGTTCCAATTCCGGCTTTCGGCTTTGCAATGTCATTTTACTTTATTTTTCACTTTTACCCGCATTTAGTGTCATGTATAGTTCTTATTACTGTATATATATGTATTTCAATCAACTAAACTCGCTTCACATGTATTGAAACCCATTTTGGGTAAGTGAATGTCATTTCGGGCCAATTTCGGTTTTTCAATCTCAATTAACTTAATTTCTCGCTTTTAGCCGCATGTTAGGTCATGTATAGTTCCAATTACTATATATATATATATATATATATATATATATATATATATATATATATATATATATATATATATATATATATATATTACAATCAACTAAACTCGCTTCACATGTATTTAAACCCATTTTGGGTAAGTGAATGTCATTTCGGGCCAATTTCGGCTTTTCAACCTCAATTAACTTAATTTCTCGCTTTTAGCAGCATGTTAGGTCATGTATAGTTCCAATTACTATATATATATGTATTACAATCAACTAAACTCGCTTCACATGTATTGAAAACCATTTTGGGTAAGTGAATATCATTTCGGGCCAATTTCGGCTTTTCAACCTCAATTAACTTAATTTCTCGCTTTTAGCCGCATGTTAGGTCATGTATAGTTCTTATTAGTATATATATATGTATTACAATCAACTAAACTCGCTTCACATGTATTGAAAACCAGTTTGGGTAAGTGAATGTCATTTCGGGCCAATTTCGGCTTTTCAACCTCAATTAACTTAATTTCTCGCTTTTAGCCGCATGTTAGGTCATGTATTATTCTTATTAGTATTTATATATATGTATTACAATCAACTAAACTCGCTTCACATGTATTGAAACCCATTTTGGGTAAGTGAATGTCATTTCGGGCCAATTTCGACTTTTCAACCTCAATTAACTTAATTTCTCGCTTTTAGCCGCATGTTAGGTCATGTATAGTTCCAATTACTATATATATATATGTATTACAATCAACTAAATTCACTTCACATGTATTGAAACCCATTTTGGGTAAGTGAATGTCATTTCGGGCCAATTTCGGCTTTTCAACCTCAATTAACTTAATTTCTAGCTTTTAGCCGCATGTTAGGTCATGTATAGTTCTTATTAGTATATATATATATGTATTACAATCAACTAAACTCGCTTCACCTGTATTGAAACCCATTTTGGGTAAGTGAATGTCATTTCGGCCTATTAGAGTCACTTAAAGGGGGCAAGAAGGGGGGTCAGTGGCAGGGGGGCAAGAAGGGGGACAGTAGAAGGGGGGTCAAAGGGGGGCAAAGAAGGGGGGAGTGCGGTTCAGAGGGTGGGGGAGTGTGCAGCGAGGGTGGGGTCGGCAAGGGGGGGCATGGCGGGGGGCAGAAGGAAGGGGGGGGAGTTCAGGGTGGGCCTATTCAGGGGGAGGTGCGCAGGGTGAGGGTGGGGCCGTGGCAGGGGGCGCCAAGGGGGCAAAGAAGGGGTGGGGGGAGTGCAGGGTGGGGCAATCAGTGGGGAGTGTGTAGTTCGGGGGGGAGTGTGCGGTTCAGGGGGGGGAGCAGCAACGAGGGTGAGGCAGGTAGGGGGGCGCAGTCAAGGGGGAAGTGAAGGGGTGGGGGGGAGGCAGGGGTGAGGGCAGGCAGGGGGGAGTGAAAGGGGGGGTGGCAAGGTGTGGGGGGTCGTGTGCGGGTGGGGGCGGGCCGGGGTGCGGGGGCAAGGGGGGAGGGTCGTGCGGGAGGGGCAAGTGAAGGGGGAGTGTGCAGTGAGGGTGGGGTGGGGCAGGGGGGAGGGCAAAGAAGGGGTGGGGGGAGTGCAGGGGGTGGGGGTCAGGCCGGGGGTTTCTAATCATATGTTTGTTTAATCTTACGCATTTCTAATATCGTTTTTTAAAATTTCAGAAGTTTCAAACATGGTCCGAGATGATGTGATTGTGGAGGAAGAAACCGATGATGATTATGATAAGTTATTGGATGATGATGATGAGTATGATGTGGAGAAGGAGAACGATAAAGGTGACCCGGAAGACATAGCGCATGATGAGGAGAAGCGCTTGCGTGAAAGGGAACTTCACTTGGCTGAAATAAATGAGGAGCTAGCCGATAAGGCTCCCCCCATTGACAACAATGCTAGGGAAGATTATCCTTGTATTTCATCCGTCATCGTGCCGCACAAAAATGCGGGGAAAGAGGTTCTTAGTACCAAAACTGCAAGTAAAGTTGCAACAAAGAAGTGGAAAGGAAGGGGTGCGACCAAGGGATTGAATTATAACACACCTATGACCCTCGAGTATGATGATATGGGTCAACCTTGTGGTCAATGGCGTAAAAAGTATGGGCAGCATTTACGGCCCGTTTGGTTAGTGGTCATAAATGGTGGTAATGGTAATGTAATTTAGTGTAAATTTGTAAAGAAGTTCTCATGTCAATGACCATGGTAATGAAACTTCATCACAAAATATGGGTTTTCCTATATAAATTTTCATTACCACCCAATACCACCTTCCCAAGTGGTAATGGATGGTAATGAGA